>OZ059828.1:20387278-20967827 GCA_964057195.1 Orthosia cruda
TTTATATCTAGTGTTATAACAATATTTTTATATGATTTAAGTGAGTCTAGGTGATTATTTAGCGAGTCTATAAAACTGCCAGCATTATTATTTGAGAAAAATGGCAAGGACAATAAGATTAGGCATTATTATTTGTAGGCATGATGCGTGAGTTTATATTATTTCCTTAACGCTAACTTTGTGATCATACTTAATATATACTGCCACGCCATCACACTGGTTTATGTGGTTAGTCGTGGTAAAGGAATAATAGTTTTTAATTTCAGGGGTAGGTTTATTTACGTCTAGCCTACACTAATTTAAAATCAATAGGTCAACAGTAAACTTAAATTGTTTTAAAGTGGTTAATAAATCATCTATATTACTATATATACTTCAAAATTAAAATCCGATTTAGGTATATCAAATTGTTTTGAAAAATCATCAATTTCAAATTCTTTACATTGCGCTATAACTGAGTCATCTATTTCTTGCATTATTGTATGAGTGCTATACATAATATAGGTAAATTAACAATCTGAGGTTTAATTCCATATTGTTTACGTAAACGTATTTTGCTCGATCCATAATAACAAGTATTATGATAGAGGAAAATACATAATTATCCGAGTTGGTGGGATTTTTAAAGCTATATCCGATATTTATATTAATATAGCTTATATAAGCCGATATGATTGTGTAATATAATGTACGTGTAAGCATTTGCGTGCGTTTAGTGTACGTAAGTAATCATATATCAAATAAATGATTAAATAAACATTTGTTTTATTTTTGCATAGATAGAGTTTACGGTGGTGAAGAGGTAACTGAGTATGTAGTTTATGTAAACTTACAAGTATGCATTTTATTTGGGTGAAAGAGTATGTAGAATTATGTGTAATTTTTATGTAAAAAGTATTGTACCTATATATATGTGTATAATTTGATTATATGTAAATTAAGAGAGTATATATTACAAACATTTTAACAGAAAAAAATATACAGTTTATACAACATAATAATGATAGTCACGCTTCTTGCTGACTTGGCTGGCTTTGTATTTGGGACTCACTTATAATTATGTATGTAGCTGAATAGTCTTGTCTCTTAACATAAACCTTACCATAAGCGGTCCAGCAGTACTTATATCCCTTTGACTTAGCGAGGTCGCGTGCAAGGAAGTGTAGTCTTGAGCCTTTTGCAGTGAGCTGCTCGGATACGAATATAGGTGTGTATTCGCTACTTTTGAAGCCTAGATGTTTAGCGCAGGACTTTACATTAGTCTTGGTAGTGAAAGACTTATACATCTTAAGTACCTCAGTTTTTAATATTGTAGAGGATAGTTCGACTATTATTGGGGTGTTAGTCATACCCCGCTTCTTCCCCTTAGTTCTGTAAATATCCCGTATATCCGACTTCACGACTGCACAGTTCACGGTCTCAGCTAAACATATTTTACATTGTTAGTAAGGTCTTCTTTATTTTCCTTTATTTGTTTGTCCACGTTTTTAATTTCGATGTTATATTTTCGACTATCTCGCTGAAGATCCTCGACTTTTTCTTCCAGAATGGTTATATATTCTTTATTCTTCTGGGCTTGTATCTCCATCTGTTCAATTTTCCTCTTAAACTCTTCATTCTGCATAGTTATAGCGACCACTGAGTTCTCTATGTTAGAATTTGTGAGTTTTATTTCCATGAGCGTGGGGGTAACTTTTTAATCCCCATCTCTTGATTTAATAACATGGACTTAATCGTTTGAGTCATATCTTCTTTAAAGCCGTCTATGCGATATGGCTGGCATTGACAGCCATGTCGGCTGGCATTCTCTCAGCCGACTTGGCTGTAGACATGACTAAGAAGTAAGATGGGCCTATAGTTCTTCTGCTGGGCATTGTTTCCCTTCTTGAAGAAGAGTACCAACGCACCCGTACCCTACACGATGCCTGTGACGTTTTGCCCTCAAGTATAATGGAATCAAACAGCTTCTGAAGGGTCTTTAGGTCCGGTTTCCCACCCACCTTCAGGAGTTCGTCCGTAATTCCGTCATCATCCGGTGCATAGTTGTTCTTAAGCTGTTTAAGAGCCATCCAAATCTCGTACAGGCTGACGTCCAGAATGTTTTCGGTATAGTGTCGGATCAATCCAGCTCTAGGGTAATTTGTTAGATTCGCGACAGGTTTACTGGTTGACGTGTATAACTGCCCATTTCTCTGTTACTCAGTTGCCTAACTGAGTAACAGAGACTGCACTGCCCAACTTTTGGATTAAATGGTTCTAAGGGTCGCACGCTCGTTTGGCAACTCAGTTCCAGTCTGCCTTAGAGTCAGTTTCGCTGCCCCAATTTCTATCGACAGGAATAATCCACCTGCTCCATAAATCAGGTACTAGTGCGGAGCCTAATAATTATAGACCGATAAGATGTTTACCGACGGTCTATAAAGTTCTTACATCGATTTTGAAAGTTAAACATCATCATCATCATCATTCAATCATGTCTGCTTCTCAGAATGGATGTAGGAACGGGTTCCGCGGTACTGCTACTTATAGACATTGCCATTAGCCAACAGTATCGCCGTTCTCGAAGGGATCTGGCGACAAGTTGGGTATACTACAAGAAGACCTATGACTAGTGCCACATTCATACCTCACGAGAGTGCTGGGATTGTATAAAATTGATGCAACTCTGCGCCTTCATGATATCGTGAATGGGGCAGTGGAGGAAGGTCCTTCGCTATCCAGGATGTCGACAGATTCAAGAGAACCGAGAACCTATACGGATCGAGGGTGGAATATTTCAGTGCTATGACCTGAGTCCACCACACTGCTGGCGAGTTCGGGCCTGGGCTATCGGTTGAGAAGAGGAGGTCAGGTCATATCCTACTTTACATGGTTTATCAGCAAACCCTTTCATTTGATACCCATATCATGGCAGTGCACACAAAATAACTAGTCCGCCATCTTGGGCCGACCGCCATATTAGATATAGAATGACGTCACTTACTTAACCATGCATTGTCATCCAAACTAAACTTGCATGCAAAATTTCATCTTAATCGGTAGGGGATAACTGCTTTAAAATTCAGTGGCAAGATTTGAACCGAACACACTTACATACTTACGAGTATATATATTAAAAACTAAATTGTACATTGCAAGTTAAATAAAAGCATGTAAGATAGCGATTAAAATCTTATCTGGTTTAAGGCATTACCCCACCAAGGTCTGTAAGGTCATTAGTTAACTAATTATTTAGCCTTTTCACAAAGTCACTTGACTGAACACAATTTGAAAATCCAGACCAAAAAATAAACAAGAACTTGTTTTTACCTTCAGTTCCGGTGGTTTTTGATGTGTTCTTTAATTCGTGGAGTCAGTTAAATTACTTTAATTTAACTTAATGAATCACAAAGCAACACTTTAGTAGAACTTTTTTATTTGAAAGGCTTCTTTGTAGTGTTTTTGATCCCACATTTTTTGTGATGATGCAAAAAGCAAAAAACAACAACCAAAGATTTAAAGCGATATCAAAATTGGCAAAATGTTTTTAGGACGTTTGTAGGACAGTCAGTTTGTAGACCATATCCGATTAATGAAGCCGATCGAGGTGGACTTAATTAATAATAATAATGTCCGGCGGACCACTCTACACTCTGTCGGATATGGTTCGGAAGCATACCATATCCGTGGTCCGCTCGTACCAAATCCGAGCGCGTGGGTTCGATTACCTATGGTACGGGTCAGAAGTCAGATACTCTGACACCATTCTTATCAAGGGTTATCGTAATACCTACTTTCTGGGTTGTGGAAGTCCGATAGGCAGCCGATCCTTGTAAAATACTGGTACTTATCCGCATTCGGTTAGACGGGCAGCTGAACCCAAGGCTGCTAATATAATTAGATAGTACCTGGGCGATCGAGCTCTGCTCGGGTGAAAAGGGAGGAAACGACGTTTTCTAAAAATGAAACCTAGCTAGATCGATTTATCGCCTGCATACAAAATTTCATGAAAATCGTTGGAGCCGTTTCCGAGATTCAGCTTATATATATATACAAGAATTGCTCGTTTAAAGGTATTAGATTAAGAAAAGTTATACATCTCTGCTGACTTTAGGCGTCAGGATGTGATGTATAGTCATCGGCACGTAACTTGGCAAGGTTTTGGCGTAGTGGGGGTAAGTTCGCGCATCGTACACTTATTGCCACAAAAAGGTGGTCACTTTTTTACTTGTCATTATTCAATGGTTATGGCCATCATTTATTTTTAAATATGTATGTTTAGAGGAAAGTTAAATAAAGGAGAGAAATCCGTGAAGTTTATTAGGTGTTATGAATAAAATATTTACAGATACAAGTTAAAAAAAAATATTTGAAAAAAATTGTAAAAATTAAGGCATTGTTATCAAAATAAAAAGTAACAGTCTTAATAGAAACTAAATTCAAAACAATTACAACTACTCCTAACAAAAACTAACTTAACAAAATCTTAACAAAAACAAAGTGTACAACTTTCGTGCACGCAAGTGTAATCGGGAGCGAGGACGGGGTGCGGGAGGCAAGGGTCGACTGAGCCACCAATCGCGCGCTCGGATCGGCGTGACCTTGTACCCCGCGTCCCGCTTCACTACCAAGGGGACCTAAAAAACGACTTCTGCGCATCTAACGACTCTTGCCAAGTTACTTGCCGATGACTATACCGCGGCCCTGGCTCAAGCAACTGAAGGAACACGGGTGGGTTTTAGTCAGTAAAAGTCTGACACGCCCTCCCGCTTCACCTAGAGTTCTCTCTCTACCTCTAGGTGAAGCGGGAGGGCGTGTCAGACTTTTACACACAGTGTATAATATACATAATAATATACAGTGTAATTATAATATACATTGTATAATCGTAGTATTGTAATTTACAATACAGCAAATAGCTATCTTTATATTATCAAGATTATTGTAACGAGCATGTGAGAGACACTTGAGAAACTAGCTAACCGACTTTTCAATTTTAGCTCGCAATCGTGGTAATTACATATTTTAGCGTAAGATGGGTATTTATAAGTTGAATTCTGAATAATTAAAGTGAAATTGCCTCTAAAATCATGAACATTCCAATCATAGTCTATTCTTCTAAAATTAGCTCAAGTTCGTTGTAGCATCGTAGCATGGGTAACATTTTAAAAGATGACTAATTTTTAAAGACACTCACCCTTTATTGATGAAATCCTGATACTGCCCATAGTCCGGTCAAATTAGACATATCAATGTGCATTAATTCGCATAGAGCTGAAAATTGGTAAGAATGTTCGGAACACCATTATAAATGGTATGCAAAAAGTCCCCATCTATCCCAAACTTGTAATTTTTTTTATTCAAGTTCAATGTTCGAAAATATGGGTTTTTTTGTGATATTTTGCCGAACGGTAAGCTTTATGATAAAAACAAATCAGACTAAAATTGAAGATTATGCAATCATCTATAAAAATTTGTCTCAGCAATTTTTCTCCTAAACATCACCACCAACGTGGCCACTGTTTCAGAGATATAATGGTTGAAAAAGTTGTATTCTTCATAATATGCACACGTTTCCACGCCACCTGGGAGGTAGTGTTCTTGACGCGTTTTATTTAACGTGTTTTCCCCGATTGGCCTATTCCACAATCTATTGTGATCCTGTTTAATTCAATACTATTCAAAATTATGTATAAACTGGAACTAAAATTAGGTACAACTTTTATGAAGCGTTATTATGAAGAATACAACTTTTTCTTTTTTAGCTCGTGGCTAAATAATAACAGCCGCACGGGTCGATCTTAAGGTTAAGCAACGCTTGACGAGGTCGGGCCGTGGATGGGTGACCATTTCAACATACCGGGTTTCCTCCGTGCCTCGGAAAGCACGTTAAGCCGTTGGTCCCGGCTGTCATTTGAAGATCTTTGACAGTCGTTACGAGTAGTCAGAAGCTTGAAATCTGACACCAGTCTAGCCAAGGGGTACCGTATTACTCAGTTACTGGGTTGTGGAGGTCAGATAGGCAGTCGCTCCATGTAAAATACTGGTACTCAGCTGAATCCGGTTAGACTGGAAGCCGACCCTAACATAGTTGGGAAAAGGCTAGACAGATGATGATGACAACTTTTTCAACTGTTCTATCATTCTATTTTTATCATAAAACTTACCATTCGGCTGAAAAACGCAAAAACCCCAAAATATTTGCTAACTTTGACCTTGAATAAAAAAAATGCAAGTGTGGGATCGATGGGAATTTTTTACATTTGATTTATAATGGTGTTCCGAACATCCGTACCAATTTTCAGCTCTATGCGAATTACTGTAAGCCTACCCCTATTTTTTGGTCTAATTTGACCGGACTACCATTCTGTATTCAAACTTTCAATGCAGAATTTAAATTTAACATCTGCTTAGCAGTTGCTAATAGGCTAAGAGCCCCCGACAATCTGCCCTTCGTTATTTTATAAAAGCTAGAAAGTTTATCTGTGTATGTTGTACCCAATACAGGTAAGAAGGATCCCCGAATATGAAAATTGGATCATGGTGGGATTGGGCGATATCAGGTACCAAGGCTGTATAAAAACACGAAAGGTGTATAATCTCACCCTGACCTTTACTGTTTCCTTCGATATACTGTATTATATACATATAGAAGTAGGAGAGGATTAGTGAATTATTATACCGACGACAGTAAAAATCAAACGGCTATCTTCAAAATCACCAGGTAATATCCAGGAGAACAATGCTAGCTTCTTCAAATTTGCACTAGATAGAGATTTTTTGTGGTGTTTTGATGTAGGTATATCTCCTAATTCCTACTAATATTACAAATGCGAAGGTTTGAATGGATAGAAACATTCATCAGAATGTTTGTTACTCAATCACGCCAGAACGGCTAAATGGATCACAAATTCAAGGTAATTTTTATTGAAACATATATATACAAATGAATATTCTAAAAAGATAAAATACCTATATACAAATACAAAGGCGAGACTGAAAAGAGCTCATTGTGCATCAAAAAAATCGTCCACATCGATGTCAATGGGAAACGTGCCCAGAACGCTGGCAGCATTGCCACCTTGAATGGCAATGCTGATTCTCTGGCCGAAGAAAAGGCCAGCCCACTGGTCACGTGAAGAGTCGACGAGCTTTGTGCTAATTTCTCGAAAAACCCGATGCGCACTCGGACCCCATGGACCTAATGTTTCAACCCCAAAAGGCTCAAACATATAACTTCCAATAAGGTTGTTATATTTGCGCCGTTTGAGGTTTTCTGCACCATCAGCAGCCGCCCCAGCACAGTCGGCCGTGCTAAGAAGATGGGATGGCGCAAGGGTCTCGACACATGTTGCATCCCACACCAAAGGTCTACCCACCTTCCAAGGCATAATGGTCATCCCGTCTGGTCTCTTTCCTTCGTCGCGTGCCAAGCCATTGGGTTCTAAAACTGCTGGCACCCCGGCGGTGACAAGAGCCCGACGTATGATGTCATTAATTCTGGCGTGCCGTGCTATCCGGCCAGCACTCCTACTGCAGGATAGTCCATGGTGATTGACGCGGTCGACTGCTTCACCACATTGACAACGATGTGGAGCTCTGTATCATGCCATGCCTTGGGATAATAAAACACTTGTCACGCAAACGAAGCCGCGGTGGGAAGCTAGTACAGAATAAACGACAGGTGATGCGCAGTGAAAGGCTGCAGTAGGCCAAACGCACTATTTCACTCGCACCTGCTTGTATATATTTACTTATTTATATTCTACGGCAGACTTTAAATGTGTCTGACAATATGATGATTCTTAATCATCGAAAATTACTTGGGAAGAATTATTTTTATTACAGTAATAAAAATGCTGTGTGAAAATGCCATAAAGATACCATTTTTCCATTTTTCCTAAGAATCTATTAAGATCTAGTATGATTTCTCATATTTACTTGTGTTCGAAAGCCCCCAAAGCCGCCATGATTCAAACTTCATAATCGGGGATCGTTCTTACCTGTAAACTTCCAGGTTTTATAAAATAACGAAGGTCAGATTGTCGCGGGCTCTTGGATATTACACAGACATTTTTACCCGACTGCCGAAGGAGGGTAATGTGTTTATCAGTCTATTTATTTATGTTTGTTCCTATGTGGCGTTCCAAACGCTTTGGCCGATTTTGATATTTCGTACGTCAATCGATTCGTCTTAATCTTGCGAGTGTCACTAGCTACATTAAAATTTGAAAATAGAAAAATGACGGCTTTTGGGCGCCATATTGTGGGGGCTCTATATTTTTTTCTTCCAATTCTATCGTGTGGGGTATCAAAATAAATGGTTTTAAGTGGCAATTTCAGGAATTTATAACACATATATGTTGAAAAAAAGAAATAAAAAAAGTGGAAAATAAAAAAATAAAATTCTAAAAATCTGAAATCCCTATTGCTTCAAAAGCGAACTAAAAAGAGTAAACAAGAAAAAATCATGCTGTGCAGTTCGCTTTTTAAGCAGTCAGGTTTTTGATTTTTTGTTTTAATTGTTTTTAAGGTCTATGATAGATACAACCACTGCTAATATAATCGACTTGTCTGCCGACTACATATCCCTCGGCTTGCATATGCAAGAAGTGTTGGCCTAACACCAACTCCACATCTCTTGAGAAAAACATTCCCTCCTTAGTGCTAGATACTACTGTATATCTCTCTTGGCCAACCCAGATTCTTGAAGAACGGCAAGCGCACCTACATGATTGTCTAACTACAAAGGTACGTAATTTACTATCATAGCAGCCTCTCGCAATTTAAAATTGCGGTTGCAACAAACTATGGCCAAATTTTGGCATAATTCACTTCAATGGCCTATGAATTTGCTGTTGCGACAATCGCATTACCACAGAATCCGCAGTGCGTGTCGTTCGCATTCACAAAGTCGTCTAGTGTTCGTTCGGCCTTAGAAATTTAAAAATCGAATCGAGCGGATAAGTTTTATTTATTTATTTAGTTACGGTTGAGACACCATTGAGTGAAGACGCATAGTTGTTGGACGTGCTTCATTGAGAACTTATTTACGATTTTCGTATCGTTGCAATAAATTCAAGGTAAGCTGTTTATTTATTTCGTTATTTTGTTTTCGTAGGCTCAGATTTGCAAATATTTTGTGAATAAAGACACTGGCGGTAGGACGGTAGATTTTGGAAAAATAAATTGGGCATTGGTAGATTAATAGAAAATCAGTAAACATTATTATTTTTTTTGAAAATCTTCATTTGGTTATTTGATGTTCTTTCCAAACTTGGTATTTTATTGCGATTTTTTTATAAAGTAAACTCATACTTTGTATGTATGAAGTACGATTAATATTTACATATTTTTAATATTGAATTTATTATAATATTCAATCTGTTATTTATCGTCCATATATCATTATCATAAATGTTAAAAACGTTTATCATTTTTAATTAACCTGACACCTTGGGCACTTTAAGAAGGTTCCATATATCTACAGGGTGATATTTTCAAGTGGACGTGGACGGCCAAATCCGAATACATAATTAATGGCAAAAACCACTCAAAGGAGTTTGAGCCCAATTTTGATGGAAACTAAAACTCCATAATTTGATTTTTGAAAAATCAATATTTCTAGTCAGGAATCGTATCGTGATGTGCCCAGGCAGATCTCGATCAGCCCAGTTAAACGATTTTCCACCGATATACACATAATTATTACTAGCTTCTTTCAGCAGCTTCGCTTGCGTGGCCTAGGGATGAGCAAACGAAAGAAAATATCGATAAATATGGAATCGATATTTACAGATAGTATCTATAATAACCGGTAAAAATATATCGATATTTTTCTTTCATACTGTACTTTTTTAAAGTATTCCCTAATTAGCTTTTTGGTTCTGAAACAAAAAATCTGAAAAACCTTTAAAATCACTTTTAATGACGAAAAATTTTGGCACCACATATTCGACATCTTTAGTAACATTAAATACGAAATTAGATTTGCGTTAAAAATATATCAAATTGATACGAATTCTATACTCCAAAATAAATATCGATATATCGTGATTAAAAAGTATCGTCAAATATCGATAGTTTTATGAAAAAATATCGTTATTTCTTTTTATCGATATTTTTTGCCCAAGTCTACAGTGGCCTATCCCGCAGAAACCTTGTAGTTTTCTTACACACGGAAATCGCGTAGGTCTCTATTCTCTAGCCCCCTTATTAATAAACACAGAATAAAGTTATACCAAGTATAAACCTATGAAAATGTATGGTTATTCCTTTGTTATTCCTGGGTAACTTTATTCCGTATTTATTAATAAGGGGGTTAGTGTATGATTAAAATTTAGGTACTCTTTTTTATATCTCTACCTATTATTTATTCTATGTCTGATCACTTCATTTACCCTCTACCCTCTGTAAAGCTCCTACTATAATTATTATAAAAAGTAACAAAGCGACTGCCAAAACAAAACACTACAAAGCGAAAAATAACTTTCTTTTCCGAAGTCGGTGTCTTTGGTAAACATTTTTTTGCCGTTTTTCGACACCAACTTCGGAAAAGAAAGTTATTTTTCACTTTGTAGTATTTTGTTTTGGAAGCCGGTTAGATTTTTCTGTTTAAAAGTTTTTTATTTATCTCTTTTTAGTTTTGGTAGGCACCTCCAAATACCATGAAAATTTATAGCCAAAAACCAAAGTAAATCTCATGACGATTCCAATAAGCTCAAACACGACTAGGATCCATTGTTTCATTTCGGCGATACAGTGCCTACCTCCCGGCTCCATCATCACATCAGTTCGATGTTACCATTTTCATCAGTACCATGTATTTATAAGTATTTGCTTCATCATAGTCGGTTAGCTATTCGATATATCTTCTTATACCCGTCACATACTTAGCATTAAAGAGTTCCATTGGCCATCTGTGGGCTTCTTCATCATTTCCATTTCACCAAATGCCACTTTCTGAGTGTAAATGATTGCATTGTTGATAAAAATACCAAAATCGCTATATGTATGCCTATAATATTAGAGGAGTTCCCTCGATTTCTCTGGGACGCCATCATCAGATACTGGTTTCCTTATCATAGTACCACCCTTAGGATATCTCCCATCCATCATCTGCCTAGCCTTTGCCAAACTATGTTGGGGTCGGCTTCCAGTCTAACCGGATTTAGCTGAGTACCAGTGTTTTACATGGA
This sequence comes from Orthosia cruda, assembly GCA_964057195.1. Lineage (NCBI taxonomy): Eukaryota > Metazoa > Arthropoda > Insecta > Lepidoptera > Noctuidae > Orthosia > Orthosia cruda. The sequence goes on from OZ059828.1 coordinate 20,398,456, forward strand.
GCGACTGCCTATCTGACCTCCACAACACAGTAACTGGGTAACACGGTACCCCTTGGCTAGACTGGTGTCAGATCTCAAGCTTCTGACTACTCGTAACGACTGTCAAAGATCTTCAAATGACAGCCGGGACCAACGGCTTAACGTGCTTTCCGAGGCACGGAGGAAACTCGGTATGTTGGAATGGTCACCCATCCACGGACCGACCTCGGCAAGCGTTGCTTAACCTTAAAGATCGACCCATGCGGCTGTTATTATTTAGCCACGAGCTCCTATATCTCCCATCCAACAAAAAAATAATCATCAAGATCGGTTCATAAACGACAAAGTTATCCGTGAACATACATAAAAGAAATATATATATACGGTCGAATTGAGAAACCTCCTCTTTTTTGGGAATTCTTTAAAAAAAGGTGGTAACCAGGTAAGTTACACCACAATCCAATCAAGAAACTATAAACCTTCAATCTTCATAGCAACAATTTTTTTTTTTGATTTGTTACCTGTTGATGAAACACCGAGAAAACGATACGTAATTTCGAAATAATTTGACCGCGTGCGTTCAACTAACCATTGGTTAATAGCTATTTATAAAGTTCACGAGCAAGGGCGATGCAAAAGCTGTTATTTGAAGTTAGCCTTCAAAACCATAATTACCCATGGCACCCATAATTACACCGGGCTTTTTGAATAATGCCCATCACTTATTGGTTAGGGTAATAAAAAGATGCTTTTTACCCGACTGCCGAAGGATAATGTGTTTATTAGTCTATGTATGTATGTTTGTTCCTATGTGGCGTTCCAGAGACCAAACGCGTCGGCCGATTTTGATGATTCTTACGTCAATCGATTCGTCTTAACCCTGCGAGTGTCACTGGCTACATAAAAATTGGAAATGAAAAAAATGGCGGAAATGGGCGCCATTTTGCGGGGCGAATTTTTTTTTTTCTTCCAAACCCATCATGTGGGGTATCAAAATAAAGGGTTTTAAGGGGTGATTTCAAAAATATATGTTTAAATGTACCTAATTTAAAAAATATACTAAAACGTCGTAAATAAAAAAAAAAATTAGAAACTCAAAAAGCCCGACTACTTAAAAAGCGAACTAAAAAGACGTAAACAAGAAGAAAATCATGCTATGCAGTCGGAGGATACCTCTGGTTTTGGTAAGCTAGCTCGCGAATATGTATCCTCCGACTGCATAGCATGATTTTCTTCTTGTTTACGTCTTTTTAGTTCGCTTTTTAAGCAGTCGGGTTTTTTTTGTTTTTTAATAAACTTTTTTTTACTAAATTATTTTAATATTGACATTGCTTTTAATATAGTATAGGTAAGTACGATTACTATTTAACTAACAAAGTATATGTGAGACAGAAAACGGATTCTCCGATTTCTGTCGGCAGGGTCTAAAGTAACCTAACATGAAGGAGAGAGTTCGCTCACTTCAGCTCCCATCATCCCCTTCGAACCTAACCTATCCGTGTCGGGGTGCCCTAAGCTCCCGAGCTCTCTTCGCTCGCTCTTGTACTGATTCGTTCAAAATAGCGGCATCGCTCACAAATATTATTTTTCAACACACTTGCTCATAAAGTGGCTCTAATTTCACCGCAATTAGTCACATAATGACACCTGTAATCAAACTGTGACATTTTCATTGCTATTATTCACAAGTGAGTTATAGAGTTGTTTGTTTAATTTTTTGTTTGAGTTACTTTGTTCTTAAAAAAGTTTCGATACAAAATAGTACATTATGATACAAGTGTGTAATGTTGGTGATTACCGCTGAGGCGCCATTGAGACCCGAGCCGTTAGGTGAGGGGTCTTAAGAGAGCCGAGGACGGTAATCATCAATACACACGTGTATCATACGACGTTTTTCAACACACTTGTGAAGAAAATAATAAAAAAAAAAATCCAACAGTGAAAACGAGTTGTGAATTTTTTTTGCAATGGCGGGCAAAATTAATCAGTTTTCCTACTACTACGCTGCGCGCGCTAAATGCTAAATACGAAGTTGCATGAAATGTGTTACATTTGTGCTATTGAGCACGATCTTTTTTGTATCGAAACTTTTTTAAGAACAAAGCAACTCAACCAATAAATAAAAAAAAAACTTTTTATCTCACTTGTGAATAATAGTAATGAAAAAGTCACAGTTTGATAACAGGTGTCATTATGTGCCTAATTGCGGTGAAATTAGAGCCACTTTATGAGCAAGTGTGTTGAAAAAGATCTTGCTCAATAGTACAAATAAATTAATGTACCTATTGCGTGCTCATTTTATGCAACTTAGTATTAAAATAGATAATTTCAACTTGTACGTGTATAATAAATAAAACTTTCCCTCAAATATAACTTTTGTTTTCTCTGTAATAAAAAAAAAACTTGAAATACCCCATTTTGTACGTGGCTAAAACGCTATCCGCGAAAAACCAAAAATAAAGAAACCACATTCTTTTAGTCTATGGCCAATCGCCATTTTTAGATGCGCGCGCATAGGAAAACTGATTAATTTTGCCCGCCATTGCGATTTTTTTTTAACAATTCGTTTTCACTGTTGAACATGATTTTTTGTATTATTTTCTTCACAAGTGTGTTGAAAAACGTCGTATGATACACGTGTGTATTGATGATTACCGTCCTCGGCTCTCTTAAGACCATCACCTGTCGGCTCGGGTCTCAATAGCACCTCAGTGATAATCACCAACATAACACACTTGTACCATAATGTACTATTCTATTCGATATTATATTCTAATCGATTCTATAGTCCCGCTTACCAAATAATATAATTTTGCTGTGAAAATATTTTTTCGCAGATATTTCTTGCTGACCGAATATTTAAAATAAAAACAATACTAATGTACCATAATTATCGAATTGCCCAACAGTAACGTAGCAATATTCATAAAGACCAGACAATGTGATAAATAATGAAGTTTAATTCAGTATTCTATTCATTAAATTCCCCATTTGACTTGACTTGATTCATATTGTACGGGATTTATACATAGTGCCTTGATTATCACTTGGTTCACGACATATAAAACATTTTAAGTATTATTATTTTTAGTTTTATTAATTAGTATATATGATTTTTTTTTCGCCGCACTCGGATCTAGATAAGGCAACATACGGCCATGAGAAAAACAGCATTCCCTTAAATCTATTCCGACATATTTGAATGTCTGTCCCTGTGTTTTATTTATTGTGACTGCAAACGATACCTTTACAGGAAATCGTATCTTTTTAAAATTGAAAGGTAAATCTGTGGGTATCATCTGAATTCGAGGTCGACTACTGCTGATTTGGTCTTCAATATTGGTTACGATTTCACCAAGGTCTAGTTCTATGTTAATTTTTTTGTCACCTGACTCAGGTACTTTTCCGTCAACAATCAATATGAGCTTGCTTACATAATCTGTTTCTCCACCTAAATGACTCCTCATGTTGGTATATAGCTGAAAGAATGCCACTGATTTCCACAATGGGGAAGATTTTAAGCAAAATTTAATAATATCTACTCTAGTTCCCCTAACTATTACAGGTGATTTATGTCTAAAATCACCAGAAACCATCTTAGCAAAACCTCCCATAATTTTATTTGAGCTCTTTATGTCTCTGAGAGTTCTATCTAAAGCCTCTACGTCAGCTCTTCGAGTCATAGTGCACTCATTCCATATTATAGGCTTGCATCTTCCAACGGGCCATTATTTTTTTACGGACAGAGCACACATTGTCTCTTTTAAGTGACACAGGGGGCAATTTAAAAATGGAATGTATCGTCCATGTATAGGGTTGCAGCAATACTTGACGATGCAACGACTATGACTATTTTTCCTTGCGACCTAACTTTCGCGAATATCAAATTGGTTACAAACGTCTTGCCCGTTCCTCCTGGAACATCTAAAATTTCAGCCTGTGTTTGTTTGTATATCATAACAAAATATGTGGATGTAGCAATCCTCTTATTGCCATTCTACGCTATAAACAAAGGCTTTACATTGTCCAAAAATATGTTTTTTAGTGAAGATGTCCATTTTTGTCTTGAGTTTCAAATGAAAAACCATAGAAACCAAATTATGTCTATCTTGTTATTTGATACGGAAATAACAATTTTTTTATTTCTGTCCATTCTGGATTGCAGGTGATAAAAAGATCTGGTCTCCAAAATTCCTAACATATGTCATGGCGTCTTGAACTTTTTCATTCAAATATCGCGGAGGTCCTTATGTTATGGGAGTATATTCTTTATATTAATGATAGTTTTTATCCGTGGGGCTAGGTAACTAGGCTTATACCAGTTGTAAGCGACCCTTTGTGTTTATTGGCCTTGTTTGTTCTGTCTTCTGCTGGATATGGAGGGAAGTGGAAATAATGTGTTTTTCCTACTCCTCCGTTATTCATTTTGTTGCGAGATCCAAGACAATTAAATTTTTCCTCCGGGATTTCGTCGCCTTCATTGCCTCGGCGCTTTTCTGGTGGTCGCCACTGTTGATTCTGGCTTTCAGGAGTTGCAGTGGTTTGGGAAAAGTGCGTTGGGATTGGCCCAATAAAAATCCTGTAAATGAAGACGGTAATATAACATACTGACCAATATTAGAAGCATAACGATTTGATCATTGACTACTGCCTCTCGTAGGTGTATATATTCATCGGACCTATTTTTTTTAATTCCTTCTGATAAAATCAAGCTTTTCTTATATCATTTTTGCCACCGTATCAACACAATATTGATTCATCAATCTTCTGAAATAATGTAAATTGTTCATATCAGTTGCTCAGCATAAAATTGAATTCATGATACTGTCTTAGATCTTGCAGTATCGTTTTGTTGCTGAACGTAGGACCCATCATTTCCTCGAAGGAACAGCAGAGGATATTGCAGCGGGGCATACGATCTGTGCAACTCAAAAACTCTTTAATGATGACCACCTCTGGTACTTAACACAATATCTCTCGGACCTCTATCCTCACCTACGAAAAGACCACTGTGCTCATTGGGAGGTTTTAGACCAGCATGGATAATTAGTTTGAAGTCGTGCACTGGTCTGTTTTCAAGAATATATTTAAAACTTTTAATATAAATATTATGATCGTGAAGGGCCTAATGAGGTCAGTTCGGAGATTCGGATTTATATTTGAGCGCAAAGATCACATCAGCTTGGGAAACGAAATATATTTGCAAAAACTCGGACTGCGCACCTTTAGCAGGTAGTAAGCTTCCTATTAAATGGTAAACCTTTCCTTGTATTTTGAAAATTGGCACAAAACTCCCCTCACGAATCTTTTTCGCGCCAAATTATATAATTTGAAATAGTGTTATATTGTCTTGTATGTCTCAAAAAATGTTTTGATCGTGGATGTGTAACTTAATAATAATACTGTAAATGTACTGTAAAATAAATAAAACTGGTTTCGGTTCCGAAACTTGTTTGTTGAATTAAATATCGAAGAGATTATATAAATTCGAGCATAATGAGATTTTTATTATCATCATAATAATGCAGAAGTTATATTTTGGTTTAAAAAAATGTAATATTATCCCTAAGCAATGGGTAATAAGCAAGTCACTTTGGTTTATTGAATAAATGGACTTCATTGAGAATGTTATTCTACTCAGCCAGGTTGGGTTATTTAACCCAGCTATTTAATGTTTAATGACCAGATGATGATGAGATTCTCTATCTGATTCGCCTGTGTGAATGTAGGAAATTCTACCAAGAGAGCGTATTATCGGGATCTAAAGTAGCCAATGTCCAATCCTTCTCCAAGGTCTAATACGTCTAATATAAATATCATCAAAATTGATACTGTAGTTTAACCGTGAAATCAAAGCAAACGAGTTAATTAATATGTATGGATATATTAATGTGGTCTCTGGTCTACTTTTCTAGACCATATTTTCAAGTCAATGACGATGCATCAATTGATTACAAACTTGCATGTGCAAGGCTTATTAGATTGCACCAAGCGGTGACTGGACTTCCCATTCAGTGCCGTCTATTTACTGATAAATCTGCTTGTTTTATCATCAAACCCAAATCCTAACTAGTTCCATACTTACTAATATTATAAATGCGAAAGTAACTCTGTCTGTCTGATACCTTTTCACGCTTAAACCGCTGAACGCATTTAGGTGAAATTTGGTATGGCGATAGACACTGGGCCGAGACCCTGGGAAGGACATAGGATAGTTTTTATTCCGGCAATCATCCATAAGGGGTGGAAGTTTGTATGGTGAACTAATAGTTTATAAATTGCTAAGGCGGCCTACACCTACAATAGATATTATTGCGCGATATAATATAGATGCAATTCGAAGTAGGTACTTACTAATACTACGCAGACGGAGTCACGGAAACAGCTAGTTCTATTAAAACTATTACTTAGGTACCTATTAACTCACACATATCCGTGATTATGAATTATTCTGCAACTTTGGATAAACATAAGTACCTAAATACAATTTGAACAACGATTTTACAGATGACCCAAGTGAACGAAAAAGATGTGGCTGCCATCAAAGATTGGCTGGCTAAAGAACCCACTCTACCCAAAAATTTCGGTAAGTACCTACCTATGCCAACCACACTGTCCACACTTAAGTGCTATGTAAACAAATACTTAGCATATATTTGACCTCAATGATGATTTATTTACATGTCAATATTAGCAAAGACGCGTCGTTCAATGGCACCAAAATACTGTCATTAAGTAATTTTGGGTTATTCACGACCCAATAACCCAAAATCACTTAAGGGCCTACAACCGCTTTAGTGCCGTAAAACCGTAACTATCTAAAACATACTCCTTAGTAACGGCTAGGTTAAAAGGTTTGAAAAAAAATATATGTTTCATGTACATTATTTGTGAAACATAGTTTTTTCGTATACCAAATAGTTTTGCTTTAAAAAAATAATTAACAAAACGATATTTTGTCGCTACTTTCTGATACTCCTCCAAAACGACTTGGATGTTTAAAACTATTTTTACACAGAAATATTGATGGTTAGAATTTCTCCATATCCGAAATAGCATAATGTAAATTAAAGAATATTTTGCAAACAAAACTGTCCAAGAGGAGGTTCAATATTTATATTCTGGTTCTGAGCGGGCGCACGGCCAGTCTGCGTTAACATTGGGGAATATATACGCCTTAATGAAATTTTAGGTTTGATGTTGCGCACGATTTTTTCAAATGTCTAAAGGGCTTGAACATGGCTTGTTGCAATATTAAACGCGCTTTGACAGGGGCGAGAATATAGCAAACAACCGGGTGCAAATCCGCAGGCTTATTGCGTATGTGAATTCGGCAAAGCAAAGGGTTTGACCCATTGAGTTTGAACAATTGATTAATCACATGCAAGATGAATGAAGCGATTTGGATCGCCGTGTATGTGGTTTGCCTTGCCAAATTCACTTACCTAAAAAATACACAAACAAAACCTATAAAACATTCCAACACCTTAGCCCCACACGGTAATCGAACACTGGACCTCAGACCCAGCTGTTTTCTTTTCTACTTCGTCTGGTCTCTATACAAGCTAGAAGAACAGATATAAGATTAGCCATGCAGTTAGCAAGGTTGTAATAACAAATTACTATTGTTTGGTATCATTAGAATGTAATAATACAGTACAATGATTGGGCTTCGAAATCACGACCTCTGTATCGCTTTTCCCGTTGCGGTCAATAACCAATAGCTCAAAGGGAAAGCAAGCAAGGTTATTACCCAAAACCAACAGAATTTTATTATGAATAAAATAATAACATGCTTGTACTAGTTGAATAATAAATACCTAATACCGAAGTATTTAGTACTTTGGTACTAGGTATTTATTATTCTTCGACTGTAAGTTACAATGCTGATTCTTACGTCAAACACGTAAATGGTTGTCAAGGTGCCAACTATAGTCGTGGTAGCTATGCTATCTAACGGCAAAATACTTACTATTTACTTAACTATTAGAACCACACCTTATTTTTAACTTTCTCTTTATTAGCATTACTCTTCGTCATGGGCAGACTTTTTATTTACGCATGCTGTCTGATCCAACTCCTTCTTGTGTTGTGCTTCTATTGTAAGTATTGTATATATTATATTACATACTTAGGTATCCCTATATGTAGATTTTGTAGGTCTTACCCATCTAGCGGTGCGTTTGTCTGTTGATGTGCTAGATTTAAATTTGGAGCTAGAATTCAATTGATTCTCTCTAATCTTTATAATATGTTGACTTTGGCGGAGATCGCGGTTTCAGACAACCTGGAACGGTTTTAATTACTAGGTAAATGTAATGAACCCATCGTATTACGCTTAGGTAGATGAAGCACTGTAAGTACTGCATCGGTAGCTGTATTAAACGGAATTTAAAAAAATAACATGCTATCTAAACTTTGCTTGTTTATTCTAGTTTTTTAAGCGTATATTTATTTATTTGATGCGATGATTGATAGACTTCGTAATCGTAATATACTATATTAGTTTTCTACAAGTTTTATTACGTATGCATGTTTTTTTACTATGAAATAATTTGATATTACCTACCTACTTAGAAGAGGTAGCATCGACGTCTTCACAATAACTACTCTTTATAAAATATAGGTTTAGGGACAGTCTTCTTGACCTGTGGGCTTGCAGTGAAGATAGGTGAAATTATATTTTCTTCAATATTTGTTTTCAATATTATCTGAATTGTCGATGGAATCTTTTTTTAATTTTGGGCCCAGTTTGTGGCCACCTTAATTGCAGCGCAGCGTGACTGGGGTTCATTAGGTCTTCTTAGGCTTAGCACGCACTGCGATTTTTATTCGCGCGAATATTTTTCCGCGCGTTCTGTGGCCTATGGAGTTGTATGAAGCTGCACGCACTGCGGAAAAAAAATCGCGCTCAAATAGTACTAAAAAATTCGCGTGGAAAATAATTCGCGCGAATAAAAATCGCTGTGCGTGCTATGCCTTAAGCGCGGTGTATGTATTGAGTGTAATATTTTTTCAATATATTATGCGGGTCGAGAGCCTGGTGATCCATCAAACAGGGTATACTAGTATGGACTCCAGTCTCGCACAAAGTATCATATTTCAGTTTTTTTTTTAACTTGTTTTATCTCTTATGTGAATGTGTCCGTGGCATCAACAGTGGGCCCTATCAGAATATCAGCGCAGCGTTATTATCTTTTTAATATCGTTGCACATGCTGAGATAGGAGCCTTTTTGGTCTCGCACGGGGTTATTTATTTTTAACCGACTTCCCAAAAAGGAGGAGGTTCTATGTTCGACATTATGTTTATTTTTATATTTTATTATTGTTTGTGTTTTGCTTAACTAGTGTCTCCTGTGCGGGTCACAAATAAATATTTTTCTTTCTTTCTTTATGTAAGCTTTATTGTAATGCGATCCATTGTGAAGAGTGAAATAAAAAACATTGTTATTGTTTTTGTTGTGATTGTTATTTTCAATATCTACACTATAGTGTAAAAATATTATGTTTAATCTATTTACAGTTACATAATTTTAAATGCGGTTTTGCGCTACAGAAAATGAAGCTGAAAAACAAAGTTCAATTATTTTTTTATTGCAGTTCATGGTGCCATTTATCAACACCTAGTACATGGGCGACCGAGCTCTGCTCGGTTGAAAATAGAGAAAACGACGTTTTCTAAAATTAAACCTAGCTAGCTCGATTTATCGCCCCCGAAAACACCTGCATACTAAATTTCATGAAAATCGTTGGAGCCGTTTCCGAGATATTATTAAATATTATTTATTTCTCCATAAAATTGTACAATTTGAACAATATAATTATTTTTAAAGCTATTAAGAATATGCGCAAGAATTAAACATGAGCAACTGCGCCTGAGCTAGGCCGAGCCTGTATTTCAGGATTCAGATTATATATATATATATATACTAGCTTCTTCCAGCGGCTTTGCCTGTATACGTATAAACCTTCCTCTTGAATCACTCTATCTATAAAAAAAACCGCATCAAAATCCGTTGCGTAGTTTTAAAGATCTAAGCACACATAGGGACAGACAGGGAAGCGACTTTGTTTTATACTATATAGTGATATATATATATATATACATATATAAAGAATCGCGCGTTTAAAGGTATTAGAAAGTCCAAGTATAAAGTAGCATGCACTTGCATAAACAAGGTTGAATATTGCACTAAGTTTCATTTTCTACCACGCCTATAATATGTACCCCATTTACTTTGGCCTAAATTGTTTTTTTAAGCAATCTTTGTAGTGTAATTTCACAGACACAATCATGTCATGCGAGTAGACCGTACGTTTAGAAATTGCAGTATAGCGTGCCTCTTACTTTCAACAATGCAAGTTACCTAAGATGAAAGTAACTCTTAACTGTTTAGCACTTGTTTAGAAAGTTTGTTATAGAAACAATATCTGTATTGGCAAAAGAATATCTACCAAAAATGTTATAGCGGTTTGAGAAACCTCTTCATCCTTGTGTCTATTATGAGAAGTGGAATGTATTTGAAGGGTTCTGGCAATAGTGCGTTGAAAATAAGCGGGAAAATATTCACGGATCAATTCGGGCGATCTAGTATGGAAATGAGGGAAGTAGTACGCCTACACGTGGGCTGGCATCGACCACTACAAGGTATGTAGTGGTCGATGCCAGCCCACGTGTGGCAGCGAGCTGGTGTTCTTCAACTCCAAAATGGCGACCTTCAGGATCCACACACTTCACACAATTGTTTTATATCCACGAGGCGGGTTAATAGACACGGTTCACAAGGTTCTCAATATTGGTTAGATCATGTGAAGACCATGTAGACATCAGTCTACGTGGTCCTCACATGATCTAACCAATATTTTGTCTGGACTTTAAAAGAGACTGTGACCTCTGAGTTTGTTTTGGCCTTTCTTCTCAGAGTAGTCAGATAGGAAACGCAGACCTCATCTAGTTTTAAAAAATATGTTCGACATGTAAAAGTGTTTGTATAAACCAACTTACAGAAATAAAATCATTTATCATTATCATTTACTTCCTGGTCTAGTGGTCATAGTGCTACTGTCACCTACTGCTGACCATGTTATCCTGGGTGCGAAGGCCAAGTCGTACAAAATTGTGTTATTGTTTTGGGCTTTTCCATTAGAAAGGAGATTGCCGAAACACAGGCCCCTTATGAGGTATCGTGAGTGCGATTTAAATATTATCCTAAAAATCTGTTTTATTTTTGTGTTCTCTCCACCCATGTTCTTTGCTTTATATGCACGGACAACAACAAATAAGGTTCATTCACTTTGACATTTTTTATGCTGCACCTAATTGCAATGTAATAAGAGTTAATTCAACATAAAAATTGCGATGTAGGAATTGATATTTGTTGCATGTCACTTCAAAAATTCAAGCGTCACACACAACGTCCACAAAAAATAAATAATCACAAAGGTTGTCTGTAAGAGATTGCCCTGTGCGATAAGACCGCCCATTGCACTTATCTTTATAAATGTTTTGTTCTGTAATTATTTAAGTGGTGTACATTAAAGTATATAATAATTAAATAAATCAGCATACTGTTTTTTATCTACCTACATAAAATTTGTTAAATACTGTATTAATTTCTAAAGACTTCACTGTATGAGTGTTATTTCTGCACAATTATTGTAACTTTGTTATAATTTTGTTTTTGCATGCTGTATCTATCGCACCATATTGTACACCTAGTTTATATTATTGCTTGTATTATTGTAACAATTTTAGATAGGCCAATAAATAAATAAATAAAATAAAATAGTTATATCTCTTGAACACCCAAGTATAAAAAAATTGTTTTCTAATTATGAATGTAAATTTGTTTTATAAACAGTATACAACAAAAATCATCACTCCTTTCTCAGTAGCAGTCTGGAGTCTGGATAATTTAGACTTGCGTAATTTTTTATACATAAAACAAAGTCGATTTAGTTACACCATTTATAACTCGAGAACGGCTGGACCGATTTACATGATCTTTAATTTGTTGGATTTATCTCTGCCCCGAATAACAGAATAACTATTAAAGCATCAGAAAAATAAAGAAAATAAATACACAAGAAAATTATTTTTACCATACGCTTTGCGAACACAGCGCCATCTCTGATACAAGACTGAAAGAAAACACGGATAAAAACGAACATGGCGTTGTAAGCTGGTTCCGGTAACGCCACTATATGGAACTTTGTAAATTTTCCTGAAATTCATTAGGTAGGTAGGTAGCAGTTGACGGGAGCGAAGCCGCGGGAGACAGCTAGTATGGGACTTAATACTGATTTTACCTTCATGCCGTAAAGTTGAGTTAAGCTTGAATTAAATATACAATACTTCTAGTAATACTTTTATTACTTCTAAGTTCAGTTCTAGTGTAAATGTCAAAATTTCCCACGTTTTCGTGGGGTAATCCTGAGCTCTCCCCACTAATTACCCTTCGGACTTAATATCCCCGCAATTTGGGGAATTCCCTACACATTGGCAACGCTGATCCTAGGGACTACTACCGGGATATAAAGTGTCAAGTCCTAATCCAAGTCATGGCCTCCCTGTGCGCAAAACTTCATACAAATTCGTTCAGCCGTTGCGGAGTTATTGAATAATAAACACCCAAACATCTAAACATTCAAACGTACAGATTTTATAATTATTCTTCAATATTATTATATTAAAGATACCACAATTTTTTTTTTGTTCTATCTTGTTAAGGTCACGAAACTAAAATAACTTGAAAGATGTGTTAGATAAATTAATTAATTAGGTACCTATTAAATTTAAGCAGGTATGTATCGATCAATTATAATACCTAGATTAATATTATAATGGAATGTAGGTAATGTCACAGATAATAAACTGCCGAGCAATGAAAAAGTTCCACCCACAAAATACAAAATAATTAATAATAATATAATTGACTAAATTAATATTTACGTTTTTAGTTGGTAATATTCTGATACGCTGTTAAATTTACTTCAATATTGCAGACGGCGTCATTAAGCTAGCCTTTCCCGTTTAGGAGTAATTTGGTGCTATGTCACTGGAACTTTTTCATTGCTCGCGAGTGTATAATACTAGTACAGGGGGGTGACCATAAGCTCTTAGAGTAAGGTTATTTTGAGATAGAGTAAGTGACAGATGTATACACGTCATATAAATCTGTCCCTTACACACACTCAAAATAACCGTAATGTAAAAAGTAATGTTAATGGAATTTAAGTTGATTATAATTTATGAATGTGGATGGCTATGAGAGCTAGGCAAATCTAAGTAACGATGAATGAACTGTATGGATGATGGATGAACCGTATGAAGAAGACAAGACAGAACTTTATCCGATACCTATACATGAAACAATTTGGTTTCTACCCTTTCTACCCACTTATGTATCCAACTCTTTTTGCTATAGGAATGGTTGGGTGTTATAAGTTGCAAGTAAGGTGCAACCTCGCTCTTGCAAAACATATTTTTATGGTTTTTCGCGGCATGCTGAATAATCCACAAATATTGGAATCGTTGGGATAGCTCGTTCCATACAGGAGGCAACGGTTAGGACCTAGGGAAGGGATTTTTAAAGTCCTGACAACCTGTACAAATTTATTAAAGTTTGCACCAGTGATTCGTGCAGTAATATACCTAAGGTTGTCCTAGTCGACGGCACGAACTATTTTGTGCGCGGGGTTAAAATGCATGCTATCTCATTCTAAAACACGTGCGAAAGTGATAGAAGCTGTGATGAACAGTAAGAAGCTAGTTCGCGTACGAATTAGCATTTTTGCAAGTTTTTAGTGAAATGGATGATGATTTAGGACGAAAACGAGCACGCGAAACTTTATAAACAGACCTTTGGGAGTCTAGATATCATGAAAAAACCAATAAATGTATATTTTCAAAATAATATTATTTGCATTGTTGAACTACTAATCTATCCCTGTATGGTGACTGTTTTGCAATTTTCCTCCTTCTTATGGTATTTATTTCCGCCCAAAGATGCGTTAAAAAGTTATATATTTTTTATTCATTTTTGTTTCCATACAGGGCTAGATAATGATGAGACAATTTGATTTCAAAGAGTGGAGTAATCGCCAGACTACGTTTGTATGGAAGAATGATCGACTAGTGTAACCTTAATAGCATCTCTCTACGTTTGTACGCATTTTCTTGCTCTTTGGCGGCATTCCAGAGGGTGACACTTAGTATGCTGTCTACTGTGTAACTTGTGCTTCTACCTTCTTCTTACTTAGGACTGTAAAATTAGCAATGTATGACTACTTTTGTTAGCTTGCGTACCTGTTAAAACAAATGTATGTGTTAATGAATAAACAAAGTACACTAAATTATGAACACTACCGGCCAGCTTGATTGAATACTTACAGCATAATGTACCTATGTTCGTGCTGTTGCATTTATTAATGACAATCACATCATCAGTTTGAGGTATTCTCTGTGAGCGGCATTATTAATGTGCCAACAGTTGAAACGTTTTACTGCAATCAATACCTACATACAATCACGATCATTAATATACCCACGGCACAGATAATATATTATAATACTAGCATCCTGCGACCGGTTCTTTTTATCACCTTCTATAAAAAAAATATTAATATTCCTAGGTATACAACCCAAGTTTAATTTGTTTGTTTTTCGGCTATAAATATTTTTGATTGTAAGAAATTAAAGTAAGATAAAAAATAACGTATCTGGGCAGGCATCATTCATCGAAGGAATTATGAAGTAGGTAGGTATTAAAGTTACTTGGTTATATCTTTTGTTTTTTTAAGTATGAAAAAAAGAGTGAGATGTGTGACCTGCCGGGCGAGCACTGTAATAATTTGTTTAAGATTTTGTGTGTTGTGCTGTGTCTTTTGTGTGCACTAAATAAATGATTTATCTATCTATCACTGCTACTTTGCAGAATGTATTGTTTTGTTACGGTAGATGGCATACGACCATACACCCAACACGTGTGTTATCTTTGAATAGGTATTTTAAAATTAATGTAGGCTTTGGTACATCTTATTTTTGTCAAGCGTACCGTTTGCGAGACGTATCCCTTCAAAATCTTCAAACTACGGCGAAGTAAAAGGGAGGGTTATGTTTTTGACCGGTATGTGGGTGGGTATGTATGTATCACAGATAATATAATACTACAGTAGTATGTATGTATGTTCCCTCATAACATCTAAACTGCTTATTATAATTTGACTACCGAGGTGTTGTTGGAAGCGTATTGTTTGTCCGCTGAATCCCACGGAATAATTTCTTGTTTCATACTTTTTAGAGCTGAATTTTTCAGTAGTCGGGTGTTAGTTTTTGAACTATGGCTTATATATAACAAAAAATCATCAAATATTTGTTAAAATGTCGAATGTTCTAAAAACAACAGCTTGCGACTTATATTATTTAAGTAATTGTCACAAAAAGCATCAAAACCTATAGTTTCTTACTTAGTTGGGTTACTCTACCATGAGCTCTCAGAGCAAGCTTATTTCCATAGTGCGTGAGGTGTATATGACTTGACCTTGCTATAAGAGCTTATGGTAGCCGCTCTAAACGAAGTTTGACCGTAGCCGCATAGGTAGGTATAGGCTTTACACTTTTTTAATAGCCTGTTTTATTTTACCTTACATATTTTTTTTTTAAATATATGTTACCACACGGATTTATTTTACTTCTGCAAAAGATATTTAGCTCCAAATGAACTTTAAGATCTGGTTTTATTTTTTGCAAGACCAAGGAAATACAACCACGAGTTGGATTAAAAAATTAATATTGAGTAGGCATTATGTTAATAGCATTTTTTATGGAATTAAGTAGTTAGGTATCCTAATATAAACAAGAATTAAGTCATCATCATTTTAGCCGAAAGACGTCCACTGCTGGACATAGGCCTTCCCCAGGCGTCGCCACATTGACCGATCCCGTGCGTCTCGCATCCAACGCCTTCCCGCAACCTTAACCAGGTCATCAGTCCACCTAGTGGGAGGCCTTCCAACGTATCGTCTTCCGGTTCGCGGTCGCCATTCCAGAACTTTTCGGCCCCATCGGCCATCCGTTCTGCGAGCAATGTGCCCTGCCCACGGCCACTTAAGTTTGGCAATTCTTCGGGCTATGTCGGTAACTTTGGTTCTCCTGCGGATCACGCAAGGAAATTCCGAGCATAGCCCTCTCCATTGCGTTTGGGTGGCTTTAAACTTTCTGATAAGGTCCATTGTGAGCGACCACGTCTCGGTCCCATAGGTGATCACTGGCAACACACACTGGTCATAGTACACAGTACTGGTCTTGAGACACTGCGGTAAATTGGACGAGAAGACACCACGCTACTTCCCGAACGCCGCCCAGCCGAGTCGGATTCGACGGTTGACCTTTTTCTCGAAATTGGACCTACCCAACTGGACCGTTTGTCCCAGGTAGACATAATCGTCTACAACTTCGAGTGTAGAGTCGCCGACCTTGATAGGAGTGGGTGTTAAGAAGAATGAAGTATCATCTATTAATATCTAAAAAGTTAAATATCTGGAAGGATTGAGCTCACTGGCGCGTTGGACCTAAAAACAGTAGACAACTTTACCTACCTGGGTTCCAGCATTAGTAACGATAGTTCATGCGAGAAGGGAGTACGCAGGAGAATTGGTATGGCTAAGAGCGCCATGTCCCAGCTTGGAAAAATCTTAAGAGATCGTAACATTGCCGTAAAAACCAAAACGAAACTGGTACGGACTTTGCTCTCCTCGACCTTTTCATATGGCGCTGAGACTTGGTCACTGAAAGCTGCAGACCGCAAACGCATCAACACCTTTGAGATGTGGTTCTGGAGAAAGATGCTCCGTATCCCCTGGACAGCATTTCGGGCTAACGTCTCCATATTGCGAGAACACAAAATCCCCTCGCGGCTGTCATCCGAGTAGATGCGCAGAGTTTTAGAATACTTCGGCCACATTGCAAGGCAAGACGGCGGCAACCTCGAGAGGGTCATCGTGACCGGCAAAGTAGATGGGATAAAGCCTCGTGGACGCAGCTTAATACGTTGGTCTGACCAGATCCGCACCGCTCTTGACTCTACAGTTTACAACGCCCTCCACACCGCCAGAGACAGAAACAGATGGAGAAAGATCGTTTGAGAGAAGGTGATGCAGAAGGGAGGTCACGACCCCCAATATTAAGGATTACGGCGCAAGGAGTAGGATTAATATCTTTGAGATTCTCGGGACCCATGGGTCACGGACCGAAGGCGTACCAGGGGCCTAAACCAACTCGCAGAGGCCTTTTGTTAGACATGTAGAATGAAATGTTTATCTATTTATTATTAATAAGTATTTATTATCTGGTCATTGTTACGTTTTGCACGAGAGGAATTGTTTGCACGGATCTGTCTTGACAAAAACCACTTATAGTTCGATGCAAACTTTATCACGGCTCTAGACAGTGCCCTTTATGTTATACAAGTTTCTACCTGCGGCTTCACCTGCGTAAAATTTGTCTCAATAGGGATATTTTCTGGGTAGAAAAAAGATAATTAATTCTATTTAGTCCGTCAGTGAGATTATCAAATAATATTGGAGAAGTATTTTTTGCTTTGCCAAATCAATAGAAATGTACATAGTTAAAGCGCATCAAAGTTCAGGAGTGGGGGATTGTGACGTCACTAAGGCAGTATCAAGTGTACGGTACCTGACGGACAAAAAACAAATTTTCAGTAAACTACCCCTATTATCTTCCGAGATAAAAAGTATCCGGTGGTAACGGTAGGAACTGTGGGGTTTTAGTCGGTTAGAGTCCGACATAACCCTCCGTTCTCCCCAGACGGAGGGTGTCCATGATGATATCCCCACAAAAAAAGGACTGTGTCTACCCGTGTACCCAGTTTATATATGTAACAAACAGACAGACAGACAGAGTAACTTTCGCATTTATAATATTAGTATGGATTAGTATATAAGTATGCATTAAATTTTATAATAAAATCAGCCTTTATTAATTGTTTCAGAGGACATCCTAATAAAGAAATTCCTGTACAGCTGCCACTGCAGTCTGGAGCGCACCAAGAGATGCATCGAAGACTTCTGTACCAGCCGGGCTAACATGAACGAAATATTTACCAACAGGGATCCACAGGCGACCAAATTGAAAACGGCGTTTGATATCACGTAAGATGAACTACATTATAATTTTTTAAATGTTTGTACTAAACCACTTGTTATTATTCTCGCCAAACTTCTAGGCCGCCCTGAAGTTGACTTTCCGATGCTTAAGGCACGGATCGGCGCTGTTTTTCCTGACTGTTTATCAGTCTATATATATATGTATGTATGTTTGTTCCTATTTGGCGTTATAGAGATCAAACGCGTTGGCCGATTTTGATGTTTATTTTGTGGGGGAAAAAATATTTTTTTCTTCCATACCCATCGTGTGGGGTATCAAAATGAAGGGTTTTAAGAGGTGATTTCAAAAATATATAACACTTATGTGTTTAAACATACTTAATTTAAAAAAAATACTAAAAAGAAGTAAATAAAAAAAGTTAATAAAAAAAATCAAAAATCCCGACTGTTTAAAAATCGAACTAAAAAGACGTAAACAAGAAGAAAATCATGCTGTGCAGTCGGAAGATACATTTAGTTTTGTTCAGCCAGCTCGTGAATATGTATCCTCCGACTGCACAGGATGATTTTCTTCTTGTTTACGTCTTTTTAGTTCGCTTCTTAATTATATGAGATTTACTACTGCGCAGGAAGTTTGGCGAGAACTATACTTATAACATAGCTTGTGGCGAAATTTATAACCGAGACATGTGTATAATATTAATGATGATATTAATATTATAATAATTATATCATCAGCCTTGCGGGGTTGGGGTTCTTATATTAATATGAGGTGGCTACATGTTTTGCCATTTATGGCGTACAAAATCAGTTGCACTAGATAAACAATACAAAAAAATACAAATGCAAAATTTATATTAAATTGAAATAACAATGTCAAAATTTAAATTTAATAAAAAATCACTAGGTCGAAATTTAAATTGAAACTACAAAGTCAAAACCTAAATTCAATAAAAAATCGATATGTCACAATTTAAATTCAATCAAAAATCACTATGTCAAATTCTTTATTTAATTTGATTTGGAGCGGCTGCCTTTCTCATATCTACAACCAGTTAAAGTTCTCGGTGCTGTTTTTGTATGAGATTTACTACTGCGCAGCCATTGTAGCCAACTTCAATAAATGACAGCCAGACAGAACTCTTCAATAAATGACAGCAATAACACTCAAAAATATTAATAATAATGAAATTCCTGTTTCGACTTTCCTGTTTTCGGTCGAAACTCAGCGGCCGGTCGGTTGTATTTTTTTGTAAAAAAGTTTTTTTCGAGTCTATGGTGATTTAACCCTCAGATAGTTTTGGCCCAGTAGGTATAGCCAAGTTTAAAGCAGCGTCAGTGGCGTTCACACTTGGGGCACTCCAACAAGTGGGTCACGGTTTGGATAGAGACACCGTAGTGTATATTGTTGGAACCACACTCAAATTTGGTTTCAGAAAAGTAAAGTTAATTAAAGTACACTGATTAACCTACAATTTCACTGTTTATATCCAGAAATGTGGCAACATACATCGCCGGAGCCGACGAGCTCCTGATCCACAGACTCAACGATCCAGACAAGTTTGATTTCTACGATGTCCTCAAATCCTTCATGTTGCAAGCTGATCAGTGGCTCAGGCTGGACAGGGAATCGCTTCCTGAGAACCACATTGTCATCTTAGATATTGGAGCATATACGCTCATGATGGTCGCAAGAGCAAATATACTATACTTCCAGAAATTTGCTATCTTCTTATTGGTAAGATTAGTCGTAAAATTTGTTTATATTTTGCATAGTTTTACAATCCTTAGACTGTGCTTTCTGAAAGCATCTATAATATAAACACTGTAAGAGTGGAGAATATTACACAATATTGACATGTGTTCGTCAATTGTAGACCTTATCCTTTCTACCAGGCGTGGACAAAAAAGAGGAGACTGTCGAATACATTCATGACTGATATAAAAAAACCGAAAAGCAAGCTATTTTGTTTGATTATGGGTGGCAAATAATTCAATTCATAACAATCTTAACAAACCTACAAAGACAAAGTCACGAGTAGCCAAACCATTAAGACACATTGCATTCAACCAAACCTGTACACAAACAAACAGCAATTGTATAAGTACTTGAAGAAATCTTTGATCACACTACATTTTTGTCGAAACAAAGACTGCAATTTGGTTGATATCTCCACGGATAATTAAAGTGTAAAATTAATGCATTAAGTTATATGCTCTAAATCTGAAACCAGCGAATTTAAAAGATTGCTCGAATTACACATGAATATTGTAATAGCCTTCCTCCTCGCGACGTGTTTCTCATTATTGAGGGTCGTGGAAACAGCGGGGTCGTGGAGAAAACTTTTCCTTCACAAATTTGCGCCATCTATGCCTGCCTTTTGCGTCGTGGAGAGCATCGTGCAGTTTGGAATGGTGTTGTGGTGTTTGGTGTGACGATGTGTGTGTGTTGGTTTGTGATGTGTGTGTTTCGTGATTAAACTTATACGCAGACTATAGACTTATATTAAAAAAAATAACCATATTAATTTGATTTTCAGGAAGCCATGCCAGTTCGTTTATCCCAAGTCCACGTAATCAACTGCCCGTCCTTCTACGAGTACATGTATGGCTTGGTCAAGGGGGCTCTGCCACAGAAGACTAGGGACATAGTAAGTACTTATTAGTACTACTGTAATTTATTCTTATCGTGAAAAACTTTTTAATATCTCATCATCATATGCTTTTATTTTTATGTTTTTGATGTCTGCGGGAAACCTTTCAAAAGTCCCCTGGACTTTTGGGCGAAAACACCAGGGAGTGTGGGGTTTTTACCTCATTAAAACCACTCCGGTGATCCCTATCAGGACTCTTAAAAGACCATCCCGGAACCCCCTCTGTGCAACGCCTGTTAGGGCACATCCCTAGAGATACTGCGAGGCGTCTCCCCTGAGCCTCGCTTTGCACGGCAGCACGTGACCGCTGTGGCACCGTTTTACCTGGAGTTACATGCCGGGCGAAAAGAGTCCCCAGACTGGCCACCCGTGACCCCGGAGTCCCGCCTACCTATGTATGCCTACCAGACTTTTGACGCGATGCTAATTCGTAATGCAGAAAACAGCTAGGCAACAAGTAACAAGCTCATAGATTTTTACGATGCGGCGTTGAACCGCAGTTTTGTGTTTGGGCCCTATGTTAAACTATTATAGACCTTCTTCATTCTTTCCAGAATACCACTATGTTCGCTAGTATAATATTTAGTTGGTCGGGATGGTTAAACCAGTAACCAAGTTAAGATGGAATCATTGTTACCCATACCAAGACTGTTGAGCATATTGTCAATTTACTCAAATACTCCTGTCATACAGGTCCGCTTACTACGGGAGTCAGAAACTTTAAAAATTATGTCAATAAAGATTATTTATATTTCAGATCCACTTCCACACCGACCACATGGCGTTACACAAGCACATAAACAAGAAATTCCTGCCTTCGGAATACGGTGGTGATGCTGGCAGCATGGTCGAACAAAGTACAAGTTGGATCAAAGAAATTTACGAGAACAGGTAAATTAACCTTCTTCATGAAGCTTTTGAAATAAACAAGCAACTTGTATTCAGTGGCACAGTTATCTCGGATATCGGAAAATCAGGCCCGTTCAGCCTTACTCAGTGACTAAGGCCCAAAACAAAATGGAGGGTTTCAGAAGATTTTTCGTTCTATGTTTGTCATTACCGAATATGATTGCCGAAGACTGATGAATGCCTCTCCAGTCATTTACCTCAATTCTCAGCAACTCTCATCCAGCTGCTATTAGCCACCCTGCGAAAACCTTCCACTATTCGCTGGGCCTCAATCATTCAGGCTTGCGTGCCACTTACAGGGACTACGCCCCGCTACCATGCTCGTTAGTGGTTAAGGCCATAATTCCAAACTATAGAAAGATAGCAATATTTTTTTGTTCTACTAATGTACTAGGCCTAAACCATTTGCCACGGCTTCGACCGTAGGTATATATACTATAGTAAGTACCGTGTTAGTATTTCGTGCAATAAATCAGTCGTAGTACCTACAATAATAAATTTACTATGACATATGAGTGGCCATTAACACGATACTGACATGAAAAATAAAGCAGTTTTATATGTTCAACATACCTATATATATCCAGCCAAACTAAGTGGAGACCACTTCAATACGACTATGCAATTTCTGCCGTAAAGCGAATCTGTCGTAAAGCGAATCTGTCGTAAAGCGAATCTGTCTTAAAGCGAATCCGTCCTCCACCTTCGACCATATCATCGCTTAACATCAGGCGAGATAGTGGTCAAACGCGAGCCTATAACGAATAAAAAAAAAAAAAAAAAAAAAGCGAACAAGAGCTTGAATACGTAGAAAGATTAACAAATTTCTTTTATCTGTTTTCAGGAAATTCTACTTAAACGACGATCTTTGGAAGGCGGACGTCAGCAAGAAAGTAAAAAATGGTGCAGTGGATACTACCATGAGCGGTTCTTTTAGGACTCTCGCTATTGACTAGATAAAATGTGATATTTTTATACAAAGCATAATACTAATTTAGGAAGTCGGTAAAAATAAGGTTTTTGATATGGATGTAATTAATTTAGTTTTACACGATTTTGTTATTATTATGAAAAGTTTTATAGATTTTATAAGCCGGTTAGACTGGTGTGATAATTAGCACGTATAATTTTATGACATTCTTTATTTTTGACCTTTGCTCTTTATCTAGACGAAGATTATACCTAATATATTATATTAAACAAAAGATTCATAAGAAAGTTCTGGTTTTACTTCCATCCATTCTGGGTCCCCTTTTGTTCCTACCGTATACAAACTCTTTCCATATATAAAATATAATAACAACCGTTAAGGGGCTGAGGACGAACAGTTGACAATCGACATCTGAGGTTCTAAGCCACGCCCACTGTCATCGATAGTTTAGGGGCAAACTTAAATTGGTGCGAAAAGTATTTGAAAATTAAATACACAAGTCCGACCACAGAGGCCCGCATCATAAACGGACTCTGCCGATGGTTTTTACAAAAATATAACCGCGCAAGTTCTTATTTCAAACTGGCGGCTAGCATCTGACATCAGATCGTTCACTGTTATTTTGCCTATGAATGCAACCTTATTACTAAGAAAATAAAGATCACTAAAATATATAATCTGGCTAGTGTCATACGAGTCTTTGCCGTGCAAATTGAATAAATATTATAATTATGTCTGCTTCAATGCGACTGCCACATATAAGAACACAGTACGTGACATTTTTTTATAATGGTTTTATAGCCAGATAATTTTATTAATATTATTTTAATGAGTTCTACTATACTAAAATGGACTATGTAATGTTGACTGTGTAATGGAAACTTTAAATTTGATTTGAGATTTCGTGCTTTCATTAATCAATTTAATCATTAATTACAATAGGAAAGTCCCATCAAATTGTAAAACACCTTAAATTTACAAATGTCCAGAACTTACTAGGTTCGGCTTTGTCTTTTTTAGGCATATTTAAAATATCTAATAGAATTTAGGACACTAATAATATCATTTGTAAAATTCATAGGTTCATATTCCTTGTTTAGTATTCTCTTAAAATATTAAGATGTCATTTAGTTACTAGTACAACATGAATTTCCATAGCCTATAAAGTAGGCTATGGAAATCATAATATATTTTTGCGCTATCCTGGAATATAATATATACAGAGTAATACAGAGTTTGACAATATTCCTTGTGATTTCGTTAGTTCCAATTAAAGCCACCAGGCTTCAAGATCTGGCTGCATTATACCTGTTTTTTTTGACAGATTGAATTGACGAGAAATAAATCGAATATGTTTATGCATTTTTCGAAAAAAAGCGACATACGTCCTCCTAGCAACGCCATAAAGCGATCACTGTCGAACTGTACTGGATGGAAAGAGAAGCACGATGGAATTTGTATGGATTTTTTTATAAAATATAATAATATGAATTACTTAAAAATAATGAATGTATCTTCAAAATATACGACAATGAAGTTTTGCGTCCTGTTATGATACGTTATTGCTGTTAATTGTATAAATGTACGCTGGTCAGAATAACCGGAATTTTTTTTGAAGATCACGGTATGAGGTTACTTTGCCATTCAATTGTATCGAGGTTTTTGTGCGTAAACGTGTTTCGGCCACAACAAAGTTTTCGGAAATATGATCAAGATTAACATATCTTTTTCCGCTGCCACATCTTCAATAGATTTGGCAAAAAAATGTTTAAATGAATGCCTATTTTGGTAATTCAGACCCTTAAATAAAAATCCTTTTTTATAAAAAATATACTACCGACTTCCAAATAAGAAAACTACAAAGTGAGAAATAAATTTATTTTTGGAAGTCGGTGACTTTGGTAGGTACCATTTTTTTTGCGTTATGAACTTACGCACAGGATTTGCCTCAAATAGACCGGCCTGAGAGTGCTGGCTTTTCATTTAGTCATAGTAATGAAGGTTTCCGTTCAGTTATGTTTTCAGATGGTATTGGAAGAGGTTTAGGTAAATTAATAAATGGCAATCAGAGTCATGCTACTTTTAATTATTGCATGCCCGGGTCATCTTACAAGCAAATAATGGAATCTGTGACAAAGAATATATATAAACCTGGTAACTATATAACTGTATTTGTAGGTAATAGTATAAAAGTTAAAAAAGATGACATCACTGAGTGTGTAAAAGAGATGTTAAAATTAAATTGCAATAAAATTATTTTGTGTGGTTTACAAATTGTCAAATAGACAAAATAATCACATTCAAATTCTTAATAAGCATCTGCACTTTCTTGTTAGTCACTATAGTGACAAACTAGTTTTTTTTTTGACATCATCATCTTTGTTGATAAATTAAAGTCGACAGGCGATAATTTGTGCCCAGTTTGTGCCCCTTAGGGTAAGACATCAAATAGCTCGGCTATTATCTTATACAATAAACTCAGACATAAGTAGTGTGGGGACGATAGCCAGAGGCTAATAAATTAACTACATAAATTACTTTTATATTTTATATATTTAGCACGAATTCCACAATATGCCTGCCTTCTAGTTAAGCAGAGTCCACACAGTAGTATGTCGAAGTATCCAGTTATCATTGATATTAGTAATAGTACTAATTTAAAGGTGGTCAATACCTTGAATAACGTTAACAAAAATGCTATTAATATTTATTCTTGAAACTAGTTGGTAGGACGAGGGAGGGCATCAATAACGGAATAGTTACGAGTATATCCACCGTCATTAAGGTACCTTCTTGCTCGCAAAATTTATTTCAAAAAAAGGTCTGAGCAGAAATCTCTGAAATTATTCCACCAGAATATCCAGGTTTTTCTTCGGAGAAATTTGAAATCGAAATGTTTTTAGAAAAAGCAATGTTTGAAATTGTTTGCTTCACTGAGCATTGGCTGAAAGATTATGCAATGCTAATCAATTATGAAAATTATACTGTGGGCAATTGTTTTAACAGAAATATTATGTTGCGTGGGGGTTCACTTACTCGTATATTAATTAAAAATGGTATTAAATCAAAACCTCGTAAAGATATAGTAGACCTATCAGTTGAACATAGTGTTGAACTGTCCTGTGTTGTTGTGTATGATGAGCTGGATAAGCATGTCATAGTGTGCGTCTACAGAACCCCTAATTATTAGAACTACTGTATATTCGAGTCCGTGATGGCAGATGTTTTGGCAAAACTTGCAATGGGTAATAAATTAGTAATTGTCTGTGGTGACTTTAATATTAATATTCTAGAAGATAATTCAGATAGCAATAGATTATTAAATCTCCTTAAATCATTTAATTTATCACAATCATGTATTTATGGAACCAACCCGAACTACAATGACTTGCTACATGTATTGATAATGTTTTTTTGTTGCTGCAACTACTTGGACAGGGTCATTACAAATTATCTGCCTTTGGATCATAATGGGCTACTGGTGGCCTTTGAGTCTATTTTTATGCTAATAAAACAAGTACAGATTCAATCCAGACCAATAACATCCGGTAAATTAAATAAATTTAACAGCACTTTAATCAGTAAGTTAACCGATCAGGACCTGACAGTAAATGATGGAAATATTTTGTATGATGAAGTTTTTTCAGTGTTTCAAAAAGAGTTCAATAACACTTTTCAGAAGAAAACTAAAACTATATGCCCTAAGTTTTATTCAGTGACTGGGCGACTACAGGACTTAGGAAAAGTAGAGAAATACTTTACGAGCTATATGGCCTTAAGCCTTGTATTAACACTGAAACGTTTAATAAGTATGTTGCTACTTACTCAAGATTTTTTTTAATACATGTAAGGCAGATAAGGCCTTGTACATTAGCAATAAGGTCAAATTAGCAGAAAATAAAATCAAGATGGTTTGGAAAATTAGAAACAATGAAACGAACAAGAATAAAAGAAATAATACAGATTATACGCTTGAGACCACACACGGACTTATTAGAGATAACAAAAAAATTGCGCAAGAATTTGTAAATTTCTTCACCAACAACCCAATTAAAACTACTGAAACCTTAAGTTTGAACGTTTCAGCCTGCCCGAATCAATTTATCTTTTCACATATAAACCCCATAACAGTAATAACATCTTTTATGCAAATCAAGATCAAACCGACCGAATATCTGTGGGGAAAGTCCTTCAAAGCTTGTACCTCCATTATTCAGACTATAGCGCCGTACTTAGATTTAATTTTAAATTTTTGTGTGTATCTAGGAGAAATAATAATTAATAATTATAGACCAGTATCCGTGTTGCCGGTTTTCAGCAAGGTATTTAATAAGATAATGCTGATCAAATGCTCATTCATTTTAATACGAATAACATCTTACATGATAAACAGTATGGTTTCACCAAAGGACGTTGTACAACTGACGCTGGTGTCACCCTATTAAAACACATGTTTGATGCGTGGGAAGAGGCACAAGATGCCATAGGTATCTTCTGCGAACTGTCGAAGGCGTTTGATTGCGTTAATCATGAAACATTACTTCTAAAATTTGAGCATTACGGGCTAGGTCAATCAGCATTAAATTTAGTTAAATCTTATTTGCATGATAGACAGCAATTAATTCAAATAAACGGTGTGAATTTGTCGGGGTTAAACGTGAAAATGGGTGTACCCCAGGGATTAATTTTAGGTCCTTTCTTATTTTTAATATACATAAACGCGCATATACATAATTCGCCTTCGCCGGAATACTCATATTCTTTCTCTTTTGTACAATGTCCTCTTTACTCCTTCCACCCCTCTTTACCTCAAGGATCGTTTTCAGTTTATCTGCGATTCCCACACGAAATCTCTTAGGTCATCAGAAAACTTACGACTTAAAATGCCTATGCATTCCACTACATTTTTGGATAAATCATTCGCTGTCCAAGCTGCTCGTTTGTGGAATGCATTGCCTGACCCAATAAAACGTGCTCAGTCGTTGCCTGTCTTTAAAAACTTATAAAGGAACATTACCTGTCTCTGTGATTATGTCCTTGTTTAAGCTGTATTGTTTTCTTGTTTGTTTATTTAGATGTATGTATGTATTTATTTTAATAGTTTGTTTTACCTGTATGATTTGAAATTTGCCTGGAGATATTAAATTAGAAAATAGCCTGGACACGACATGGGGTTGCACTTGGTGCCCAAGTGCAACCCCATGTCGTGTCCAGGCTATCTCTATCCATTCAAGGTTGCCTGGAAGAGATCGCAGAGCGCGATAAGGCCGCCTATTGTATGTTTGTTTTAATTTTAATATTTCTTTTGTATTGTCTTATCTTGGTGTACAATAAAGTATATATAAATAAATATATAAACGATTTATCCCGTTTATTGGAAAACAAACTAAGCATGGTGTTATTTGCTGATAACACATTTTTAATTTCTAAAATAAATTGACGTACTTGTCAGGTTGACGACGTAAATAACGCGCTACGGCAGATTCAGGATTGATTCACTGCCGATCATTTAGTTTTAAAAGGAAAAAAAACCAAGTGCGTAAAAAATTCTTGCCGAGTGACTTTATATTAAAAAGGAGACGCTAGAATTCGTCGATAAAACGGTTTTCCTGGGGATCCACACTAGACTCAAAATTACAATGAGGTCCTCATTTACTATCACTTGCAGGGCAACTAATGTCGGCAGCTTATGCTGTTAGAAAAGTTCTTCAATTTACTGATGTAGATACCGCGAGGCTGGTCTATTTTAGTTACTTTCATAGTATAATGTCTTACGGTATCTTACTATAAAAAACCTGAATATTCCACCAGAATATTCAGGTTTTTCTTCGGAGAAATTTGAAATCGAAATGTTTTTAGAAAAAGCAATGTTTGAAATTGTTTGCTTCACTGAGCATTGGCTGAAAGATTATGCAATGCTAATCAATTATGAAAATTATACTGTGGGCAATTGTTTTAACAGAAATATTATGTTGCGTGGGGGTTCACTTACTCGTATATTAATTAAAAATGGTATTAAATCAAAACCTCGTAAAGATATAGTAGACCTATCAGTTGAACATAGTGTTGAACTGTCCTGTGTTGTTGTGTATGATGAGCTGGATAAGCATGTCATAGTGTGCGTCTACAGAACCCCTAATTATTAGAACTACTGTATATTCGAGTCCGTGATGGCAGATGTTTTGGCAAAACTTGCAATGGGTAATAAATTAGTAATTGTCTGTGGTGACTTTAATATTAATATTCTAGAAGATAATTCAGATAGCAATAGATTATTAAATCTCCTTAAATCATTTAATTTATCACAATCATGTATTTATGGAACCAACCCGAACTACAATGACTTGCTACATGTATTGATAATGTTTTTTTGTTGCTGCAACTACTTGGACAGGGTCATTACAAATTATCTGCCTTTGGATCATAATGGGCTACTGGTGGCCTTTGAGTCTATTTTTATGCTAATAAAACAAGTACAGATTCAATCCAGACCAATAACATCCGGTAAATTAAATAAATTTAACAGCACTTTAATCAGTAATTTAACCGATCAGGACCTGACAGTAAATGATGGAAATATTTTGTATGATGAAGTTTTTTCAGTGTTTCAAAAAGAGTTCAATAACACTTTTCAGAAGAAAACTAAAACTATATGCCCTAAGTTTTATTCAGTGACTGGGCGACTACAGGACTTAGGAAAAGTAGAGAAATACTTTACGAGCTATATGGCCTTAAGCCTTGTATTAACACTGAAACGTTTAATAAGTATGTTGCTACTTACTCAAGATTTTTTTTAAATACATGTAAGGCAGATAAGGCCTTGTACATTAGCAATAAGGTCAAATTAGCAGAAAATAAAATCAAGATGGTTTGGAAAATTAGAAACAATGAAACGAACAAGAATAAAAGAAATAATACAGATTATACGCTTGAGACCACACACGGACTTATTAGAGATAACAAAAAAATTGCGCAAGAATTTGTAAATTTCTTTACCAACAACCCAATTAAAACTACTGAAACCTTAAGTTTGAACGTTTCAGCCTGCCCGAATCAATTTATCTTTTCACATATAAACCCCATAACAGTAATAACATCTTTTATGCAAATCAAGATCA
The DNA here is from genome assembly GCA_964057195.1 of Orthosia cruda. Classification (NCBI taxonomy): domain Eukaryota; kingdom Metazoa; phylum Arthropoda; class Insecta; order Lepidoptera; family Noctuidae; genus Orthosia; species Orthosia cruda. The sequence continues at coordinate 20,428,174 of OZ059828.1, forward strand.
AACCGACCGAATATCTGTGGGGAAAGTCCTTCAAAGCTTGTACCTCCATTATTCAGACTATAGCGCCGTACTTAGATTTAATTTTAAATTTTTGTGTGTATCTAGGAGAAATAATAATTAATAATTATAGACCAGTATCCGTGTTGCCGGTTTTCAGCAAGGTATTTAATAAGATAATGCTGATCAAATGCTCATTCATTTTAATACGAATAACATCTTACATGATAAACAGTATGGTTTCACCAAAGGACGTTGTACAACTGACGCTGGTGTCACCCTATTAAAACACATGTTTGATGCGTGGGAAGAGGCACAAGATGCCATAGGTATCTTCTGCGAACTGTCGAAGGCGTTTGATTGCGTTAATCATGAAACATTACTTCTAAAATTTGAGCATTACGGGCTAGGTCAATCAGCATTAAATTTAGTTAAATCTTATTTGCATGATAGACAGCAATTAATTCAAATAAACGGTGTGAATTTGTCGGGGTTAAACGTGAAAATGGGTGTACCCCAGGGATTAATTTTAGGTCCTTTCTTATTTTTAATATACATAAACGCGCATATACATAATTCGCCTTCGCCGGAATACTCATATTCTTTCTCTTTTGTACAATGTCCTCTTTACTCCTTCCACCCCTCTTTACCTCAAGGATCGTTTTCAGTTTATCTGCGATTCCCACACGAAATCTCTTAGGTCATCAGAAAACTTACGACTTAAAATGCCTATGCATTCCACTACATTTTTGGATAAATCATTCGCTGTCCAAGCTGCTCGTTTGTGGAATGCATTGCCTGACCCAATAAAACGTGCTCAGTCGTTGCCTGTCTTTAAAAACTTATAAAGGAACATTACCTGTCTCTGTGATTATGTCCTTGTTTAAGCTGTATTGTTTTCTTGTTTGTTTATTTAGATGTATGTATGTATTTATTTTAATAGTTTGTTTTACCTGTATGATTTGAAATTAGCCTGGAGATATTAAATTAGAAAATAGCCTGGACACGACATGGGGTTGCACTTGGTGCCCAAGTGCAACCCCATGTCGTGTCCAGGCTATCTCTATCCATTCAAGGTTGCCTGGAAGAGATCGCAGAGCGCGATAAGGCCGCCTATTGTATGTTTGTTTTAATTTTAATATTTCTTTTGTATTGTCTTATCTTGGTGTACAATAAAGTATATATAAATAAATATATAAACGATTTATCCCGTTTATTGGAAAACAAACTAAGCATGGTGTTATTTGCTGATAACACATTTTTAATTTCTAAAATAAATTGACGTACTTGTCAGGTTGACGACGTAAATAACGCGCTACGGATTACAGATTCAGGATTGATTCACTGCCGATCATTTAGTTTTAAAAGGAAAAAAAACCAAGTGCGTAAAAAATTCTTGCCGAGTGATTTTATATTAAAAAGGAGACGCTAGAATTCGTCGATAAAACGGTTTTCCTGGGGATCACACTAGACTCAAGATTACAATGAGGTCCTCATTTACTATCACTTGCAGGGCAACTAATGTCGGCAGCTTATGCTGTTAGAAAAGTTCTTCAATTTACTGATGTAGATACCGCGAGGCTGGTCTATTTTAGTTACTTTCATAGTATAATGTCTTACGGTATCTTACTATGGGGAAGGGCTGCAGATATTGAGTCAATTTTTATTCTGCAAAAACGAGCCATCAGAGCGATGTACAATCTTTGCCGGCGCGATTCTCTAAGGGAACTGTTTAAGGACATTAACATCATGACGGTTTCTTGTCAACATGTTTATGAAAACATCATGTACGTGAGAAAGAATTTACATCTTTTTAGTGAAAACGGAGACATACATAATTAAATTACTAGAAATAGGGACTGATTAGTTGAACCAGGTTTCAGACTGGCTAAAGTAGCCTCATCTTTCATGGGGTACTGTACAAAATGTTACAATAAAATTCCTCCCCACATTCTAGAACCGAATGAGACGAAATTTAAAACTTTTATAAAACACCCACTATGCAGGCAGGCATATTTATTTATTTATTTAAACTTCAAGTACAATGGCGATACATAGGCGGACTTAATGCAGCAAGGCATTCTCTACCAGTCAACCTTTGGGTTAAAAAGGACACAACAGTGGTAGGAGTACAAAAATAAAATAAAATTAACAATAATTAAAATCAGATAATAATAAACAATCTAACTAATAAAATACATAAATAATTACTAAAACAATAGACTAATATTATATAAATATAATAAAATATTATAATAAATACCATATCATTATTTATTCTAAATGAAACAGAAATTTATATATAATAACTATGACGAAGACCGAGCTATGTGAGAGAGGACAAGTAATAGTTCCGGATTCTACGCTTAAATGAAAATTTACTCTCAGCTTTTTTTATGTCAAGGGTAAGCACGTTCCAGAGTTTTATAGTAGAGACAGTGTAAGAATTAGATAGAAACCCAGTGCGGTGAGAAGGAATATGGAGAAATAAGTTTTTTGAAGCTCGAAGGTTAAGATCGTGAGAACTGCCCAACACTTTAAAATATTGTTTTAAATAATCAGGAGTACAAGGATCGTTCATGATGTTGAAGAGCATGCAGAGGGATCTGAGGGATCTCCTCTGACGGATAGGCAGCCATTTAAGCTGAGAACGGAAAGAAGAAATGTGATCATATTTACGAAGCTCGAAAATAAAGCGAATAAAGTTGTTAAGAAGTCGATCCATTTTGTTAAGAAGTTCTTGGGATAGATCAGAGTAACAAACATCAGCATAGTCGATTATAGGCAATACAAGAGCTTGAACCAAGGAGGTTTTAGTGCTAGACGGAAGAAAATGTTTGAATCTATAGAGAGACCGCAGTGAGAATGTGACTCTCTGTCTTATCTGAGCGACCTGCTTATTCCAGCTTAACTTATCATCAATGTATAGGCTCGCCTTACGTTAAAGACTTAGGGTCTTTAACGTAAGGCGAGAGTGGGATGACGGTATTGCCGAAAATAACCGGCGATAGAAGGCTAGTGTCCAAGGTTCGTAGAAAATACGAACTACCAATAATGATAGCCTGACATTTACTGACATTGACAGTAACCCCAAATCTGCTAGACCAGTCAGCGATTGCTTGATGGTCAGCATTTAACAGTGAGATGCAGTTATCCAGATTGAGAATGTCAGATTGCGCGTAGAGCTGCAGGTCATCAGCATACAGATGTTAGGAGCATTTGAGAATAGTAGTCATAGAGTTAATAAATAATGAAAATTGGAGTGGAGAGAGTATACCGCCTTGTGGAACGCCTGTTACCAGAGCGCACCAATCAGAGAATTTCTGATCAGCACGCACCGCCTGCTGGCGACCACGAAGATATGATGAAAACCAATCCCGTGCCAACGAAGAAACCCCAATTTGAGACAGGATGGCCAGGAGAATGTCGTGATCGTCGGTATTAAATGCATTGGAGAAATCAATTAAAACCAACACCGTCAACCTCGAACTCTCCAAGCCGTTTCTGACGTCTTCAGTAACTTTAAGCAAGGCTGTGGCTGTACTATGGCCGGGCCGAAAACCAGATTGGAAAGGGGGCAATAGGTTATGCCGGGACACGAAGGAGGATATTTGGTTTAGAGCAACTGCTTCCAGGATCTTAGATAGGAAAGGGAGAATGGAGATTGGTCTGTAGTGATTAGATAAGGTGGGGTTGGAAATTTTCGGAAGAGGGATAATGAATGCTTTACGCCAGGTGGTAGGAAACTCACCAGCCTGCAGAGAGAAGTTAATGATGTGTGTGATAATGGGAAGGATACTTTTAAAAATGAGGGATAACATGGATCTGCTCACTACATCACAGCCTTGGACTTAATTGCAGTGAACGTTTTGAGGATCTCAGCGTCAGTCACCGGGAAAAAAGAAAAAGATTCGGGAGGTGCAATTGGCATGGAAGTAATATCACGAATAGTATTATTCTTAACAACAGCCGTAAGCATAGTTGACGATGAAAAGTGATTATTCAAATCATTCAGAGACATATGAGATGATACAGTATGAGAGGATGATTGCGTGATTCTAATTGATTTGAGAAACTTCCATATGTCAGCCGGAGAAGAATTAAGGACATTTTCACAAATGTACCGGCGTTTGGAAGCTCTTACCATCTAATTACAGCGGTTTCTAGCCAACTTGTACAGGCTCCAGTTCTCCTCACTGCGATCCCTTCTATATCTCCGAAAAGCCCTGTCACGCCGTCTCATCGCCAAACAAACTCCAGGACTAATCCATGGAGCCGGAGGGCGCTTAACACGGACAGCCCTGAGTGGCGCATGCGCATCGAAAAGCTGAAGCAGGGACCTGTTGAACATATCCACTTTCTCATCCACAGTTGCTGCCTGAACAACTTCAACCCAATCAATATCTTTGGAATCACCATTAAGTTTGTCCCTGTTTAACCTCGCAAAATTCCGAAGAAACATAATGGCAGGCCGCTGTTTAGGCGGCTTAATTTTGTACGATAAGTAAATCAAATCATGTCTAGATAGCCCAGAGGCCGCAATCTGGCCATGGCTATCAACCAGATTTTTGGAAGACGCAAGCATGAGATCAAGCCTTGTATCGCTTGAGTCAGGATTAAGATGAGTCGGATTGAGCGTGAGAAGTGACAGACTCGACGATTCCAGGATTGCTCTCAATCTGCGCGATCTTGAGTTATCCTTCGAGAGGTCGGTGTTGAAATCGCCCATGACTATGAGATGTTTGTACTCCGAGGAAACAGATTCAAAGAGAGATTCGAGAATAGAGAAGCAGTATACTACTCCAAGAACGGCCTTAACCCCTTTGGCATATTGTAAGTTGCGGGATTACATCACTGATGCAATCCCCCGAAAATGCTTGGCTCAATGCTAGTCCTGCTCCACAACCACTAGGGTGCAAAACAAGTGATATGCAGAACATTATTGTTTTGAAGTATTGTTGGACCTGCTGAAGACTGTATCTGTACGGTATGAATATATTTGTATTGTATAAACTCAATTTCTTTTAGTATATATAACTACACAGCACGTGTGTGAGTACTATGTACACAACTGTAAGTCTGCCATTTGCTGTACCTTTGTGTCGTTCGTTGACTTGTGTGTGCCCTGGCAGTTGAGTGTGTCATGCTCTCTCAAATGTCTCTCAGATGGTGGCGCGTGTGTTGGATCATTCGGTACCCTTCATGATGCTTGAACTGGGTGGTGCCGATCATGCGTCATGTTCGTGAACGGGCGCCGTCTGTTGGTATTGATAATAACTTATAACTGCTTCGGATGTTAATGTTTTTCTAGTACTCATTATATAACTGCACAGTACATGTGTGAGTACTTTTAATACTTTATACCTGTACGTATTTACTACTATACTATATTACTATACTATACTATATTTTAACTATGAAATAAAATATATTTATCTTTGTCTTCTTTGTCTTGAAAAAAAACCTACTCCAGAAAAAAACTGTTGTTTTTCATGTTTTTCAAACGTTTTTTTTTTCATCTCAGAAAATAACCGTTTTTTTACAACTCTACTCACCTCAAAATTCTAAGGTACTTCTGGTTGACAGACTCACAAGTTTAAAATTTTAACACAATTAGTGTTTAGCCTATAAAGCATGAATGACCATCTGTGTGATTGGTTGATTGATATATTGATTGTCGATAGCGGTCAATCCCTTATGAGATTGTGAAAATAGTAATAGTAGATCTCTTTTTAATGATCTTATAGCAGACTAAATTTAGTCCGCTGTAATCTACGAAGCTTTATTGTATTCTTTATATTTCTGTAGAACTTTTCTTAGAACATGTGTATGATCTACTGTTGAGTACTTACTACGGAACCCTGCTTGATCTTTCGGTTGGTTTTCTTCAAGTGTAGATGTGATTCTGAACCAAATTATTTTAGGAAAGACTTTATAGATATTCTTCATCAAGCTGATTGGTCGATTCGGGCTTAAGCCTAGTTATATTATGATCCCTTAGTCACTGAAAATTCAGGGCTTCTAGATTTATCCACTCTTGACTCCACATTTATCTCGCCTCTTGGAGTGAAAGTATTTTTAGCATGTGGTATCAAGTAGGTGATGATGGAGGTTGTATCCACATGTCAGTGTTTATGTAAGTAGAAAATGTATATAAATTGTCAAATTAATAAATGTGTTAAATCCAAATTAGCCTCTTAATTTAAACAGGTGATAAATAAATTAAAAATTAACTTCACAACTTTTAATTATAAAATATAATAAATCAAACATTATCACATAAACGCAGGTAAAAATACCAATGATGAGGTATTTTAACAATATTTATCGTCAAATAACTCTTTCACATTTTGTACGAGTTTCGCTGAATAACAAATATACATTCCTAAATAATGTCTATCCAAAAAATCTTACTCCGTTGTAACATTAGATCTTAGTTTATCTTCATTCAAAATAAATAAAACAAGGTTCGATTTCGATAGAACAGTCTTTCACATTTTCAAAAGTTGTAAAAACCATTCCCGACTCCTCGTCACACCAGTGTCGATAGGAGTGGACGCCAAGTATGTTTTTCCTCGTCGTTAATTTTACTACACCTTTTGTATCACAACATTAGTGTTGGGCTTGTTATAGATAAATCCCCTATCCTATCTACCTACCTTACCTATCTTTTAACAATTCCTATTTTTTTTACTACTTTTTGCACTTTATTCTGTCATACAACTCTATCTACTTACTTTATATCTAGTTGAAAAGAAAACTATAATAAAAACGAGCAGTATCGAAATACATTGAGCATCATAATACAACTTATAGAAAAAAAAACAATAAGTTTAAAAGAACAATAAGCAAGTAACTTACACAAAATCACTAATTTGTAAATAAACCTAAATAATTGATATCCCACTGAGGTCGCATTATAAACATAACGCTATCGGTACTTGACAAATACTTTTATATCATCAATCTAGAGCTAAAGATCTAAAGGAACCAGGCAGTTCTTTGACTTTGTCCACACGGTCGTCGTGGTTACCCGATGGTCTCCGGGACTCGTCCACTGCCCAACGCTTGTCATTTGATAGGAACCAATCCCTGTAAATAATAAAATGGCAGATCAGTCAAACAATCGAGATTTGATAATAAGCCTAACCCATGTCCACTTAATGTTTTGGATGTCGTGGAAGAAATGAAAAGCTATTGTTAACAGGGCAACTATTTGGGAATTGTTAGTAAAGAAATATACAGAAAAATAATATCAATTATTTGAAAAAAAAAACACTTTAATTTGTTTTATCTACACTCACAACGTAATATTTCAAATATGGATTCGTGGATAGTTAAAATAAATAAAAATCATTACAGTTCAACATTTTCTTTTTTTTATTCAACTTTTTAATTTTTATAGCACACTTTTACTTTTTAATTTACTGGCTCGTAAGGGCTCGTTGACTTAATGTAGGAAAGTAGTGTCATTGTCTATGAATGCGCACGCTGCGCAGTCATGCGCAATGTGAATCTAAATTGCCCGCCATACCACATATCTTTTCCGTTTCCACTTTAGCTTTATTTCAGCTGTATGAGTGAAGATAAAATAGTGTATGCAACGTTATATAAATATAATATAAAAACACTCGCGTGATATTATTATACCTACGCTCGTGTTTTAATAACCCCTATTATATGCCCATTGCATAAACTACTATTTTATCACTAAGGTACCTACTTTAAATTGTGAAACTCTAATCGGGGACTTTATTACGAGTACATCGGCTTTAAGTTTAAAGAATAGGCGATAAGAATTTTCCTTAATAATGGAAACGTTGTGCCTTACCTCTTGGCTTCCATCTTTTTGATCCACTCCCTCTTGATCGACTCAATGGAACCAGCTTTACCACCGAACTCCGATGGTAGGATTTCTTGTGGGATGTCCTTGTATAGCGTGTCAGTGTTGGGCTCATGGAACTTTATCTGGAAAAAGTATAAACAACAATAAGCATAGTATATCGTTTATTTATATCATAAGGCACATTTTACAATAAAATATCCTTAAAATATAAAATAACACAATTGCTTATTTGAGTGAACTAGGTTGAAATTGTTGTTCAACCTATATAGTGCTTAAAATTACAATAATAATAAATTAACAATGGGCATAACTTGTATATGAATACTTCATTTAAATTAAGAACACAGAAATATATTATTTAGTTAGAACCAGGAGATCTTTTGTCTCTCCGTAAGAGATGCTAAGTAGATGTTTTTGAATAATGTAAACACACACACAACACAACAACACAAAACAACAAACAACAACAGCTACAAACACAAACAGCTAAAATTATTTAATTTATAGATACTTAATTTTCTATTTAATCTATTGTATGTGATTATGAAAGTAAATTTTAAGTAAGGTTAAGATGCAGGATTATAACTGTATGGTATTTCATAAATACTTCCAAACTTAGAAAAGGATACAGATATTTTAAACCTTAGTGTGTTTATTCCGAATTGGTCGATGTCGCGCTAGACCAAGACAAAGATGGCAGGGCGAGCTCGACTCTTGCACAAAGAGCCATATTAGAAGAAGACATAATTGTTTGGAAAATTGGGGAGAATATTAACATTCCTAGTTATTTCAACATTTCCACTCACACAACTCACAGAAGACTTTCCTCGAATTGCTCACAGGTACAACACAATTGTAACTGCCCAAACAATCAGCTATTTAACTAACTATCACTCGATTAAGTAAAAAGAAAGAAATACAAAACAGAAGAGCTAGGATATATTTCAAGCGAACACAATTTCACTGTATCAGTGGAATGACACAAGTACTAATATTAATCATTGGTATAGCCAAACAGCTCAGTGTCAGTTTTATCATCGTAGCGTAGGTAGTTCTTGGTAATCACTAGGTCGCAATTACGATCCCCAGACAAATACAGATTGGAATATGCTATTCACAAAAGTGGATTTCGATATAAAGACTTTCATATTAGCGCATCAGTCAAACAGGTTTTCGAATCAGCATGTTCGCGACAACGTCATTCGAAATAGCGATTTTCAACTCAATCAGTCTTATTACAAAAAATTAAATAAACCATGGTTTAAACCTGTACTATCAAGTCCAGGCTTATCTGCAAAACCGTGGTCTAAATTTGTTCGTATTACAAAACTCAAAAAAACCGTGGTCTTCATAGTACCTTCATTTGAACCATTGTCTATACATCAACCACAGATTAATACAAATATCTTTCGTTCACCATAATATCATTCTATTGCAACGTTCCGTATGCCCAGAAAAGAAAACTTTTTGATAATATGATAAGGATTAAATGATGTTTAGGAATGTTAAAAATATTGAGACTTTGTTATTTTGCATGGATATAAACATTTGTTATTTATCAATTGCAGTTTAGTTTAGATTTAAGCAAATTACTTAAATTCGTATTAATTACTAATAATAGGTACATCTACGTACGTGTAACGAAACGTAACATTGTCGCGCGTTATATGAAAACAAAACCATCGCAAGCTGAACAAAGTTCACTAAGCTTTGGATTTTTTATGCGAAGTCTCTAATAAACAATTGCCTCTTTGTTAATAATATATAATAATATATTGTGATGGACCAACAAAAAAAAACGATCTGAGAATTGGAGTACCGAAGAAAAAGTAATATCCTCAATAATTCATTAAATCAACCATGTTAATATCCATTTTCGGGTAAAAACAACACAACACAATAAAAAGATGCTATAACCTAAAAGAGAAACTTTGACAGATACGACATAGACCATCGTTAAACTGGGGTCGCCGAGGTTTAGCATTAGACCATGATTTGGACTATGGTTTATCGCTAAACCATTGTTTGTAATATCATTTTTGTGTAAACCACAGTTTATACAGATTTAAACCTGGGTTTTTAGTTAAACCGGTTTTTGTAATAAGACTGAATGTGTTTTCGAACTGGCGTATACCACTCGTAAAGTTTTTCGAAATAGCGTGCGTCGCAATAACGAATCATCGCGCGCGTGCGTGCGTCATTCGAATCTTCCTACCTAAAACCAACAGTGATTAACAAAGACTGTAATTCATTACTGTGTGTAGAGATTATTGCTTTGAAACTCTTTCGTTGTTCTGGTTGTGAAGTTGCTCGAGCGACATCTGTATATATACACCACATATGAACTACAAATTACCTACACCAAAAGCTCTTAGAGTAAGTTTATTTTGAGTGTGTGTAAGGGACAGATGTATAAGAATAAGAAGAATAAGAATAATTTATTAAAAAGTAAGTATCCACAAGTTCACAAAAATATACATTAGGTGCAGTAGTATTATTTCTGAAACAATGGTATAAATAGTGCTTGTATGTAAACTATAACTAAAATATTTAATAAATTAACTCGTGCCCACCTATTTCGGTACGCGCTATGCTTGTACCGAAAAATGGCACTCGTATTAAAAGACCGTCCATAACGTAACACAGTTGCATAAATAGCTATATTACAACTGTAAGATTTTATAAAAGAATTTCTATTTTTATTAGGGACCTGCCTGATATAGGTTGCACTTGTATACATGTGTCCCTTATGCACACTCAAAATAACCTTACTCTAATAGCTTATGGTCACCCCCCTGACATCACACAAATCTTTCTGCTAGAAAAGCTTTCAGTAATCTTACAAATATTATAAATGCTTAAGTTTAGATGTATGTTCGTTACTCAATCACGCCAGAAAGGCTGATCGTATCTGGATTCAATTTCGCACAGAGATAGATTATAGTCAGGAAGACGCTGGCAGAAGCTAGTTTTGTATACATAACAGCCCGAAAACAACCATTGGGTAGTTGTCCACTAGACGCAACTCCATCCTGGTCGGAGGATCTTTCCTTTTCAAGGTAGAATGCGAGATTTTCTACGCTGTTCCTCATATCTTTATAAATCGTTCTATTCATGAAAATAACCAAAATTATATGATTGATACTAACCAGTTTGACGACTTCAGTCTTCAGGAACGGTTTGCAGATACCGAAGATCTTGCCGATGTAGGATGGAGCGTTGATAACGTGCACTTGCTTTAGCCGGATTGGCATGGCCTCCTGAAATTAAAAATAAGTTACATAATTTTAATCATTTTCAATTTGCAAAGCCACTGTTTCATGCATCTGTAGGTATCTCGCCCAATATTTAAAGTGCCTATCTTGATTCACTTTGCCATCTTTCAAGATACAAAGACCTTCGATTCGTTGGCTCTCTTAAAGAGGCAGTGAGAGTAAACACGAAAGCGAACAAGGCTACCCGAAACCTGAAAAATAAATTCACCTGTTTGCTACATTTTCCCATAGAGAAGGATTTTGTGAGTAAGGTGGGTATTTGAACATAAATACTGTAGTACTGAACAGCTGGCTGTTTTGGCTATAGGCTTTAGCATATTTTATTTTGGCGGCGCCGGCGGAGGCGACGGTGACGCGGCGCGGCTCGGTGGTTCACTCAATTCATCGAACTCCACCGACACTGAGACAGTCGACACCGATTCCTTAACCCTTGATTGTTTGTCCTGGACAGCTTAAATCTATGCTATATATACTAAAGAGAAAAGATTTGTATTTTTGTTATTTCTGATTTCAAAAATTCTTTCACCGTCGGTAAGCTACACGATCCCCGGGTGACATAGGCACTTTTTATCCCTTTATTCATACGGGAACGGGAACTACATGGATAAAACCGCGAGGCTTCCGCTAGTTATTAATCATCATCATCATCATCATTTCAGCCGAAAGACGTCCACTGCTGGACATAAGCCTCCCCCAGGCGTCGCCACATTGACAGATCCCGTGCGTCTCGCATCTAGCGCCTTCCCGCAACCTTAACCAGGTCATCGGTCCACCTAGTGGGAGGCCTTCCAACGTATCATCTTCCGGTTCGCGGTCCCCATTCTAGAACTTTTCGGTCCTATCGGCCATCCGTTCTTCGATCAATGTGCCCTGCCCACTGCCACTTAAGTTTGGCAATTCTTCGGGCTATGTCGGTAACTTTGGTTCTCCTGCGGATATCATCATTTCTGACGTGATTACGCAAGGAAATTCCGAGCATAGCCCTCTCCATTGCCCTTTGGGTGACTTTAAGCTTTCTGACAAGGACCATTGTGAGCGTCCACGTCTCGGTCCCATAGGTGATCACTGGCAACACACACTGGCCATAGACTTTTGTCTTGAGACACTGTGGTAAATTGGACGAGAAGATACCACGCAACTTCTCGAACGCCGCCCAGCCGAGTCGGATGTTAGTCGATAGTTATTAATAAAACAGCATTAAACAATTCGCCTAAAATATAGAGTCCAATTTCATGCACGAGCTAGCAGAGCGTAGCTTATCTTAGCTTAAATATTAATCAAATTCCAAGTGAGTCTCACTTATCAAGGTTCATTGATTTTCTAACGACATATACTAGCTGACCTTTGTTTTACGATTTTCCCTACATCTATATCAGGCTACCATTTCAATAACCTCATGGGTACACTAGTTGTCCCACGCGGCTTCGCGCCCGTCAACTGGATACCTACCTACCCATCTACCCTACATACATGATTGTTGCGTAATTTAAACCGTTTACGCAGCGCACGTAACGGAAGCTCTCAAAAAGGAATAATTGTGTCCGTTTTTGCAACATTTTTCATTTATGCTCTGCTCCTATTGGTCGTAGCGTGATGTTATATATCCTATAACCTTCCTCAATAAATGGACTATCCAACACAAAAATATTTTTCAATTCCAACCTGTAGTTTCTGAGATTAGCGCGATCAAACAAACAAACAAACTCTTCAGCTTTATAATATAAGTATAGATAGTAGGCACTTTGTTCCACTTAAGGTCACGTACAGCAATGTGCATTGAGATCAAAGATCGCAATTAGTGGATAAGTACTGAGTAATTCGCGTTTAATAGACATGTTAACTACTACTCAAGAGCTTGGTGCAAGAGATGTTGTAGTTCTACACTTTAGCTAAAAGAAAAATAGTTACTTCGTAATACAAAGTTTGAAACGACATAGTACATAATTATGTACGTTCTTACATTATTTCTCAAACAGATCATCTTGACTTGTTTGCTTATTTGACAAATGGTTTTTAAATAAGAGCGCCAATAAGGGCAAATACGGTGATCATTGTAAAGCAATCCAAACACCGATATCAAATTCAATCATACCTAGTAGGTATCTTTCATTTACAAATTCCTTATATGTCTGTAAGATACCAAAAGCCTAAAAATAGGTTCTCTTTAGCCGATAAGTTAAGGAAAAATATACATCTCAGTTAGTGATAGTCCAATTATTATTGTAATACCTACTAGAAAATAAAGATAAGTTAGATCAAACTTATTCTATATATATTAGTCTATGATCAAACATCTTATAGATTTGCTAAAGTACACACATATTTCATGCGCACTGTGTTAAATTCTTTAACAAAAACTTTGTGATATATTAAAATTAAATTAAAGAAAATTTTAAACTTTTGTTAAAAGCACGCTTTGTAAACAATGTTTTTCAATTCATAATTATTATATTGCTTTTTTTTGGTTTGAAATTGACTCACATTGTTCCATTATTGTTGAATTAGGTAATTTACCTATGTTTGCAATATTTGTAATAGTGTGAGAAACATGTTCTTATTTATTAAAATGAATGAATTTACTGTTAGTGCTTATAAAATTTCATACCTATTAACGTAGTATAGTAGTTTAATAATAGGTGCATCGTCCTCACGTATATGAATTAATGTATGTACGAGCAATGATATGTACGATGTTGTATATAAGTCATTACATTTATGAAATCGGAGTTTTGTCGTACTGGCCACTTTGATCTCAAGTAACTCCTCTTTGGTTTGGAATTCCAATTTTAAATTTATACAGCTTATACTTATATTTTTACTTTTACTCATGCTTTTGTGTTTGGAAAACCGTAAACATTTAGTACGAGTATCTATGAAATTATTGTAAAACAGTTTATATTTTGAAGATTCGCAGTTTCTTGTCCGTTTCCGAATGTCTTTGCGAATGGCCAGTTTTCAGAAACAATGTTTATTTTCTTTAGTTCGTCTTTCAAAAGTGAAATAAACAATTTTGATTTTTGTTACCAAAACGACTAGCAAGACAATATAGATGGTGAATTGAAGCTTCAGGGTCGACGACCAAAAATGTCAAGGTATATATAACACAGGTTATTTGTGCTTAAGTACTGGAAACTCCAGCTGACCATAAAACGTTGAAAAGGGATTTCACAAGACCCTTGGAGGTCAGATCTTAACTTGTATATTGCAGCTATTATGTTTTCGAACGAAAAAGTGATTTATTATTATTATCGCCTACCGTTTCGAAAGATAGAAAAATAAAACTGTTTACAAAATAAAGGCGGCCTTCATGATTTGCAATAATTGTTTTTAAAATGTCATATCTGGCGTTTTAACTTTTTTTTATTACAGTTACATGTTTTCGAAATAAAAAGTGATTTATTATTATTATCGCCTACCGTTTCGAAAGATAGAAAAATAAAACAGTTTACAAAATAAAGGCGGCCTTCATGATTTGCTAATAGCTTTTAAAATGCCATTTATTAAAGTTGAAGTTGTTTAAGCACGAATTGCTCTAATCAGTAGAAGCTTTATATGTCAGCCACAGAATATGCAGTGGCAAAAAATATCGATATATCAAAATATCGATATTTTCCATACAATTATCGATATATATTGTAGACTATTTATTCGTGCTATATCGATATTTATTTTAGAGTATTTTTACTCTTCACGTGACCAGGGCTGGGCTTTTTCTTGGCCAGAGAATCAGCATTACCATCCAACGTGGCTATGCGGTCAGCGTTCTGGGCACATTTCACGTTGACAGCGATTTGGACGAATTTTTTGACGCCCAATGACCCCTGCCCTTTTATACGCGTTCGTAGTTTTATTTTATTTTACTGTATATATAGGTTGTTATTGTTAATTTAGTATTTTATACAATTAAAAAATTTAATTGAGATAATTGAATAAAAAAGATTTTAGAGTATCGAATTCGTATCATTTAGTTTTTTTAACGCTACTTTGGTATCGTGTTTAATTTTACTAGATACTTTTTGCATGTTCCTCGCGCATCGTTAACACAATGCTCGAGCATTAATAAAAAATAGTATTGTCTTCATGTCTATTATTTTTTACAAATTTTGAATGCTTTGGGTATATGTATGAATAATCATGCGAAAACTTACGATATATCGATATTTTCACTCGATAATTATCAATACTCTTTAAAAATATCGATACGATAAATATCGATATATTTTTTTCATTTGCCCATCATCCCTACAACAGAATGACCGACACATACTAACCCCAAGTTTCCCAGCTCAAAATTATCGGAGAATAAATGTGACAAATTGTCAAGCACTCGTTATCTGCTGTGATTGGCTGTTGAAAATTAATTCAACCAATCACAGCAGATATCGCGTGCTTGACAATTTGTCACATTAATTCTCCGATAATTTTGAGCTGGGAAACTGGGGGTATATGAATTAGAATGTGCTTTTTATATGTTTTTAGTGCGGCAGAAAACATAATAATGAATAGTTAAGCTATAAACTCGGAACAAATCGTTATCAATTAAATTAATAAATAATTTAATTAATTATGCACATAAATTAGATGTTATTTGAGTTGCGTAATGTGATATAATGGGTTAAATATATTGACAATGAATAAATTACAAGAAGTATTCAATAATAAATCAAAATATGAGAAAATAAGTAGGTACAGTAGTCATGTCTCTTGTGAGAAACATTTCCGTATTGTTACGTAATTTTTAAACTTTCTCATCTTATTATTCTCATATTTGTCACTTCAAATAAGAAAGTTTGTCAATATGACTGAACGTTAGTTTATGCAAAAAAAAATACAAACAGTCGAACATTGAACCTTCTACTTTTTAACCAAAAGGATTTTTTTCTTTGTGTTCCGCGATTACTCCGTCAATTGTGGACCGATTTTGAAAATTTTTTTTTTTTTTTAAAGAGTATGTTCCCAAATTGGTCCCATTTTAATTAGGTGAACTGATGAAGAACTTCGGATATTACTATAGAACTCTTCAATAAATGACGGCAAATATCTCGGGATTGCTGCAATCTTATGTCTGATTATTGTTTATACCATTTCATAACATAACATCACGCCAGTAAGCTCTAAACGGTACGCAGATGTGTACAGTTCACCTTGGTATACTCTCATTTCACCGGTTATGTTCAAATTTCATGGTATTCGTGTTATTTATTCCGGCATTATAGATACCTTACTAAAGGCAAGTTGCATAACTATTAAGTACAATTAAAAAGTAAAAAATAAAAAATCTTTTTAACAAAGGTCCAAAGGTGTCTTTGGTAACAATTTTTCTCGTTATGGACACCGACTTCCAAAAAGAAAGTTATTTTTCACTTTGTAGTGTTTTCATTTAGAAATCGGTAGTATTTTTACTATGTATTTTTTTTTTATTTCCTTAAATAATTGCTCAATCATACCTGTGTGTACATCATATATTTCCTAAGCGCGGACAGGTTCACCTTCCCAATGAACTTCAATGACACATTAGCCGCGTCAAAGATCGGGATCTCTCCAGCAGGGATCTCATGATCTTCTGTCAGCCTGGTTTCAGCCAACATGAAGAATGTCTTCACAGCATCCACGAAGTTGAACAGGTCCAGGTCAGGGTTGTTGAGGCGATAGAGGAAGACTTTGTAGTTCTCTTTCGTTTTATATGGGAGAGGCAGCATGTCCCTGGAATTAGAAAATGTCGGGGGGTTGGTTTTAGAATATAATGGTGATGGTTTCGTTTCAATATTTTTTAGGGTTCCGTAGTCGACAAGGAACCCTTATAGTTTCGCCATGTCCGTTAGGGCATTTTTTTAGGGTACCTCCTGTTAATGTAAAGAGGGAAAGTTTTTTCTCGTCTATCCCATGGTGTGGTTGGATAAGCCATTCAAAAATATTACGGGTCTTTGAAAACCATTTTTCGATTCAGGGATCCGTTTGCGTAAAATTAAGCTTTAAATTGTCAATTTTTGACTTTTTCAAGTGTCCCCCCCCCTGTCAGCAAAATGGCTGCTTATGGATATGTGTAAAAATCACGGCAGTACGGCTAAGTAGGCTTTACAAGTTTACGAGTAATAGTCAACCAACTTATGAAATGTACTTGAAAAGGAAAAAATAATAATATTGATGTATGGGGCGGACAACAGTTTTCGAATGGCGAAATTAATTTTGTTCCTTCGTTAGTGGAATGTTCGGTGCTTTCATTGTATAAGAACGTTAAAGTCGTCACAATCTAAGAAGTCCGTTAACGTTTCTCGTTTTACATGCCACGATAACTTTCTACGTAAGAAATTGAAAAATCAAATTCATAATCCTAATTAATTACTATGTTCCCCAAACACTATAACAACGAGTATCATTCGCAAGCATCAAGTTTAATTATTATCAAGTATTATTATAGCGGTCAAAACGGGCCTTTTAATTTTTGACAACTATACTAATGTTAACTATTTATTTTGGTGAATGGATCTGTTTATACGGAACCCACTCTGTGCGAATCAGACTCCCGGGCCGGATATTTTATAAATCATCAGTGGATACGTGGTAAGACGTCCACTGATACGGTCAAAGCGTCAATACATCTATCGGTCCCGTGGTTCTCGCATTCAGATGATCCTACTTGCAGGTAACATCGAAATCAATGAATATTTTGGGGCTATGGTAAAATCTTATAGTTCTTCAACCGTAATCCCGGTCCACGCTTGACGTAATAATTATAACAGTTACATCATCTAGAGTGCAATCTCTAGATGATGTAGCAGAGATGAGAATGTTGAGATGGATGTGTAGAATGACGAGAATGGATAAAATGAGAAATTAGCGTATTAGAGGAAGTTTGAAAGTGGCGCTAGTGACAGAAAAGTTGAAAGGACACCGTTTGTCCTGGTATGGTCATGTGATGAGGATGGATGAAACGCATGTTACTGAAAGAGTTATGAATATAAATGTGGATGGATGGAGAGGGAGGGGACGGGCAAAGAAAACATGGATAGACTGTGTGAGGAGTGATATGAAAGAAAAGAGAGTCAGTGATGGCGTGACAGGACGGTATGGAAGAAGAAAACGTGTTGCGCCGACCCCAAGTAACATGGGACAAGGGCAGACAGATGACGATGATAACAGCATCCAGTGGCCAGGGTTCGGCAAGTAATTTTAAATGAGATCCGGTTTTCTTTTTACTTATTAATTTAAGGTTATATTAAACACAAATAGGTATTCCCATATTCGTAGTTTAATGCGAGAACTTGAACCAGTTTTTTAGTTTGATTCACGAAGGAAATAACTAATGCAAAGAGTGTCTTCGTTAATAGTGAACGGAATTTGTTTAAAAAAATATATTGTTGAAGACGATTTACAAACATATTATGTAGAGCCAAACATAGTAGCTAGTTTTTTGTCATTTTCATATTTTTCTAAAACATGTTACCCAAAAATTATTACAGAATATATTAAAGTGTTATTTAAATTTATTTGTAGGTAAGATATTTACCAATATTTGGCGGTCCATGTTCCGACGGACCAAGATACGCCTGTTGCCGACCGATCTAGCCTAGAGGAACATTATATGTGTATGCTACAACCATCTGTCAACAGCTCAACACAAACCTAATGAAGCAACACAAACAAAGGACATAATATTTTATGACCATTGTTACAGCAATTCTTTTCAATTCAAGCGACACCTCTGAACTTTCCTCATTAGCACTTTTTATTGCAACTTCAAGTTAGTTTCGTAATCGTGCTATTTTTATCCAAATTCTAAAAAGAACCATGCAGTATCGATTTTTCCGCATTAAACTTAGGCATATTTTGATCAAACCTGTCTGCCGAAATTTGGCGAAACGTGTGTTTGAAAGCGTCATCAAAACACGTTTACTCTCTCGGGAAAATACATAAATTGTAAGTTTTAGCGATTAAAACAGTACGAAACAGCAATATCCTGTTTATAGATATTATATTTCTTAGCAGCTACCATTGCTATAAATCTTAGACCCTTTATATAACACTAGCTGACCCTCGGGGCTTCGCTCCCGTCAACTGCCTACCTACCCTGCCTATCTTGCCTACCCTGCCTACTCTGCTTACCATGCCTACCCTGCCTACCCGGCCCACCCTGCCTACCCTGCCTTTCCTTCCTACCCTGCCTATCCTGCCTACCCTGCATACCCTGCCTTTCCTGCCTACCCTGCCTATCTTGCCTACCCTGCCTACCGTGCCTACTCTGCTTACCCTGCCTAACCTGCCTTTCCTGCCTACCCTGCCTACCCTGCCTATCCTGCCTACCCTGCCTACCCTGCCTACCCTTCCTACCCTGCCTACTCTGCTTACCATGCCTACCCTGCCTACCCTGCTTACCATGCCTACCCTGCCTACCCAGCCTACCCTGCCTACCCAGCCTACCCTGCCTACCCTGCCTTTCCTGCCTACCCTGCCTATCCTGCCTACCCTGCCTATCCTGCCTGCCCTGCCTACCCTGCCTTTCCTGCCTACCCTGCCTTTCCTGCCTTTCCTGCCTACCCTGCCTATCTTGCCTACCTTGCCTACTCTGCTTATCCTGCCTACCCTACCCACCCGGCCTACCCTGCCTTTCCTGCCTACCCTGCCTATCCTGCCTACCCTGCCTACCCTGCCTACCTTGCCTACCCTGCCTACCCTGCCTACCCTGCCTTTCCTGCCTACCCAGCCTACCCTGCCTACCCAGCCTACCCTGCCTACCCTGCCTTTCCTGCCTACCCTGCCTATCCTGCCTACCCTGCCTATCCTGCCTGCCCTGCCTACCCTGCCTTTCCTGCCTTTCCTGCCTACCCTGCCTATCTTGCCTACCCTGCCTACCTTGCCTACTCTGCTTATCCTGCCTACCCTACCCACCCGGCCTACCCTGCCTTTCCTGCCTACCCTGCCTATCCTGCCTACCCTGCCTACCCTGCCTACCTTGCCTACCCTGCCTACCCTGCCTACCCTGCCTTTCCTGCCTACCCTGCCTATCTTGCCTACCCTGCCTACCCTGCCTACTCTGCTTACCCTGCCTATCCTGCCTACCCTGCCTACCCTGCCTACCCTGCCTACCCTGCCTACCCTGCCTACCCTGCCTACCCTGCCTACCCTGCCTACCCTGCCTACTCTGCTTAGCATGCCTACCCTGCCTACCCTGCCCACCCTGCCTACTCTGCTTACCCTGCCTACTCTGCTTACCCTGCCTACTCTGCCTACCCTACCTACTAATTTGTATCTATCATCAATAGTTTTCTCAGCGCACGCCAAATTATGTATTTTACAGACAACATTTTGCTACCTTGGGTTACATTATTGCAATTTTCATAAGGATCTCTATTTGTTTTGAAAATATTTTATAGCCTATGACACTCAGGAATAATGTAGCTTTCTACCGGTGCAAGAATTTTCAAAATCGGTTCAGTAGATCCAGAGATTACCCCTTACAACGTCACAAACTCACAAACTCACAAACTTTACCTCTTTATAATATTAGTATAGATAGCTGACCGCCGCGCTTCGCTACCGTCAACTGGCTATCTACCTACCTACCACCTACCTATCTACCCTACCTACCCACTTTCCTACTCACCTACCTTACCTACCTACCAACCTACTCACCTGCGGATCAACCTACCTACCTACCAATTTGTTAAACTATTTATTTGTATAAATACGAATGAAACCAACTTTTGGTTGTACAGGCGATCTAATTAAATTTTAGAACACAAAAGCTGCTATTATGACTTAACTATAATAGTGAGAAATATTCTCTCGGCGACATTTTTGAAGGTAATAATGAGTACTTTAATCATGTAGTACATAATTTTTATGTATCATTAATAGTTTTCTCAGTACAAGCCAAATAATGAATTGTGTGGGCAAAATTTTGCTACTTTGGGTTACATTATTGCAATTTGCATAAGGATCTACAATTGTTTTGAAAATAAATGAAACTATGTTACTCCTATGTTATGCTTATGTTACTCGGGAATAATGTAGCTTTACATTGGTGAAAGAATTTTAAAAATCTGTTCAGTAGTTTCGGACAACAAACAAACAAAACAATCTTTGCTCTTTTTAAATATTGGTATCTATAAATAAATATATATGATCAGTGTCCTTTGGGGAGGCCATAGATTAGTCCATATTATTTACTAAAAAAAAGTTAATACACATACTCAAAAAATGTGCAGTCGGAGAATACATATTCGTGAGCTGGCTGACTAAAACCAGATGAATCCTCCGACTGCACAGCATGATTTTCTTCTTGTTTACGTCTTTTTAGTTCGCTTTTTAAGCAGTCAGGTTTTCTGAGTTTTAAATTAACTTTTTTTATTTATAACTTTTTAGTTTTTTTTTTAGAATTGATTACATTAAAACATATTAGTGTTATATATTTTATCTTGATACCCCTTTATTTTGATACCCCACACGATGGGTTTGGAAGAAAACAAAAAAAAAATCCACCACAAAATGGCGCCCAAAATCCGCCATTTTTTCTTTTCCAATTTTTATGTAGCCAGTGGCACTCGCAAGGTTAAGACAAACCGATTAACGTAAAAATCATCAAAATCGGCCAACGTGTTTGGTCTCTAGAACGCCACATAGGTAAAAACATACATAAATACATACATAGACTGATAAACACATTACCCTCCTTCGGCACTCGAGTAAAAATAATGATTATCATCTGCCCGCCCTTGTAACATATTATTTTTGATCGGCACAACACCTTTTTTTTCTTTCATCCTGTCAACCGTCACACTATCACTGACTCCCTTATCTTTCATATGACTCTTTAGACAATCTATCTGTTGGTTAAAATAGTGATGATAAAAGTAACTCACGTGACTTCAAACACGCGTCTGATCTCCGGGGCCCAAGGGTCACGCTTGCAGAACAGCTCGGGTCCATTGGCGCGGATGGTGAAGAACAGGTCGATTGTACGCTTGGCTCGCTCCATGCTGAAGCGGCAGCTCGTCAGGAAGCGGAGGAGAAGGATGTCATCTGAAAACATATAAATTAAGGTTCAACTAGTCGACGGCACGAACTATTTTGTGCGCGAGGTTCAAATGCATGCCATCTCATCCGACAACACGTGCGAATGAGATAGATGCTGTGATGAGCAGTAATAAGCTAGTTCGCGTACGAATTAGCACTTATGCAAATTTGTATGGAAATGTATGATGATTTAAGACGAAAACGAGCGCGCCAAATTTTATAAACAGACCTTTGGAAGTCTAGATATCTTGAAAAACTATTAAATGTATATTTTCAAAATAAAATTATTTGCATTGTTGAATTACTAATCTATCCCTGTATGGAGGCCGTTTTGCAATTTTCCTTCTTCTTATGTTATTTATTTCCGCCCAAAGATGTGTAAAAATTAGTGTTGAAATATGGAATTTTCGACGCTCATAACTTTCAAATATTTTATTTTGTAGCTTTTTTGTTTCCATACAGGGCTAGATAATGATGAGACAAATTGATATATTTTTTTTATTTTGAACGTACATCGTAAAACAGTGGAATAATCGCTAGACTACGTTTGTATGGAAGAATGATCGACTAGTGTAAACTTAAGTTGAATAAATGGTTTGTGTAGCAGGGGCGTATAGCTACCGCGGTATCAGCCGTATCAATGATACGGGGCCCCTAATCCACAGGGGCCCCAACTAGTGGAAGCATCAATTCGTAAAATGTTGTCCAAACCTCGCATTTATAAAATCTCCCAAAGCTGTTTGTTATGATGACAGCTTAATCTATGCGAGTGGGGATACTTCAATGTTCTTGTTTCCTTTGCTCGCTCAAAATTTTTGCTTATATAAAACAGATGGATTTCCGATTCAAGAAGCCTGACTTGGATAGCTTAAGCTTTCATTGTGCTTTTTTATTTATTTGTAAAAAGTCGGGTAAGAAGAGCCCACAACAAAATCTGATACAGGGCCCTTTTAAGACTAGCTACGCCACTGTTGTGTAGGTAAATGGACCCTTTGGTAAGCGAATTGGAATAATGTTATGCTTGTCAAAAGCATATCCTTCCTTACATAGTATAAAACAAAGTCGCC
Organism: Orthosia cruda; assembly: GCA_964057195.1. Classification (NCBI taxonomy): domain Eukaryota; kingdom Metazoa; phylum Arthropoda; class Insecta; order Lepidoptera; family Noctuidae; genus Orthosia; species Orthosia cruda. Next base: position 20,451,372 of record OZ059828.1, read on the forward strand.
TCCCACTGTCTGTCCCTATGTATGCTTAGATCTTTAAAACTACACAACGGATTTTGATGCGGTTTTTTTAATAGATAGAGTGATTCAAGAGGAAGGTTTATATGTATAATACACGCGAGCGAAGCCGCTGGCAGAAGCTAGTATGTTATAATAGTAAACTAGTTAGTTATCAGAGGCAAGTTTTTTTTAATTGAACTGGTTTTTGAAGGTAAGCCAAAGTTCTCTTAATACTCATACAGAGAATAGGTACACGTGCATTAATTAACCAAAAACCTTTAATTATTATTATTTATGTTAAGTCTGATTTAGAACATTGGCTTGGGTTTATTCGACAAAACATAGCAGTTAAAGTTTTTTGGGATGGCAATCAAATCTTTTATAGACGGGGAAGACCAAGTTCCGGTGCCATATATAGCAGACAGAATGGAAAATGCCAATGGATAGTTTACGCCATAAAATTAAGTCTTGATTACCATTTCTTTGGGAATTTTTCGTTTCGGTAGGCACTTTCTTCTTTTAATCACTTTTAAGCCTATACATGTAATTAAGTATAAATCGACTTCATTAAATGGTTATCCACGTGTTCGGGAAACATCCTAGACTTGGTAGTATAATCAGATTGCTAGAGCAAACGTCGAGGGTTATTTAGCTCAAATGGTTAAGAGCAGCATGGTGGCCCAGTGGTAACGGCCTTGACTTAAAAGTTGTAGGTCGTGGGTTCAAAACCAGGCAGGCTCTTTACTTTGTGTAAATTATTTCATCACCACGGTGAAGGAAAACATCGTGAGGAAAAACCGGCATGTCTTAGAACCAAATATTCGAAGACATGTGACATCCACTAACATGCACTGGGCCCGCGGCCTGCACGCACAACGGACCAAATGCAAGTCTAACCCTCAGTTTCCCACCTTAAAATTATCGGAGAATTAATGTGACAAATTGTCAAACGCGCGTTATCTTCTGTGATTGGCTGTTGAAAATTCATTCAACCAACCACAACAGTTAACGCGTGCTTGACAATTTGTCACATTAATTCTCCGATAATTTTAAGGTGGGAAACTGAGGGTAAGTGCGGCAAAGGGATCCATCTATCCTACATTACTCAAAAGGTTCTAATAACTTCATCAAACTCAACGTCATCAAATAAATATATGGTACCTAGGTAATATAACAGAAACTGCAGTGCGAAAGCAAATAGGACAGTCACACTTCATATGATCGTATGTTCTGAGTAAATATTTCTATGCGAAGTTGAAAGACCACGACTAAAGGTGTGAATTTCATATGTACACATAGACTAGAAAAATATAGGTCGACTTTACATATATACGTATAATAAAATTGTAACTTAGCGATGTCTGTGTTTTGAAGATATTTAATATGTTTTTATACGGACCGTTTTTATATCAGCAATGGAATTTTTGTTTGTCTGTCACAGGATGTTTGTACGCGGTTGGCGCAAAAACTACTGCACAAAATTGGATGCAGTTTTCACAGTTGTATCACTGCTGATCTAACTTAAAATCTGGTACATGTTTCATCTTGATACGCCACCTAGAAGCTGAGTAGTGTTGTAGTAGCAAGAGTGTTTTCCTTGACTGAGCCAGTACGGAGAAATCGTAATCTAAAGGAGTTACCAGGAAACTGTCTTAGGAACTTGAGGTGCTTTTTTGTGGAAACGATTTTGCCATAATCAAATTTTTGGTCAAGCGGTAGTTGTCAATGAAAATGAGTGAAATTTTCACTTATTTTTTTGAGTATGTTGTGTTGATAGTTTCATGTATATCCGCGTTTCCACTAGGCAACAAGTTGCCCAATATGCTGAAAGTCAGCGCGGAACTTTTGTTGAACAACGTTGTCTGTCTTTACGTCAGTCGTCGCCAACATGTCGCCAGAGGAACTTGTGTTGATTTTATAGTCTCTGTGAGCATTCATAGTTTTGGTACAGTTCGATTAATTTGAGCACTCATTACACACCACACTACGGACATTGTTGCGCGTCCCGTCTCCACTCGACAACAATTGATGCTCAACTAACGATGCTCTTTAAGCCGCGTTTCCACTAGGCATCAATTGACGCGCTACATGTTGAAAGTCAGCGCGGAACTTTTGTTGAACAACGTTGTCTGTCTACGCATCTACTAATTTTAAGCCGCTCGTCATGTTGTGCGCCAGCTGGCAGTGTCGCGCGCTGTTGTGCAGCGTTGCCGTACATGTTGAGCGTCACGTGTCGCGCGCCATATGTTGCCTAGTGGAAAAGAAAAAAATTCATGACGGCAGAAGTTGTGAAGCTACTAATAATAATAACGCGTAACGCGTTTTGGACGCGCCTAAGATCAGCATGGTATTGAATATGTATGATGTACCTATGGACCAGTGAGGAGTATAAATTATAGCGCAAACGCTAACATTTTCGAGAATATTGCTATGTTTCGCCTCGTCACTTTGGGTGCAAAAAAAGGCTTTGAAGACTCGTAGACCGAGTGCTCAAAAAGTTAATAATAAAAATTTATCAAGCCATACAAAAATTGTTTACAAATAATAAATACACGATAAGGCAAAATACAAATGATGGAACCCTGATTTCCAAACTATTAAAAATTTAGTAAATTAAATTAAAGTATCTATTGAGATGGTTTTGATGAAAATGTACATTCTGCATTAAATTACAAATCGCAATAAACATGAAAAAAATAATTGAATACATCGCAATAAATATTAAGAAGATACTAGAAACTTGTTTTGTAACAATAACCATTATCTTTGAAAAATGTATGAACCCGTTTATGATATGCAATTAAATCTAAAAGATCATGTTCCACAGCACCTACGTTACTGCTTTATTTTTACCCGACTGCGACAACAACGAAGACAGTGTTATAATATGTTTTTACATTCGTCTCTCTATACAGCGTTGTTCTTGTGGACATGATGATATGTTGTGAATACCGTTCCAAGAACCACTTACCTACTCGTGAAGGGAGAAAGCGTGAACTGTACACAACATTAGATTTGATCTACGGTACTAATGTAAGAGAGAAACGAATACTACGGTAAAATACGATAATGGATGCTTTTAGAGGATTTTCAGCGAAATGTCACAAGAGTGATTGGTATCCATCTAAAGGTCTATCCACACATATACCGGGACGTGACAGAGCCGGGCCCAATCATTGAAGATTCGTCACTGGCCCGTGCACGGCCCGTGCCCGGACGTGTGTGAACGAGTTCATATAAAATGTACGCAATGATATTTATTTGAGCCCCTGACGGGGCACGGTCCGTCCACGTCCCTGGCACGGCCCTTAATAGTGACAATATGTAAACCAAAAAAAAATCGAGTTGTTTACAGTTACTTGATTTAGTGTTTTGGGATTTCGCTAGCAAATTAAATTTGATCCGGTATTTTTTAGGGTTCCGTACCCAAAGGATAAAAACGGGACCCTATTACTATGACTCCGCTGTCCGTATGTCTGTCCGTCTGTCACCAGGCTGTATCCCATGAACCGTGATAGCTAGACAGTTGAAATTTTCACAGATGTATTTCTGTTGCCATAACAACAAATACTAAAAACAGAATAAAATAAATATTTCAATGGGGCTCTCATACAACAAACGTGATTTTTTTGCCGTTTTTGTGAGATAACGGTAGGAAACCCTTCGTTCGCGAGCCCGGCTCGCACTTGGCCGGTTTTTATAAATTAGTATTTTCCCACTGTAGGGCTATATTGCCTTCCTATATTCGTCCTACTTCTCTATCTAAAAGAACTGCTGCAAACTGGTTCCCTAATATATAATGTGTGTATATGTATAATTAATTATATTCCCCAATGTTAACGCGGTACTGGCCGTGCAAGATCCTTTTGGACAGTTTTGTTTGCAAATTATTTTTCAATTTACATAATTATCCTATGTAGGTTAAGACTAAATTCTAACCACAATGATATTCAAATAAACAGGTATGTTATGAGCGCGCGCATTGTGAAGACTCGAATAGGTCACAATTGTGACCTTTAGTCTTTAGTTTGTGTCACGCATCGCGTAGAGCGATAGGCTTTGTTGAATCAAAAATGAAATAAAAAAATGCCATCGTGTGTATTTAGAAATTGTACCAATTATGATACCAAAGTACATAAAACAAAAGGGATCTCATACCATATGTAAGTACGCAATACTCCTCAATTTACAATTTTTTTTTTCCTGATATTCTGATATTTGGAGGTTAGAAAAAGATAACAACATTGGTGGTCAGAATAATGTTTGTTTACATTCACACGCAAGTGACAAACACTAGCTGTCTCTTTTTTTCTTGTTGGTTTTATCAAGCCATCCCTTTCGACTTGTAGTGAAATGTCAGATGAATGAAAAGTGTGTATGTGTGCTGCCGCTGCTGCGCGGAACACTTTTTTCAATTGTTTTGTGAGTGTATAACGTATCTGTTTATTTGAATATCATGGTCTAACCATCAATTGTTTCGTGTAAAAATATTTTTAAACATCCAAATCGTTTTGGAGTACCTATGCAAAAGAAGCGAAAAAATATCGTGTTGTAAATTTTTTATTTAAGCAAAATTATTAGTCATACGAAAAAACCATGTTTCACAGATAATGTACTATGGGCCAAAACTATATCTGATCACTTTGAAAACAAAATCCCGTGCACAAGATGACCACAGCTGCCCACCGCTCTATTTGCGCCGACCATAGCCAAATGACTTGTTTGTTTGTTTGCCGTCTTTTTTTAATTACGAAAACAAGGGGCTGACATGTACTAGAGAAACAGTCACCCGATGCTGCGATGCTATTGGTTGAGTATGTAGTCGGCGTTAATTTAGCGGGCGAGCCCTGCAAGCAGAAATAGTCCTTACGGTGGTCAGATGTAGCTTTGGCCGATTGTACATGCAATTACGTTTTTTTTTCAAACCTTTTAACCTAGCCTAAGGAGTAGGCTTTTAACCTAGCCTAAGGAGTATGCATTTAACCTAGCCTAAGGAGTATGCTTTTAACCTAGCCTAAGGAATATGCTTTTAACCTAGCCTAAGGAGTATGCTTTAGAAAGTAACCTTTAACCTTTTTTTTTGCGCGAGGTTAAAATGCATGCTGTCTCATCCGACGACACGTGTTAAAGAGATAGATGCTGTGATGAGCAGTAAGAAGCTAGTTCGCGTACGAATTAGCACTTTTGCAAATTTGTATCGAAATGGATAATGATTTAGGACGAAAACGAGCGCGCGAAATTTTATAAACAGACCTTTGATAGTCTGGATATCATGAAAAATCTACTAAATATATATTTAAAAAAAAAATGCTTTGTTGGATTACTAATCTATTCCTGTATGGAGGCGGTTTTGCAATTTTCCTTCTTCTTATGGTATTTTTCTGCGACCAAAGATGCGTTAAAATTAGTGTTGAAATATGGAACTTACGACTCTCATAACTTTCAAATATTTATTTGTTTTACTTTTTTGTTTCCATACAGGGCTAGATAATGATGAGACAAATAGATATAATTTTTTATTTTGAACGTACATCGTCAAACAGAGGAGTAATCGCCAGACATTTGTATGGCAGAATGGTCGACTAGTGTAACCTAGGCTTGAAGAAGTCCAGCTCATCACACCATCTTCGGCTAAGCCAGACTCCTTTAGCTTGTCATTCAGCGGGACCCATTCTGTCATGAATAAGGACACCATAAATTAGTTGCCAAAACGATAACATTAAAAGATGCTATTTATAAGCAAATCAATCAGCGTCTTGAGATAATTGCTTGTGAAGCGATTAATACAATGGGAGTATGGGATTAACAACAAACCGACCATGAGCAATTATTTTTTTATAAACTTTAACTAATTGGTGTTTTCGTCATAAAGAAACGAATGCCAAACGCAAATGGCTTTTGACGTGTGTCCAAAATACCATATCGCAATTTCGGGCTCCAAATGTCATTGTAGACACAGAACTGCAGACTGTGTCTGCGATATTGGAGGCAATGTTCGTACATTCTTCCGAATAAAGATGTAGATCGCGATCCAAGCGATCAAAATCAGAAATCATATAATTTATTTAAAATAAACTATTTGATTTTTGAATTTGATCGCTTACGAACGTGTACTGAACCTTGTCATTTCCTGAAAAAGTAGTTGTACACATAGATATATTTTGAATCAAATAAATGTCTTGAGTTTGAATTTGAACCAAGTGCCCGCCCTATTGCCTCATGGTGACAAACTTAAAGAGGTGAAACATTGAAGCCTACACAAAGATAATCAGAAACAAACGGTGACCTGCATTGACTACTAATACCTTGACAGGTGACGTCATAACATGTCACTTGACAATGCATAAGACTACGCAACCTCAGTGATGCCCCATTTAGAGTTCACAATAATAATTTTGACTGGCAATCTTCACGTAAGGGTCAACGACACCGGTCTATTGAATTCAAAGCAACTTTTACTTTTAATGTTGCGAAAAAAAAACAATGTTGCAGTGACAGACGAAAGTTAGTATGTCATGAAAAAAACTAGTAAGTAAATAACTTTTTCGGTGGTTTTGGTATCAAACATATGGGCGATTTGGAGCGGACCATACATTACAACCATAGATTTAATTGAATAGTAAAGATACGGGCGTCCGGATGTTTGCCGCTCCCGAAAGATAACCGACCGCGTGGCGAGTTCGGTTCGGTGTATTATATTATCTGTGCTTCCGTCTAGTATGATCTATACTTCAAAAAAGATAGCTTGATCTCTGCAACATATGTCAAACTGACGTATAACTTTCTGATTGAGCAGCTTATTCGATGTGATGTAATCGTAGACTTATTAGATAAGGATTTTAACATTCTGATCATACTTACATAAATACTTCATAAAAAATAGCTTGATAGAATATAATAGAATATACTTTATTGTACACCATAAAATTATACACATTTACAAGAATAACTTATTTATACGGGTACAAAGGCGGTCTTATCGCTGACAGTGATATCTACCAGACAACCTTGGATGGTCTGAAAAAACTTAAAATAAAAAAGGGGGTAGTCTGCGGTGTACTGCTATTAGATAAAAACATAAATATAATATAATATATAATCTTTATTTATATAAAACAGATTTCAGTACATGTAACAGTTTTACAAAGGAGGTAGTTGTAAATCGCAGACAATCAAGTGGGTGACGTGCCGTCCTCCTTGCTAGGCTATGAAATAGCCTGTATTAAGAAGTAACAGTGCCGATACCCACTAATTGTATTGCTACAATTGAATTTTTACAAGTTATTTTTTTCAATTCTTAAAATCTATAGATATTAGAGCGCGAGCGCATTTGTGTGTGTTGTGTGCTTGTGTGTTTGTGCGTGTGTGCTGTGTGTGCTGTGTGTGCGTGTATGGGTTTGTGTGTGTATTTATGTGCGTGAGCGTGCGGCTGCGTAAGTCAGTGTAAGCGTGCGTAAGTAATATATACAAGATTATATTACTATAATAAATACTATACATAAACCAATATATAAACAAACATACTTAATATGACATGCAGTTTGTAGAAAGAGGGAGAAACAAAAAAGAAAAAGGGTTAAATAATGATGACAGAGATTCGATCTAAATAGAAAAGCGTTAGAGAGAAAGGAAATGGATCTTGATCTCTGCGACATATGTCAAACTGACGTATACGTTATTGTTACTGTATGTATTGTTAGCTTGTCAAACGCTATTGTTACTGTATTGACCAATACAGTAACAATAGCGCTTGACACTGTCACTATTGCTACTGTCGCTGTCGCTATTGTTACTGTATTGACCAATACAGTAACAATAGCGCTTGACAGGCTACATAATTAATAAGTCTATGATAACATCACATCGAATAAGCTGCTCAGTCAGTTAGTTATCATCAATTAGCATTCTTAATCAATCGTTTACGCCACTGAATGTTAGTAACAGTGAATTAGGAAATTAATAAATAATAAACAAAGTGCTAAAGATTAATTACCGTTTCGAAAGAAATTATACCGTTAAATCTTCTGTTACTGCAATACAAAAGTTTATTTATTTATAAGCTTATATAAAGAGAAGGGAACCATTTCAATTGCATCTTGGTATTAAGTGTAATTTAAAAGTAGGTCTTAACAACTTTCGTTTGCAATATTGTAATTATATCGGAAACTGGACGCAGTATTTATTGAAATAATAATTTACGTGCAAACCGAGATACCGAGATTCCTCCGTGCTCGGAAAGCAGTCGTTACGAGTAGTCAGAAGACACCAGTCTTGTTAAGGGGTATCGTGTAATCCAGTTACTGGGTTCTGAAGGTCAGATAGGCAGTCGCTCCAAGTAAAGCACTGGTACTCAGCTGAATCCGGATAGACTGGAAGCCGACCCAACTTAATTGGGAAAAGGCTAGGCTGATTGATTGAATAATTTAGGTGCAATATCTAGATAATAATATGGCCGGCCAAAGACCGTTTAAATGTAAGCATGGAAGCTTCGGTTAAACCCAACCATGTTGATACGTTAAACATTATTCTAGCTGTTATACATAATTAATACAGGTTTCTCCCATATTTTGTTGACTGTCACTCTTGTGCACTTGTGAACTCGCTAAAAAAGGCAGAAGACAGCTTCGAAGTCCATGTTAATTTATCATGTACAAATCAAACCCGATAAGATTTTTCATCGGCAAAATGACCAACTTCCGTACTTTTTGATTCCTAGCCCTTTCCATCACCGGACAACAAGACGTACGGCAATGCGCCACCGATACATGGTGGAGATCCCACCCATACGTAAAAAGCGTTTTGCGAATACTTTCAATGTGCGCACAGCTAAGGAGTGGCATTCCCTGCCGGAGTATTTGTTTCCTGATAGCTACAGCCTTGAAGTCTTTAAGTCAAGAGTAAATAGGTTTTATTAGGCAAGCGTAATTCAACCTCGACCATCATCGCTTAACATCAGGTGAGATAGTGGTCAAGCGCAAGCCTATAGAGCACGAAAAAACAAACATGTACAAATACAGTGTCCGATGCGATTTTTCATCGGCAAAAATGACCAACTTCCATGCTAACCTTCATGTTTAATCAAAAAATCCTTCCTTTGCGCTAACTTTCGCCATAAAATATGAATGAAAAGAAAGTTATTTTTCGCTTTGGAAGTCGGTTAGATACTTTTTACATTTTTTTGTAAAAAAGTTTTTAAGGTAGGTATAGAGATAGACTAAACCTTAAATATCCCAGGGGGATGCTCTTTTGGGATAATTTTGACATTTACGTGCGCGAAGCCGAACACAGAAGCTAGTAACTTATAATTTACTAGCTTCTGCCAGCGGCTTCGCCAGCGTGAATGTCGAAAATTATCCCAAGAGAACATATTCCCGGGATAAAAAGTATCCTATGTGCTATTCCTGACTATAATCTATCTCTGTGCCAAATTTCATCCAGATCCGTCCAGCCGTTTGAGCTTGAAGAAGTAACAAACACACATACATACACTCACAAACTTTCGCCTTTCTAATATGAGTGTGTTTACTACAATCAACGAAACTATGGGGGAAAATTCTATAAATAAAATGTAGTCTTAGCAACAACAACACACGACCATAGATATAAGAAAGAAGCACTTGACGATGGGAATCCCATATAACAGGTTGAAGTAAACTTAAGTAGATAGATACTTAAATCTACATAAGTATAAATATTAGGAAAGGTATGACGACACCAATGTGCCTAAACGTTGTGTTTTTAAACAAATTACACGTGACTTGGAAGTGGTTACTACAACTTAAAAAACCGTCCAAGTGCGAGTCGGATTCGCGCACGTAGGGTACCGGGTACCGTTATCGCAAAAAAACGGCAAAAAATAACACGGTTGTTATGTAGGAGCCCCACTTAAATATTCATTTTATTCTGTTTTTTAACCGACTTCCCAAAAAGGAGCAGGTTTCTCAATTCGAACGCATATTTTTTTTTTTTATGTGTGTTCGCGGATAACTTCGTCGTTTATGAACCGATTTTGATGATTCTTTTTTTATTCGAAAGGAGATATCCCAAGGGTGGTACCATGAAAAGGAAACCAGGATCTGATGATGGAATCCTAGAGAAATCGAGGGAACTCCTCAAATATTATAGGCATACATGTAGCGATTTTGGTAAAGACAGTTATTTTTAAAGATTGTTGTTTAAAAGAAAGTTATTTTTCACTTTGAAGTGTTTTGTTTTGGAAGTCGGTTAGATTTTTTTTTGTTAAAAAGTTTTTAGTATTTGTTGTTCTAGCGGCAAGAGAAATATATCATCTGTAAAAAAATCAATTGTCTAGCTAGCACGGTTCATAAGATACAGCCTGGTGACAGACGGGCAGACATACCGACAGATGGACCGCGGAGTCTTAGTAATAGGGTCCCGTTTTTACCCTTTGGGTACGGAACCCTAAAAAAGAATGAAATTGCAACACAAATCGGCAAGCTTACAAATCATGCCTAAACGAAAATTCTTCTAAGGGAACAATACGGGCCCAAGTAGAGCGGCGATTTTCGTTGTATAGTAGAAGCTTGAAGGAAGGAGGGTAATAGAAAGAAATAAAACAAAAAGAGTTTATTTGCACCAGAAGGTCTATTTTCGGCTTATTGCTTTCAGCAGCGTCTGTAGAACCTTTATTTCGTAGGATCATTCAGTCTTAATAGTCTTTGAATTGGGAAAGATAAACTTTAATCGCTTGCCTACTATTAAGAACCTCAATGCTACTTATTGGCATTTGCTGGTTCAAAACCAGGCAGGCGCTTTACTTTTTGGTAATTATTTCATCACCACTGCTCCCAAAGCGGGGAAGGAAAACATCGTGAGGAAACCGGCATGTCTTAGAACCAAAAATTCGAAGACATGTGACAGCTCGTGGCTAAATAATAACGGCCGCACGGGTCTATCTTCAAGGTCAAGCAACGCTTGCTAAGGTCGGTCCATGCATGGGTGACCATATTTACAAAGCGAGTTTGTTCCGTGCCTCGGATAGCACGTTTAGCCGGCTGTCATTGGAAGATCTTTGACAGTCGTTACGGGTAGACAGAAGGATGACATTTGACACCAGTTTATACAAAGAGTGGTCAGTACGGTAGCTAGTTACTGGATTGTCAATATCCTCTCCAAAGTCTTCGAGAGTATTGTTCTGAAGCAACTATCCTGTTACTTATCCTCTAATAGTCTGCTGAGTCCTTACCAATCTGGTTTCAGACCAGGCCATAGCACCGTTACGACTCTAGTCAAAATTTCCGATGACATACGACTGGCTATGGACAATAAATGTCTAACTATATTGGTTCTACTGGACTTCAGCAGTGCTTTTAATTCAGTTGACTTTGACATTCTCTTAGGCATCCTTTCCTCCCTTAATGTCTCTGCTCCGGTAATTGAATGGTTCAAATGTTATCTCCGGGGTCGCTCGCAGTCTGTTCGATCTGATGAGGATTCCTCTGAATGGTGTGACTTGGCTGCGGGCGTTCCTCAAGGTGGTGTTCTCTCTCCTCTTCTCTTCTCAATTTTTCTTCAAATCTTTTTCAATCGAACGGTTTGAGTACCTCGTCCCGAGGGGCAAACTTTGTCGCACGGCTACTTCGCTTCTCCTACGTACTCCACGTCACACTTCCAGCCGTTATTATGGCTCCTTCTCTGTAACTGCAGTGCACCTCTGGAACTCTCTCCCACACTCCCTACGCGATAGCCCTTCTCTCGATGTCTTCAAGAGGAAAATTAAAGAGCATTTCCTTTTAACGCAATGTTAGTAGATATATATATTATATATATTTGTATTTATGTATGTATGTATATATTTATGATTATAACTGTGTTATTTTAAAATTGTACACTGGATCCTACCCTCTTTTGTCATCATTCTCTGTCACTATAGGGTTTGCTGTAAGAGAACTCAACATTGAGTTAAGCTCGCCTTTGTACATGTACTTTATTATCACATTGTATTAAATATTGTTTTTGGTGTACAATAAAAAGTTAAGAATTGTGGAGGTCAGATAGGCAGTCGTTCCATGTAAAACACTGGTACTCAGCTGAATCCAGTTAGACTGGAAGCCGACCCCTAACATAGTTGGGGAAAGGCTAGGCAGATATTGACTCATTGTACTGCTTAATTGCTTGCAGTACAATGAGTATATATAGCCAGCTGCACATTACGCACAACACAAATGCTTGAGGAGGTGAAGACGAACGTAACCTACCTACTACGTACAAGTTTACAAGATATTATATCATTGCTCCAATAACGCTTTGCTACTAACATGCCTTTTAGCTCAGTTTTAGTGTAGTACCAAGACCTAATGTGGCGAAACTGTTGAATTAATAAGTCTAAAACGAAAGGCTGGTCGAATAAATTTTGCAATATTTTTGGTACTAGTTTGAGCGTACTCTAACTAAGAAAACCAGAAAATGGCCATTCTTGTTTAATAGTTATTTTCGATGCAATGTTATATGACAAATATTTATGAGAAAATGCTTTTGATATATTTTTGAGCACTGTTTTCGATTTCTAATATAATATTGTAACGATAGTGCGGTTATAGAAAAAGAAACAAACTCACACGGGTCGTGAAATGCACTGCAATTCTACTCAACAAGCGGTGCGATTGCAGACAGTTTTCGAGTAAGTGTTTGGAAAAATATAAATTGCTTTTGGTTATGAGCGTTGATGTCTTTCGTTAGAAAAGTCTACACTCGTAGACAAGTAACTTCCTACAAAATCGTTTAGGGGACGTGGTCCAACTATAATGTCCAACTAGTTAGACGGGTCTTCGGTATGGGCAGTTGTCCAACTAAAAATAATGTTTGGAAAACTGCCCCTACCGAAGACCCGTGATCAACTGACTTATTTTATTTTACTAACCGACTTTCCAAAAAGGAGGAGGTTCTATGTTCGACTTCATGTTTGTTTTGTGTTTTTCACCGATTACTCCGTCAATTGTGGACCGATTTTGAAAATACTTTTTTGTTTGAAAAAGTATGTGCCGAAATTGGTCCCATTTTAATTTGGTGAAGATCTGATGAAGAACTTCGGAGATATACAACAGAACTCTTCATTAAATAACGGTAAATCTCTCGGGATTGCTGCAATCGCATGTCTGTTTGTTGTTTATAACATTTCATAACATAACATCACGCCAGTTCGCTCTTAAGGGGTAAGCAGATCTCTCATTTCACCGGTTATGTTCAAGTTTTTCTGGCGAAATAGTTCCCTTACTAACTTGCCTATTAGGTACGTACAACTAAAAAGTGAAAAATAAAAAACTTTTTGCAAAAAAATACTACCGACTTCCAAATACAAAACAAAGTGAAAATCAAACTTAATTTTTTGAAGTCGGTGTCCATAACGCAAAAAAATGGTACCTACGAAAGACATGTATTTGGAAGTCGGTAGTATTTTTTTGCAAAAAGTTTTTTTTTGTATTATAATTAAAGATGATTTATTTATTTATTATTGATTTATTTTGTTTTCATTTATTTATTTTTGATTGTATGATTAAAATTGTATTTATATCCGAGTATCCGACTGACCTGTAACTAGACGCATAATTACGGTTGCATTATATTTAAATGGCCATGCGTGATGGATTTGTATGATGTGTGAAGACTAAATGTCGATATTGAGAAACACTTAAAAGGTTTCTATAAGATACAATAATTTACACTCGATGCGTGTAATATTTACGTAAATTCTCAAGTTATTTTCTGTTGAGCAAGATTCCAATCGGTAATTGAAACGTAACAACATGGCTCGATCTCCAATAAGCCTGCTGAGTGAAATTATTATGACATATGGTATCGAAATCACACCGAACATAATGTCTCTTATTATGGTCTCAGATTATATATAGGTAGGCGGATCTTTCATACAAAACTAGCCTTGTGTAATCTATTTTTTTTTTTATATTCCGGCTTGCGCTTGACCACTATATCACCTGATGGTAAGCGATGAAGAACGCTTGCCTAGAAAGAACCTATTCACTCTTGACTTAAAGACCTCTAGATTGTAGCTATCGGGAAACACAGACTCCGCAGGGAGTTCCACTCTGCGCATAATAAAAGTGTCCTCAAAACGTTTAGTGCGTATGGGTGGGTTATCCACCATGTACCGATGACGCATCGCTGTACGTCTGGTAGTCCGATGATGGAACAAGCTGGGTGGAATTAGATCATACAATTCCATTACTCACTCATCGAAATGTATCCGATAAAAACCGACAAGCTGGCAACTCGGCGACGTTGTTCAAGGCTCTGGTGCTTTGACTTGACCAGTGCCTCATTGCCGATGAGCCTCTTTGCCCACTTTTCGATCTACTCTAGTGCATCAATCTTGTATTTGGCAGATTCGTCCCAGAGATGAGAACAGTTCTCCATGCATGATCGAACTTGCGCTTGATCATTCATTTTATTATTCATGATTTTATTATTTTTTGGGAAACATTAAGAATGTTCTTTGTTTTTTCTAAAACGAAAATACGTGAATACATTATGGCCTTGGAAATTTAGTCGGGTTAGTTACACCATTTATAACTCGAGAACCGCTGGACTGATTTACATAATTTTTCATTGGTTCGATTTATCTCCGTCCCAAATAACAGAATACCTATAAACGAGCAATTCTTGTATATATGTTTAGAAAACGTCGTTTTCTCCATTTCGACCAGAGCAGAGCTCGGTCGCCCAGGTACTAAATATTAATACATCGGAAAAAAATGTTTTTTTTTAAATGTCATATTCCCATAGGTTTTGCGAACAGAGCTCCCTCTCTGATACATTACGGCATACAGGGTAGGATAGGGTAGGTAGCCAGTTGACGAGAGCGGAGCCACGGGCACAGCTAGTTCTAATAAAAATCCTAGAATATTGAAGAGTTTCTTACCGACTTCATGAGGCAGATGAGGCTGCTTACAAAGCCAATCCTTGATGACGGCCAGTTCTCTGGTGGCGTCTACCTCAGGCATGTTTCTGTGAAAGAAGAAATATATTGTTAACACAACTCTATAAATCCTTGCTTTCAGAAGTTAAAGAATACCGCATAGTTTTCTGATCAATACCCATATAAACAAATTAATTTATTAATAAACTCCTATTAAAAAACTGCTGACCTGACCTGAGGTACATTTTTCGAGGTTAAAGTTTGGCATAACTACTCCAGGCTAATGAAAGAATACAGTATGCTTCGGAGAGCGCAAGCGCAGAAGCCTTTAAGGCGATTCGCACACTGCACCGGAATACGCAGCGTAGCACAGGCGTACGTGTTCTTACTTTGCTTGAAAGTATCTCTCTTTGCATTGAAAACACGCGTGGTGCAACACCCAAAAAACACATTCACGCACAGTGTCGCGATTTTGTCGTCCCGCAGCGTACAGCGGGGCAGTGTGTGAATCGCATAAAACTGGTGCGTTGGATTCTGACTTCGATTCGCAGGTCGTGCAAATATAATTGTCAGGGTAGCAGCCCGGATACCGCATTTCTGACAGATTGAAGGTTTAAGTATCTGGCTCTTAAGGCTCTTAAGCATAACTGCTGAAATGTTGGTGTATCATTTGGTTGGTGTGTGTTTGTATACCTCTGCATCACACTCTAAAATATAAAGACGATATGTTGAATTGATGATTCCAAATGATATTTGTTTTGACCAGAATTCAGCCACGTCGACTACGTTAGCGTTTGATTCGTAAAGGTGTTTCAGAGCGCAGGTCTTGTTGCACAGAGAACAGGACAAAAGATGATGCATTGTTTGAGACGATGTTATGGTATGTTATTATTACACTTATGTTCAACCAATACATAACAACTGCACAACATATCCATTATCCATAATAGTTCGAAACAATGGCATATGACGTCATTGCATGCGAGCAACAGATTTTCTCAGAACAATAATGATTGAACATTATTTGTCGATCCTAAACACGCAAACTTGGATTGTATCCAACTATTCTACATAAATATAAATACAATAGATCAGGATGTTTATGTATATGGAACTTTGAGAAAACATGACTGGAATAAAGTATATTGGAATTGAGGACAAAGTGACATCGCTATCAGCGTTAACGATCGTAAAAACGTTTAAAATGTTCAAACATTTTGGAGTTTTGACAATAGGTTGTATATAGAATGTTACTTTGTCTATAGCACAGAAGACTTTTTTGTCTAGTGCCAAGAGTGTACCTACAACGCAGGCCCTGGATGCCAGTGAACACAGGTGCTAGTGCCAGGAGAGTACATTCGCGCAGCGAAGTATTTTTGTCGGGAATGTGTCTAGGTGTCTGTCGGGAACCCTGGTCCAGACACATCGATTGTCCTTTATTATTATATATATTTTCCCCCTATAACCCCCGACCGGACACGGGATTGAACGAGACCAGGAGACCACCACGGGGACAAATGTAAGTTGTGTATACTTGTTGAATTGTAGGACAATCACTTTGCACCTAAACGGGAATCGGTATCCCAAAAAACAAACCCTTAGTTACCGCTGCCGCGTATCGCGGTTTCGCGGATATAGACCTTGTAGGATCCAAGATTCGCGACATTGCTCATGGGCCCCAGTGTTGCCTCTTGGCTTGTGATCCGCAGGCCTGTAGTTGGTGCAGGTGGAGCAGGTTGTAGGTCAGTGAACGGAAATTTCCGTTCACTGACCTACAACTATTATCATAATGTCCCTCAGCAATCATCGCATTTCCGAATACAAACGAATGTCAATTTCCCTGTCCATCAATTATTAGATTTATCGTGTATAATAAATTTAATTCAGAACTAAGTACTTTTTTGTTGTTTTGTTTTGATTCCGTGTGGAATATATAGAGCTGTAAAAATAGCAGCTTAAGTGGTTTTCATCACATTTAAAATAAATAACTTTATGTTCGAAGAGTATTAACAACTACATATATACATATACTTTTAAGTTGATTGGGGGCTTCCGGTCTGCACCAAATGCAAAGGACAACTGCAGATAGAGAGCCGACGACTGACGAAACACAAAGTTTGCCGATGGATATTAAGAAAATGTTTGTATTGTACCTAGTTTTATAATACCAATAGATAAAGGTATGCAAACAGTTCAGGTTTAAAAAAAAACTAAAAATAATTATGCAAAGTGTGCTTTGCTCACGTGATTTACCGACCTAATACTTATCGGCATGAATACAAACAACAATTAATTAAATTTAGCCTTCTTTATTATTCCTAATATGCATGTAAGACCTTCATATTTTGTAATGAGTTATCAGTGCATAGATATTGATTATCTGATACTTTGATTTTATATTGTATCACTGTTGTGTAAGGTGTAGGTAAAAACAAAATAAGTATCGACGTGGTTATAATAGCTATTATAACCAGCAATATAAGATATTAATATCGCATTTATAGCAGAAATAACCTTGGCTGATCAAAGTGACCTGTTAGTAATATTTAAATACTGTTATTGGGTACTTTGCTTATATTTTTTTTAGTTTCCGGATACATTTTTAGAAAAAAACCGGCCAAGTACGCTTCGGACTTCGCACATTTAAGGTTACGTACCAAATGTAGAATATATTGGCTGCCTCATAATATGGCGATGGACAGTTAAAATATTCTTCGGAACAAAATTTTGTGGCAGACGACGGACAGACGGACACGTGAGTGACAGCAATAGGGCTCCGTCCAAACCCTTAGGGCACGGAACGCTAAAAAGGTTCCAATCAGTTTTGAAAACGATTCTAGTATCGGACTTTTTATTCTGGTAGTACTCGTATAATCCCATGGGATATTTTCTACTTTCACGCGGGAGAAGCCGCTGACAAAGGCTAATTTTGCAATACGTATTATGTTTCTGACCTTATATTATTATTTATCATTCACTACAGAACAGAACATGGATTTCTATAGACTGTGCAATGGTAATGCCGTTCGTGATTCAGTTTAGTGTTGTTCAGTTCATCATGGAGTGCTTTAGAAATAGATTGATGATTGTCGCAAGTTACCGCATAGGTAAGAGGATGCTGTATTACGCATCTTTTCGCTTTATGTAATAATCTATTGCGTGCACTAGTGCATTTGAACTTTCGTGAACTGAACACTTAACTTTAACTGTGGTTTAGCTAATACAAGCTGACTGCCCAGAATGCGCAAGACTATTTATTACCTTCTACCTGTGTACCATAATATATTATTAGATAGGTTAGGTAGGGATTTAATCATATTTACACTAAGTACCTAATGTAAAATCGCCCATTGTTTTGAACAGAAAATCAACAGACCATGGGAAATAAAAAGCCCTAAATTAATAATACAAAAAATGCACAACAAACCAATTTAGTTGAATAAGTAACTGCCCGTAACCACATTTTTTTTTTTCTTAATAATATAGGCGATTACAAGATTCATAAATAAAATTGCTTACAATGATAAGTAAGTGGGTACCTAACTTGAATTAAAATGTAGGATTTGAGGTATCTATAAATATTATAGTATCTTCGAGGTTTCATGCAACTCAGTACCTAGGTACATTTTAAGGGCAAACGTATTACGACTTTAGCTGATTTTAAAACAACATCACCTCTAAACGACAATTATTTTTTTGTATTTTATAACAGACCATTAATAAATTGATACGTGAATATTTAAAGTTATATTTCTATAACATAGTGTAATTTATTTGTAAAGTTTACAAATCACACCAAAACCATCGGGCGTATTTTTATAAATTATTCACCATTTCAAAAACAATTTGACTATATATATTTAAGTATACAGCTAGGTATGCTAGTTGGCTTTGTCACCTTACTGAACCTTCTTGATATAATTATCTTCATACTACCCAATACAGACATACATACAGATGCCTCATCTCATAGACAGAAACGGTGCCGACGTAACAAGCAGTTTTCGGCGGGCTATGCGGCTTTTTACTAAAAGAACATCGACTGCGTTTTGTTCCCCTATATCTAATTGATCTAGGCACAGATATTATAATACTAGCATACAGATGCCTCATCCCATACAAAAAAACCGTGCCGACCGTAACTAGCTTTTTTCGTCTGATGATTTTTTGTACATCGATCGCGTTCGGTTCCGTTCCACGGCGGTAGATAGATGATGTTAGCAGCGACTTGCAAGTAAAAGGGTTAACTCGGTTCGTCAATATTTTTCTTTAAATACAATGATTTATAATATACTATATTTTGCACGCTTTTACAGTTTCATTGCACCAAAATGTGTTAAAATACAAATTTAATTAATCGAGTGGAATGCCTCAGAAGTTTAAAACTGCGCCATCTATTGGCATTCATTTTAAATGATCCGTTCAAATAATCTTTGAAATGTGAATTAAGAGGCCAATATTCCATAATTTTGTGCTTAGGAGAGTTGATTAAACAAGAACATATACTCGTAATTTTATGATCAATTCCAGAAAATGTAAATTTTACACACAATTCAATTACAAATCGGTGCATATCGCCCCATCTAGTGATATTTATTTGTACCAAATTATCTTTCTTAGCGTTGGGACTCCGTGATATAGGTAACAGACCCACGGCCTCATTCCGGCACGCAGAGGAACCAAGTTCACAAAAGATAAATAGCTGGCATTGTGTCTTACGTGGGGCCTTGTATGTTGTATGCGGCGCGAATTTAAAGTTATCGTAATTTAACGTTACTATTTACAAAGCATCTCTTGATCGAGACGACGAACTAAGTTGTGCTTTACTTACTATTCTAAATATTGTTTTTAACCGACTTTACGAAAAGGAGGAGGTTCTTTCGTCAATTGAGGACCGATTTTACAAAATCGTTCCCGAATTGGTCCCATTTAAATTTGGTGAAGAACTTCGTAGAAATGGAACAGAATTCCTCAAAAATTGAGGGCTAATCAAAATAATTGGGGTTTGCTGCAATCGCATGTCTGTTTATTGTTTACACCATTTCATAACATAACATCACGCCGTACGCTCTAAAGGGGTACGCAGATGTGTAAAGCAAACCCTGGTACACTCTCATTTCACCGGTTATGTGCAAGTTTTATATTATTCTGGCATAACTTTGGGCATTGTAGGTGTACTTTACTTTAGAACTTGCCCATTATGTACAAAACTAAAATAAGTAAAATAAAAACTTTTCTACAAAAATTTGCAACCGACTTCCATATAAAACACTACAAAGTGAAAAATAACTTCGATTTCGGAAGTCGGTGTCAAAAAGCGAACAAGAAACCGGAACACCGACTACAGCAAAATTGATCTATTTCATCGATTTTTTTTTATAAAAATTGAAACAGATCGCGTGTCGTCGCCGTCGGTGGCCTAAATACTTATACTAGTGTCGTGTACTCATGTGGCACCAGTCTGCGGGGGACCATAAACCGATAACCTACTTACCTTACCGTTACCTTCGATGTTTAAAAATAATAAAATTTACAACTAAATCATGTTTTATTGTACTTCTTTTTATTTTCAAAAAAAGTTTCCACTGAACTTTAAAAATCGAAGCATTCACGTTAAGGTTTTATTCCCTTGTCTCATTAAAGCTGGTTACCAAACCAGTTTGTAAGTTGACTCAGCTGGTTAAGTTGACCAGAGGTTACTGTCCCAATATCTTTAGACCAGTGATTCCCAAACTTTTCTTTTTGACCTGGTACCACTTTGATTATTTGTTGTTACCAGAAGAAGATGAATTCCCTGCCAGAGTATATATCTAATACCTACAGTCTGTTCCTAATACCTACAACCGAGGGACCTTTATGTCAAGACTGAAATACTTCTAAAGAATGATCGACCACACCATCGCTTACCATCAGGTGAGATAGTGGTCAAATGCGAGCATATCAATAAGAAAATAAAGACAGGAAAAAAAATCTGAAGATTTTAATGTCCAAAACTTCAAAATCAAACATGTCCAAAACTTGAAACATACCTAAATATTCTTTATAATGAAAAGTAACGAACACTGTAAAAGAAATCGGAACGTTTAAGATAGAAAAGGAAATGGAATCAGTTTGTATAAATCTATTTTTTTAATTTGAAATCTTTCGTGGACCATATTTTAGCTCTTGCGTGTTCGAAAGGTTGGGAACCAATATCAACGGACGACTCTCCGTTAATTACTTGAAAGCATTGCTAACTGGTTATGTTGTAATTTTCCTTAGTTCAAGGCTGTCTACTGTCTACCTTCACACATGCATCGTATGACTCCAATGCACTTATATCCTTCGAGTTTTCGAATATAGATATAAAAATGTTTGGCTGTGACATGACATTTTACGAGTTGATCTTGGGGAAAATTACAACACCATTAAATGAACTATAATCTCTTACTCGAACTGAATAAAATGCAGGCTACTTATTATTGGCGTACCAAGGTCAAAAGACATAAAAACGTTTTGCAAGTAACGTCACTAGAAAAAGTCGAAAAAGGATGCTGCTTCAATTAAAGCACTGAAAGAAAATAAAACTAAGCTAAATAACTGTCTTATAATAATACGAATTATAATATCAGCCTATAACTGTCTCAGTGCAGGACAAAAGCCTCTTCTCATGCTGCGGAGGAACAGAACTATTATTATTTCTATTTTATTTTTTTATTGTCTACGAAGAACACAGATCTATTTATCTGACTCTTTCGTCAGAAACTTTCTTCATGGGTGTCAGTTTCATGGTTTTTAGGGTCGCTTATTACAAATATGGGGTCAAAATGAAAATCCATAATGGCGCCGACCAAAATATTTTTAATAACTGTCATGGTTGTCAGAAATTTTGATCGGCGCTATCTACTGCGTCGGTTTTACTTAAACATCTTGGTTCATCCCAAAAAGAAGGGTGACTTTATGAAAAGGTTAGATTCCAAATTCGAATTGCAAAACAAATTATATAAATTAACATCGATACTGTCAATATATCAAATCTAGGAATACCTAGTCGACGTAACCTTCATAATGCTTAAATTAAGATATGGCCATGAAATTAATTCAACATGAAAACTGCTAACGCAATTTATAAAGCTTAGGCCTAAAAATACAATTATGAGTGACACAAAAAACGCAAATTTAAATTAATTTGGTCAGTCTTACTAATGCTTACATACTAAGAAAAAAAAAACACCAAACAATAAGTATTTGTCTATTGGCATTGTTCTATACATTTTTTTAAACGCATATTTTTCTCTTTGTGTTTTTTTTTTAATAAATGGCTCGTTGTCGTAAAGTTTAATACAGAATATTATCTACATAAAGTTTTATTATACCTAAATGAACTAAGCGAACTTTTCTATGTCAATGTCGTTCAAAGACCTTTTACCCATTCAATATTATCAATACCGACTAGAGTACGTACATCTAACGCAATCAACAAGTCACGAGTCACGAACTACGAGTAAAAAGGTACCTACTATAACAGCCCATCCGATGGCTTTCATAATACTGAGCAAACAAAAATAATGCCTGTTCTAACATCTCGAACCAAGGTAAACCGATTTCACACATATTGTACCCAATAGTTAAATCCAATGCTAGTTCAACTAAAACCTTTTACAAAACGAGAGTTAGTTGAGAAGTGGTTTCAGCTTTACTCATTTCCCATTGGTCACAAGCGCTTCTGGAGAGCTTACAGTGCTGGGTGCATATCCCAGGTCGAGAAAATTATTTCACATTGAAAAATTCGGATAGTAGCCCCAAGCCTGGATGTCCTTTACAGGTAAAGGAAACAGATAGGCTTGGTGTCCTCTATAGATTTAAACAAAAAGGCACATAGGTATACAAAAAACCTCTAGCCTCTGCCAACAACTTTTTAACCGAATTTCCAAAAAGAAGAAGGTTCTATGTTCGACTTTGTTTGATTTTTTGTTTGTGTGTGTTCACCGATATGTGCGCCAAATGTCGTTCTTTTTTTGTTTGAAAAAGTAGTTCCGAAATTGGTCCCATTTTAATTTGATCTGATGAAGAACTTCGAAGATATACGAGTACAACAAAACTCTTCAATAAATAACGGCAATCTCTCAGAATTGCTGCAATCGCATGTCTGTTTATTGTTTATACCATTTCATAACATAACATCGCGCCAGTAAAGGGGTACGCAGATCTCTCATTTCACCGGTTATGTTCAAGTTTCATGATATTCGAGTAATCTATTCTGGCGTTATAGGTACATATCTAAACAACTTGCCTATTAGGTAGGTACAACATATTTATATGGGTACAACTAAAAAACTTTTTTACAAAAAAGTACTAGGTACCGACTTCCAAATAAAGAAAAAAAAAAGTGAAAAATAACTTTTTTATTACATGTCATTAGTTACAGTCGAGTCAATATTTCACAGTTCAATTGTCTTAATTGTTAAACTTATGTATGTTGCAAGTTTGTAACTGTTGTAAGTAAGCGTTTACATATATCCGTAATCGCAGGTGAATACTACATATGTATTTCTTATGTGACTTAAACGGCTAGGTAAGTGTTTCTAACATTGTTCATAGCCATCGATATATATGCACTACGCTCTAGATTTGGCGATCCGAACACTCTGTTCTGCAATCCGTGCACCTTACTTTACACAATTCATGGCGCTTACGACGATATTATCGCTGATAAGCGATTTAGCGCTGCATGGTTAAATAGTTTGATTAGACAACATACATATGTTAGCGCTGCAGCGGATTTTAGTTCTAACTGACCAGACAATTTTTGTTCATGAATGTTCTTGTCTATCGGTAGAATGAATGTCAATGGGAGCATAGGTTTGTAGTTCGTATCTAAGGGAAATTGCGTTTTGACACTTTCCTTCTGTTTTCTTTAAGCGATAATTCATTACACTAGGCATTGTTTAAGTCACGTACCAAGAACAATCAACAAATTTATTATCTTCCTCCATTACTTAACGATAGTATAAAAATATTGACTTCATAATACATTCAATGTACCTAACGAGTCATCAAGGATTTAAGACCTGCGTAATAATTTGTCTTAGTCATAAATTGTCATGTTTTTATACATCGTGACATCTAGTTTTGTTGAATAAATATTGACAAATGTATTACATGATTTTCGTAGAGATAAGTACTTGAGAGCTTCAAGTGTCGTTATAGCCTTTTATTCGTTCGTATGAGTAGCTGAATATAAATTAGCATTTTTTTTTTCCTTTTTAGAGTTCCGTACCCAAAGTGTAAGAACGGGACCCTATTACTAAGACTCCACTGTCCGTCTGTCTCACATTTTCTCTTGAGTACCAGGGGCGAGTGCTCTCGGAGGCGTGACCTACCGAAGATGGTCCCAGACACCTCGTAAGGGGTTGCCTGGTATAGTGTGCCGCCTTATATAACTTATGTTGGTGAAGGTGGCCACTATAGAAAATCTCAGTAGACTAATAGGGGTATGTCCGTCTGTCTGTCTGGCTTTCACCAAGCTGTATCTTATGAGCCGTGATAGCTAGACAGTTGAAATTCCCACAGATTATGTATTTCTGTTTTTATTAAAAAAAACTAGCTTCTACATACATAAATGACCGCATGATTTACCGGTTTGTCTTCTTCCACACTTCTCTGATTGCCCAGTATACCGTTCAGTTCTCTATATCCATGAATGATCAGAGTCAAACCACATGTTGACGGAAATGCCTTAAAGGTAAGTAGAATATTGACTTAAGTTGACCTCTGCCGAGGTCGTACTCAAGGGACCGAAATATTTATTAAGACAAAAATAAAAACTTCTCGAATATTCTAAGATGAGGCGATGATGAATAAGTTAGGTAAAATTCGGCGGAAACTCAACATCCTAACTGGTGATAGATAAAAAAACTGTTTTACAAAAATATACTACCGACTTCCAAATAAGAAAACTACAAAGTGAAAAATAACTGTATTTTTGGAAGTCGGTGTCTTTGGTAGGTACAAAGCAAAGAAACGCTGCAAAATCACTGGACATCGGTACATTGGTGCCCTGTGACTTGTAAATGTGAGGACCTTATGGCTGCGTTGGCGAGGGGTGTTGCCATGGCTGAATATTGAGCCAACAATAACATTTCAAAATAGTATTTGCTATCGTAAAATATGTATAAGTTCCAATATTTTACCTCATTATTATGTACACATTTACAGGCAGTAGAGGTACGGATTTGTACACGTACAGTGTGTAATCGAAATGACTGGCCAATTCTAAAGGGGCCAAAAACATTTTTGACCTCTGACGGAAAAAAAGAGTGGTGTTATAAGTTTGACGTGTATACCAGTGTATCTGTCTGTATCATCATAGTTCCTAAACGGACTATCCGATTTTGATTAAGTTTTAAACAAATATTTTTATTGTTTAAAAATTACAACTGCATTTAATTTTGGCGGTCACCCCATGCGATTACGAGATATTTATTTTTATTTTTTTGAGCTTTTTGGGTTGTGGGTGTTTTATTTTTTTATATAGGTATTTTTTTACTAAATAACTAAGAGATGTATGATTAGATTTAGCCTTTGCCCAAAAGAAAATGCCACCAAAAGAAATAAATAAGAAAAATCTACGCAGTAAACGCTACAATTATCCCGGAGTTCCCTGCCGGAGTCTGTGTTGCCTAATAGCTAAAACCTGGGGGTATTTAAGTCAAGAGTGAATAGGTTACTTCTAGGCAAGCGTGCTTCACCGTCGACCACATCATCGCTTACTATCAGGTGAGATAGTCCAACACGAGCGTATGAATAATTTAAAAAATATCTATACTATTAGATAATTTCAGAGACAAAATTAAGAGTAACTTATAAACAAAATCAAAGTATGAAATAGATATGACAACATCAGCTTTGCTCGGGTAAAAAGTGAGAAAACGACGTTTTCTAAAAATGAAACCTAACTAGATCGATCTATCGCCTCCGAAACCCCCTGCATACTAAATTTCATGAAATACGTTGGAGCCGTTGCCGAGATTCAGATTATATATACATATAAAAGAATTGCTCGTTTAAAGGTATTAGTTTAGATAGATAGATGATGTAGATACATCTGATAACTACATCAATATAAGTGGTGTAATTTTGTCTAAGTACAGCCATATACTAGTTGCTATCTTAGAAACTAAAAAGCAATATTAGATATACCACAATCATACGCTAGATAGAATGTGTAATATCACATGTTGCGTTAACTACTTATAAAACTATTTATCAAACCTATATCCGTCCGAAGTAAATAGTTTTGGAAGGAATCCAGTTCAAAGGAGAAAAACTGGTTAGCTGGTGGATATCGGTGATAGGGCGATATTGCGATATTTAGCTGCGAATGGCTAGGCATGCTTAGCAATTACCCGATATCAATACAGGCTTGCCCGTGATATAATAAGACAGGTTAGAAGAGATTATAGTGGTGCATATTTATTTATTAATTTATATATACTTTATTTTACACTAAAATAAAAATAATTCAAAAAGACATCTTAAAATAAAAACAAACATACAACGAGCGGCCATATCGCGTTCCGCGATCTCTTTCATGCAACCTAGAAGGGTAAGAGACAGCCTGGACACAATATGGGGTTGTACTTGGTGCAAATTTTCAACAAATAATTAGTTTATTGAGAAAGTTGGTACTAAATACAAGATTATTATCACAGTGACAATTAAGTAGTGCTTTACAAGTCGTTTAAAAACCGGCAGTGATTGCGCACGTTTTATAGTCACAGGCAATGCATTCCATAGACGAGTGCTCTGGACAGTAAAATATTTGTCTAGTAAGGTAGTGGAATGCATTGGCATTTTAAGTTTCAAATTAACCAATGACCTAAGAACTTTCAGGTGCGAGTCACACAGAAACAGAAAACGTTTCTTGAGGTAAAGAGGAGTAGAAGGAAGAAAGAAAATATTATACAGAAGAGAAAGAATATGAGCATTCCGGCGATGGCGACCACTTCAGTTTCACACGAAATCCAGAAACATGGTCATATTTGCGCAAACCAAATACGAACCTTATACAAAAAATTTGAAGCGACTCAAGTTGCACTTCAGTGAGGTCAAGATAGCTGGCATCAGCATAATCAAGGATGAGTAGCAGAAGAGATTGTGCAAGCGCAATCTTGGTTGCAGTCGACAGAAAATTACGCAGTCTTCTTTTGCATATTACCATATGTAGATATTTTTGGGCTACCGACTTAATTATATTAATCAACCGACGCGAGTTATCGGACACTGTATCTCGGTCAGTAGTTACGTTCGGTGACACGTTTCGACAGAGGACGCGTATTCGAGATTTCTTTACGAAATACACTTTAGACTTTTGTAGTATGTTGTTGGACACACTATTCCGAACAGTTGTAAGTACACTCTCAATAACTCGTAGGTACATTGAAGTATTTATCTAGCTAGCTAATACAGTTTCCTATGATGGTTAAATTCTTCGGAACAACGGTTCTATATTATTTACTAGCTTCTGTCAGCGGCTTCGCCCGCGTGAATGTCGAAAAGTATCCTGTGTGCTATTCTAGACTATCTCTGTACAATTACATCCAGGTCCGTTCAGCCGTTCTGGCGTGATGAAGTAACAAACATTCACTTTCGCCTTTATAATATTAGTGTGATGACCAATAGATTGAAGTTATTAGTACCCCCCATATGGATGACTAACCATGATGATATAAACGACTGCAATTTAGGTTGCTAGTGAATTAAGTGTCAATAAATTTTTCGTAAAATTTTATGATTTTAATTGATTTAATCACGCTTTAATAAAGCAGTGGTTAGCTCCTCGCTCATAGACGTTTTATTCAATTGATACTGTTTTAAATTATGGCAAGATAGGCTGTGATATCAAGTGAAAAAATTTTAGGTTAATTCGCAAATAAAATCTCAATCAATCACAGTGTAAACCAAGTTTGAGTGATGAGCACATACTAAATCCTGCTACATTCGAATTCGTTACGCTCGGGAAATCCGGATGACTACGATTCTTAGCACTGGCTACTCTGTAAGCCTGTAATAGCGATCCTGCTATCAGGTTTACTACGACTCGTAGTAGCGTATCCCGGGCTATGCCCGGCAAATCCGGGTTACCGCGACACGTAGCACCGCTACATTGTGGCTACGCTCGGAAGATCTGGGTTACTACGACACGTAGCACCGCTACATTGTGGCTACGCTTGGAAGATCTGGGTTACTACGACACGTAGCACCGCTACATTGTGGCTACGCTCGGAAGATCCCGGTTAATACGAATCGTTGAAACGTAGCGCTGTGGCTACGCTTGGGGAATCCTGTTTACTACGTCTCGTAGCAGCGTAGCATAATAACTACGCTCAGGGATCTGGGTTACTACGAAATATAGCAGCATAGTATTTGGCTTATGCTCACGAAATCATAATACTATCCTAATTTCAATGGCTCCTAGTAGCGTAGCATAACTGCTATATGCTCACACTGAAAGGCTGAAAATGACTTAGCAGCAATACTATATGTCTACGGTAGTATCATATCCATATTGCTTTACATACAAAAAAAATTACAATCATCTAACATTCTGAAGAACAAAAAAGAGAATACATCATTATCAATTATCACTCCGTCAGTGTTAATTAATAGTTTGATAGAGGAATGTTCCCAAAATTATCTAATTGCCTTGAAATCTTCCAAACATTGTGTTAATTGGCTTATCCAATTTTAAGATGCAGTTGATTATATACCTAATCCACGGCTACAGCCGAGTTTCTCACCTGGAAATTATTGCATCGATTGGCTGTTGAAAATTCCTTCAACTAATCACAGCAGATAACGCGTGCGATTTCTACTATTAATTTCTACTATTCTAATATTAATGTGACAAATTGACAACAATTTGTCACATTAATTCTTCGATAATTTAGAGGTTCCAAACTCGGCCTAAACGTAACTGAATTCCAATATATAACAGCAATCTTGTAATTTGTAGATATGCATGGTAGGTTCATAATTACTTGACGAGCATACAAAACACATTTTATTATTCTGTTTGCATCTCAGTTTCATACATTTTCATGGTCAAACCAACGAGTTCAATAAAATTGGCATTTAACTAAGGGCGTTTTACTTTTGTTGCTGACATTTAAAATTGAATCATAATTTATTTATAAACAAATCAAGTTACTTAATATTTAAGGACTCTTAATATTTCTATTATAAATTCATGAAATCTATAGACAATTTATCACTGCCTGAATGCCATTAAATTAATAAATTAGAATTGATTTGCGTTAATTGATTCCAGTAGGTAAGTATTTAATAAAGGACGCAATTCAAGCAGATTAAATCAATAATTGAATGCCCACACGTTTTTAATCTCTTGCAATTGCCAAATAACTATTTAATATTGGGATATAAAACTGAATAACTAAAAAATGAGTGCAGTGATGCCCTAGTGATATTGGCCGCGACTAATAAGTTGTAGGTCGTGGGTTCAAACCCATTAGGCAGGCGCTTTACTTTGTGTAAATTATTTTACCACCGCTGCTCTCAAAATGGTGAAGGAAAACATCGCGAGGAAACCGGTATGTCCTAGAACCAAACATTCGAATACATGTGACATCCACCAACACGCACTGGGACCGCTTGGTGGATAACGGCCCATTTCCTCTCACAGAGAGGAGGCTTGAATCCCAGCAGTGGGAACATTAAAAAGGCTGATGATGATGATGAACTAAATAATAACAAATGCCCTGGTCTACCTTCAATTTTCGTAGCTCTTGTCAAGGTTGGTCTGTGGGTGGATGCGACCATTGATAACACACCGCACACCTCGGTGACTCGGAATTGGTCTCGAACGAACGAGTCATTGGTAATTCTATGACAGTCAATATAGGGGCTCAGAATTCAAAGAATCTGTTAGCAGTCTTGCCAAGGGGTATCGCATTCTTGTCAACCAGTTATTGGGTTGCAGAGGCAGAGGTACCGTAACATAATTGGACAAAGGTAGTCAGATTGAGAATGAAAGAAGAATTCCCATTTTGAAAGGGAAGTTTGAAAAAATGGTTGCATTTTGATGAATTTGGTTGTATATTGTTGAAAAATCTACTCATATTTTTTTTTGGATTTCACAAGATATAACGATGTTTGTGTTCTTGAAATGAACCCTTATTACAATACAATAAGGAGCATACAAATGTACCAAGTGAAGGAACCTGATCTGTTGTTGTCAAAAAAACACAAAATATAGGGCTTATCTTAAGGGCCTAGATACGCTTTAGTGCCGTAAAATGGTAACTTTCTAAAGCATACTCCTCAGTAACGGCTAGATTAAAAGGTTTGCAAAAAATATATATTTATTATTGATTCATGTACATAATTTTGAACACAAGGTTTTTTCGTGTAACTAATAGTTTTGCTTTAAAAAAATAATTAACAACACGATATTTTTTCGCAACTTTTGGAAACTCCTCCAAAACGACTTGGATGTTTAAAAATAATTTTATACAGAAAAATTGATGGCTGGAATTTCTTTTTACCTAACATAGCATATGTAAATCAAATAATATTTTGCAAGCAAAACTGTTCAAAAGGAGATTCAATTTTGATATTTTGGCATCGAGCGGGCGCACGGCCAGTACTGCGTTACATTGGGGCGTATATATCACCTTAAGGGCCCTGTGTATGCAATCTCCTTTAATAAAACCTACATTCTGGTGAGAAATGATCATGTATCAGGCTAAACCAACTGTTTACTTTGCTAAACACGTGCTAAAGGAACCTTCACGTGCAATAACAAATTACTTTACATGGTTGTCTCTGTTCACGTTATAATGGACATCACTGTTCTGCCCGATGATACCTTCTCAGGGCAATCACCGCTCTATATTTAGATAGGCGTAGAAAGTTTTATCGTGTAACGGTTATAATGATTTTAAATTGGTTATGTTACGGTATGTTTTTGTCGATTTGTTTTTGCGCGTTTCATGTTCAATATA
Organism: Orthosia cruda; assembly: GCA_964057195.1. Lineage (NCBI taxonomy): Eukaryota > Metazoa > Arthropoda > Insecta > Lepidoptera > Noctuidae > Orthosia > Orthosia cruda. The sequence goes on from OZ059828.1 coordinate 20,482,266, forward strand.
AAGGCAAAAAAAACATAGATTTATTTTTATCGCGTCTACCGTAGATGCCGTAATGTTCAGGTTTAGAGACCGCGATTTCGTAGACCCCATACGAAATGTCTACGAGAAAGATTTCGGAGGCTGTACTATAGGACCAAGATCCTTTCGGCGATCTTTCAATAATCTGATAACTTTAACTGATGAATAAAAATAGCGATTTGACTGCTTTGGACAGAAAATATTATGACAAACGGCCAATGATATTCAAATAAACAGATACGTTATACACTCACAAAACAATCGAAAAAAAGAGTTCCGCACACATACTTTTCATTCATCTGACATTTCACTACAAGTCGAAAGGGATGGCTTGATAAAACCAACAAGAAAAAAAAAGACAGCTAATGTTTGTCACTTGCGTGTAATTGTAAACAAACATTATCCTGACCACCAATGTTGTTATCTTTTTCTAACCTCCAAATATCAGAATATAAGGAAAAAAAATTAGTAAATTGAGGCGTATTGCGTACTTACATATGGTATGAGATCCCTTCTGTTTTATATACTTTGGTATCATAATTGGTACAATTTCTAAATACACACGATGGCATTTTTTTTATTTTGTTTTGTTTCAACAAAACCTATCGCTCTTCGCCATGCGTGACATAGACTAAAGACTAAAGGTCATAGTTGTGACCTATTCGAGTCTTCACAATGCGCGCGCTCATAACATATCTGTTTATTTGAATATCATTGCAAACGGCCATTTATAATTCCCTATTTAAAAGTTATCAGGCTATTGAAAAATCGGCCCATAAACCGCCGCCATATCTATGAGTGAATGATGTTATGCCCTCCTTACTTACCCTTGACACATTTTGTGTGTTCGAAAAGGTTATCAATAGAGTAGGATTTATTTTTCGCATTTTTTTTTCCTCATCGAAATAAGGTGCGTCAGCGGTTGCCCTTTTTGTTTTTACAAAAGTTCGATTAGCACCGAAAAGGATAAACAAATAAGGTTATTGAAGGATTACCATAGAGTTTAAATGTAAAAGAAAAAAAAAGATCAGTAATCTGTGGACCAGTCGAGGTGGCGACATTGGGCGAGAACTACGTTCAGCTGTAAACGTCTTTCGGCTAAAATGAGAACGGTGACGATGATGAGGGCTCCATTTCATGTCCGCAAGTAACTTTGCCGCCGTTCAAGCCCGTAACAAGCTTGCACATGAATAAAGGAGCGCAGTTATCCATAATTGTCCAGGTCATTGAACCTTGAGACATGTTACATATTACGAAAAGTGAATGCAAAAATCTAAATACTTTCTAACTACGTATTCACTATCGAAACATGTTTACAAAATATACTGAAGCGATTAATTTTGTTATAAGCACGTATTGGTAACGCATGATTTTATCAGATTTCAAAATTGCCAATGATGATTGAATAATATTATAGATTACTATACCTTTGGTATTCACTTTCACACATTTTAAGTAATTTATTACGTAACTTTAATAAATGACAAGATAACTTTAAAAATTAATATCGACTGCTTCTGCCTAACCGAACGATGTTTTACGTTTGTTCGCAGCTGATATAAAAAAAAACAATCGTATCGCAATCTTAATTTTGTGATAAAATAATGATTAGCTTACCGCACTAATAAATCATTTTTTTTTCTGGTAAATCAATAGGTATTTAAAATATTAATACAAATTGATTTATAGTCAGAAGTACCTACAGTCCATAGTTGATAGGCCCGTTTTGACATCTATAAAAATACTTAATAATAATTAAACTTGATGCTTGCGAATGATACTCGTTGTTATAGTGTATGGGGAACATAGTAATTAATTAGGATTATGAATTAGATTTTTCAGTTTCTTACGTACATAATTATCGCGGCATGTTAAATGAGAAACGTCAACGGACTTCTTAGATTGTGACGACTTTACTAAACATTTTTTACAAAATTAAGACAGGAGCAACAAATGTTTATATTTTAACTGATTTTAACAATAAAATTCATGTCCTCGAAAAGAGCGTTTTCCAAACAGCCAAAATGTGCGGAAAGTGTCACTTTTTTCACTAGTGGTTTTTACTTTTCTGTATTTTTTTTTAAATTTTAACTCCGTCGGCAGCCAGACGCATAGAGTTTTTATTATTTGAGAAAAGTTTTATAAATTAGTTAAGTACAGATTATCATTCATATAAAAATAAAATATAACTAATACTTCATTAAAGGTGATTTTAATTACTCTAGATTTCGATTTGATCAACAAATTAATTTTAAATACTCATGTTTGGAAGAACGTATATTTTGCTCGTGCCTTTCTGCGTTACGACGTGACAGCTATTTGCACATGCGCAGTGGATATGCCCGAGAATTAATCTGTGGATATGCTGAGCGCGCTTGAATAATCCCGCCATTTTATTAATTATTGCTTGTTTCAGATTTTTTTTTATTCCCTCGCACAACGCATAGTAAAATATTATATGATACACGTACGTAAGATGATTCCCGACTCGTGTCGATTTATTCACTCATCGAGAATCACCTAACTGCCGCACTTGTAGCATAAATAATTATTTTAAGTTAATTTTAACAAAAAATATATATTACATTGTTGTCCCACGAATGGGGAAAGTCTTCCCAATACTATTCCGTTAAAAATATGCCTACTTTAAAATATTTCCAAAAAAATAAGTTGGTACTCACGTTTAAAAAAAAAGAGTGCAGCCAAAAACAAACCAAAAATATGAATAAATATTTCTTTCGAACGCGTTCGAAAATCGAAAGTTCAACGCGGGAGTAGCAACAGTAACAAGAACGCGTATATCCGTCGGACAGTCGCCGATAACTGAAGCTTCTGACGATAGAGTTTATTCAACAACACGGATAGGCTTCGCTCGCTGATTGTACCGCGTCCGTCCGTGCTTGGGATTTAGTAACAGTTATGTATGCATACTTATTATTGTTATTTACATGAGAATACATCCTTGAAAGGTTTTGTTTATGAAGTTTGTAAAGCAACGCCTCCATCCTGTAAGGCTGTTAAGAAATTGGTACAGTATGTAGTCACATTTTATTATTCATTACGTAAACACATCATCAGCCTATTAATGTTCCCACTGTTGGGACACATGCCTCCTCTCTGTGAGAGGGGATGGGCCGTAATCCACCACGCGGGCCCAGTGCGGATTGGTGGATGTCACATGTCTTCGAATTTTTGGTTCTAGGACATGCCGGTTTCCTCACGACTTTACCGTTTTTGAGAGCAGTGGTGATGAAATAATTACCACAAAGTAAAGCGCCTGCCTGGGTTCGAACCCACGACCTACAACTTGTAAGTCGCGGTCGATACCACTGGGCCACCACTGCTCTACGTACGGCATTACGTATTGGGACTTGGAAATTGGTAAGTAGGTAAGTACTGTTAAGAAACATCGGTCACTTAATATCTACGGTCCCAGCAAAAGATTAGGTACACGGGGAAAAATCCCTAAAACCTTGGAAGTGAAAATAACCTATATTACCTATCTACTTTATTTACGTAATAAGTGAGAGAAATGGGAACCACTCAATTATCATGGTACCTACCGAACTGCTTACAACACGAAGAAAAGCAAGTGATGACAATAGGAACTTTAAGTACAAATAAATACTTTTTAATTTTTCTGTCTTTCTATTGTGGTCAACTCGTCATCACAATCGGAACGTGCTTTTGTATCTCATTCACCATTGTCCACATAGGTACTATAGAGGTAGATAGCACTTTCCTTAACAATCAAAGAATTTCTTTTTTCGAAAAGCCTCTATATAAACCTACCAGGTACCAGATAAATAGAAGACAGATAAGTAGATCTTGGAGAAAAACTATGATTACCTACTTAACTTCAATGTCATGTAGGACCAGTAAGGGATGCCTACATTGCAAATTAAGAACCCTACGAGCCTACGTGTTAAAAATCAGTTTTGTGATTTAGAATATTATGGACGCACTTGAGTTGATAGAAAAACGGGCCAAGAGGCTCATTGGCAATGAGAAACTGGTCGAGTCAAGGCCTTGAACATCGTCGCCGAGTGGCCGATAAAAAACCGACAGGCCGGCCGGCCGGCCTGTCGGTTTTTTATAGGTTACACTTCGGGGAGTGTGCGATGGAACTGCACAATTCGATTCCGCCTAGCCCTTTCCATCATCGGACTACAAGACAAACGGCGAAGCGTCATCGGTATATGGTGGACATCCCACCCGTACGCGCAAAGCGGTTTTGGGAATACTTTTATTGTGCTTACATTGGCATTGGCATTCCCTGCCGGAGTTTGTATTTCCTGATAGCTATAACCTGGGAATCTTTCAATCAAGAGTGAATGGGTTACTTTTAGGCAAGCGTGCTACATCGTCGACCACATCATCGCTTACCATCAGGTGAGATATTGGTCAAACTAGAGCCTAACAATAATAAAAAAAAAAGATCTCCAGAGTTCAGATCCGATTTTTTTACCAACTCCAAAAAAGGGAGTTGGTTCTCCATTCGTCGGAATCCATTTTTAGGGTTCCGTACCCAAAGGGTAAAAACGGGACCCTATTACTAAGACTCCGCGGTCCGTCTGTCTGTCTGTCTGTCACCAGGCTGTACCTCATGAACCGTGATAGCTAGACCGTTGAAATTTTCACAGATGATGTATTTCTGTTGCCGCTATAACAACAAATACTAAAACATAGTAAAATAAATATTTAAGTGGGGCTCCCATACAACAAACGTGATTTTTTTGCCGTTTTTTGCGATAATGGTACGGAACCCTTCGTGCGCGAGTCCGACTCGCACCTGGCCGGTTTTTATTTTTATTATATTTATGTTCCCCGATTACTCAAAGACGCCTGGACTGATTTGGAAAATTCTTCTTTTGTTTGAAAGGCTATATTTTCCAGATGGTCCATATTAAGGAAAAACCGAAATTATTATTTTAGAAAAGTGTTTTGTCAAGTCAAGAAATAACAAACCTAAAACCATAGCAACGTAACACAAGATGTATGGAAGTGCTTCCTAACATTCCCTCATCTATTTCAACCCAAACTCTTCACCGAGTCGGTGAACTCTTCATCTTGTTTTGTAAACCGGCTTGGTAAAGATGTCTGCAAGTTGTTCTGCTGTCGGTACTTGCTCAATAGTTACGTCCTTTTTCGAAACTAATTGTCTCACATACAAGTGTTTTAACTTTCTGTGCTTAGTTTTTCGGTGTTGGTCATAAGGAGGATTGTAAGCCAATTTAATTTAATTTCTTCTGTTTTGGGACATGCACATAGCAATCACATCATAGCATCATCATAGCTGGGCATTAACTCGTTAATCCGTTAATCGTTAATTAACGAAGTTAACATTTTGATTAAGGGATTAACTTTTAAGTCAACTTTTAAAAATGTTAACGGACACGTTAACTTTCGTTAATATGCAGAAGTCCGTTAATCGTTAATCCAATGCCTAATAGTTACCGCACGGCACCGACAAGTGCATGGCAGCGAGTGAAACAAAAACAAAACTAAATATATTTTGCAGGCGCGTGCGAGTGCGGAGGGAGCAATGCGTGTAACAACGATGATGACGAAGAAGACTTTTTCAATTCTGTCACTCAGTCTATAGAAAAACCACAGAGCTCCAACTCTTTAAATAGTAAAGCACAAAGTCTCGTTAAAATGTGGCTGGACATGAAATCAAAAGACTCGTTTAACGATGCTGTTTTCTTCGGAGAACAGATATTCATAAATATATTCATTAAATACAATACTGCTATCAAGCGCTGCAGTTGAACGTCTTTTTTCCACGAGTTAAGACATTTTAACACCAAAACGAGCCTCGCTTTCAGACGAGAGCTTCAACATGCTAATGTTCATGAAGGGGAATATGCACCTTATGCCCGACGATTAAATTACACATTTGAATTATACAAGTATTTTGTTTTGTTCCTAACCTGTTAACTTCCAGAACATAAACCAACAGGTTTTATAAATTCACTAACGCAACGATATAAAGATGCGATATATTAACGGATTAACGATTAACGTTAGCTTGCGTTAATACTTCCGAAATGTAACGCTTTAACGTTTAACGAAGCTAATTTTTTTGTAGCCGATTAACGATTAACGAAGTTAACTATTTAATTAACGGTGCCCGGCTATGATTATGATAGGTTTTCTGCCGTACCAGAGCTCATGCGGACCTTCCTTTTACAGGAGTAGGTCCTATTCTGTTCAATATGTAAAGCGTGCATTAGTGCTCTTGTCATCTTCACAATCGTAAGATTCTCTCTTTCAGAAGAACCGTTTTGTTGCCCTGTATATGGCACAGTAAACATTTGTTTAGTGACGTGTTGTCTCAAAGTATTGCGTACTTGTTCGTTATCGAACTCGCCTCCATTATCGCTCAATAACTCCTGTACGACGTGTCCAGTAGTTTTTGCTTCAGCTAGAAAGTCCTTCAAGCGTGTGTGAACTTCAGACTTTTGTCTCAGAAAGTAGATCCATCGATATTTTAAATAGGTATCTTTGAACAATACTTAGTATCTGGACTTTGAGATCGAGTAATAGAATGGTACGCATTCGTCTGTGCTTTAGCTCTCCAGACTTAGTTGCTCTTGGTCTCTCTCCAAATTTCTGCCTATGGCTCTTGCCGAAGACGCAGCCTTCACAGATATCAGCAGAACTTGAGTCTAGCTTTACTCCAAGCTCTCTTTGTATCAGTTTTGCTACATGTCTCTTGTTCTGGTGTCCTAGGCTTTCATGGTAGAGCTAAAGATTCTGTGACGTCGTTAGTTGGTTTATCTCAAGCTTGAGACCACCATACTTGTCGCGATTCCCGACTAAAATTACTTTGCCATCATTCTTCACATTACATGTCTGAGCAGTTGACTGAAAGATGCTATTCTTTAGCGTATCTTGCGCGGTTAGCGTAGAAAATAGATTTCTTTCAATGCTTGGAACGTACCATACGTTTGTTGAGACCAGCAACTCTTCAGAACCTTTGCCCATGGCTTCAATTATCTCTCCCCTAGCTGTCATAACCTTATGGGGTTCACCAAATTGGAATATATCTCTACTATTGATAACATGACTCGTAGCGCCATTATCCACATAAAACGAGTCTTTCTCTGTGTTCTTACTTTCGCATGTTAAAGCTAGGCCGGTCAACATCCCAATATTTGAAGACTGCTTTGGAGGTTTGGGGGGTCTACCGTCCGCAAGCCACTTCTTGCATGATGTAACTTTATGAAAGCCTTCTCCACAGTAATTGCATTTCTTCCATTACTTTATGCTTTGCCCTTGCTTCTCATACTGTTTCTCTCCTCTTAACATGAGAAGTTCATTGGTACTTCCCAGGTCATCGGTCCACCTAGTGGAAGGCTTTCCAACGTATCGTCTTCCGGTTCGCGGTCGCCATTCCAGAACGTTCGGCCCCATCGGCCATCCATTCTGCGAGCAATGTGCGATGCCCACTGCCACTTAAGTTTGGCAATTCTTCGGGCTATTTCGGTAACTTTGGTTCTCCTGCGGATATCATCATTTCTGACGTGATCACGTAAAGAAATTCCGAGCATAGCCCTCTCCATTGTCCTTTGGGTGACTTTGAGCTTTCTTATAAGGGCCATTGTGGGCGACCACGTCTCGGTCCCATAGGAGATCAATGGCAACACACATTGGTCATAGACTTTTGTCTTGAAACACTGCGGTAAATTGGACGAGAAGATACCACGCAACTTCCCGAACGCCGCCCAGCCGAGTCGGATTCGACGGTTGACCTCTTTCTCGAAATTTTACCTACCCAACTGGACCGTTTGTCCCAGGTAGACATAATCGTCTACAACTTCATGTGTAGATTCTCCGACCTTGATAGGAGTGGGTGCAACATGGGCATTCACCATGACCTTGGTTTTGTCCATGTTCATTTTGAGACCCACTCTTTCGGAAGCTCTACTAAGGTCATCGAGCATTTTACTGAGGCTCTCCATGGTCTCAGCCATGACCACTATGTCGTCGGCAAACCGAAGGTGAGTGATGTACTAGCCATTAACGTTGATGCCAAGCCCCCTCCAGTCCAGGACCTTGAAGACATCCTCCAGCGCAGCAGTGAACAGTTTCGGAGAAATGACGTCTCCCTGTCTCACGCCGCGATGGAGAAGGATTGGTTTCGAGATCTGATCCTGAAGACGGACTGACATGGTGGCGTTTTTGTACAAACACTTCAACACCTCAATGTACCGGTAGTCGATCTGGCACCGTTGGAGAGACTGCAGTACAGCCCAAGTCTCGATCGAATCGAAGGCTTTCTCGTAATCCACAAACGCTAAACATAGAGTCAGACTATACTCTTCGGTCTTCTGTATAACCTGCCGCAGCGTATGTATGTGGTATACAGTGCTAAAGCCTTTTCGGCATCCGGCTTGTACGGGGGGCTGGAAATCGTCAAACCTGCGCGCGAGACGATTCGTGATGACTCTTGAAAACAACTGTATGACACACATGTAGACATGGCTAAGAAGTGAGATAGGCCTATAGTTCTTCAGCCGGGCATTGTCGCCCTTCTTGAAGAAGAGTACCACTACACCCCTGCACCATGCCTGTGGCGTTTTGCCCTCGAGTATGACGGAATCAAATAGCTTCTGAAGGGCCTTAAGGACCGGATTTCCACCCGCCTTCAGGAGTTCGGCCGTACTTCCGTCATCACCCGGCGCCTTGTTGTTTTTGAGCTGTTTCAGAGCCATCCTAATCTCGTACAGGCTGATGTCCGGGATATCTTCGGTATAGTGTCGGGTCAACCTAGCTCTTGGGTCGTTTGCTAGACTCGCAACGGGCTTGCTGATTGATGTGTACAACTGCCCATAGAATGTATCGATCTCCCTCAGAAGCTCCGGTTTGGCGGATACGATCCTGCCATCGTCGGTCTTCAGTTTCGTGAGTTGGCTCTGCCCAATAGCCAGATCCCTTGAAAAACACCTTGGTGCCTTTATTTCGATCGATTGCGGTTTTAATACGCTCGGTATTAAAGCGGCGGAGGTCTCTTTTCAAGGATTTAGAGATCTGTTTATTGAGCTGCTGGTATTTGCACGCCTCATCTGAAGACTGCAGGATCATCTCACGCCTCTCCTTCATAAGCTTGAGGGTAGGATCAGAGAGCTTTTTGTTTCTATCTGTACGACGGGTCTTGAAAAACTTAGACCCGACCGTATGGACAGCTTCCATGAACCCGTTGCTGTATTCATCCATGGAGCTCCCTAGGCACTCGAAACGATTCTGGAGTTCGAGCTGAAAGCTCTCGGGGTTTTGGACCTGGATGCGTGGACTTCATCAGTCAAGACCTTCCAAGCTTAATATTAATGTTCAATGTGCCTCTTACCATGCGGTGATCGCTCCCGGTTTTTAACAAATTGATCACAGAGACATCATTGAACATTTGCTTCTTGCTTGACATGATGAAGTCGATCTCATTTTTTGTTGCACCATCGGGACTCTGCCAGGTCCACTTCCTGTGTTCACGCTTTTTGAAGAAGTAGTTCATCATAAGAGGCCCTCCTTCTCCATAAAACTGGCCAGTAGATGACCCCGGTGGTTCCGTCATCCGACTCCAAATTGCCCCACTTGCAGCTCATCCTCGTCTCGTTTGCCCAGTTTAGCGTTGAAGTCCCCCATGACAAACATGTGGGACTTCAATGCGAGGTGTGCCGAGGTTGGGGCGTAGATCTATATGACCTTCAGCGAATATCTTGAGGATATTCTGAGTATAAGGTCACCCTGGTCGACACATTCTCGATCTTCACCACGTTGTTCACAAGGGACTTGTGGACGATAAACCCCACACCATCCTGGGACTGCCGGTCACCCTCTCGGAAATAGGCAGGAGCGGATTTGAGGATTATCGAGTCTTCCCCCTCTTTTCGGACTTCAGATAACCCTATAATACTCCATCGCAACCTGCTCAATTCCACTTCGAGTTCGGTGACCTTCTCGTTGGTCCGAAGTGTTGTCCGTTGCAAGGTCTAGTCGTCGGTGATTGTTGGGGTAGCCGGATCTCGTCCGGAGATTCTTAGCACCCCTTGCCATGCCGTAGCCTCTACCGCTACCGTAGTCTCAACCGCTACCGTAGTCGAGGGTAGGCAAGCTGCCGGGTACTAGGGGCCATTTTTTATTTGTGCTATCCATTGGGGGGGTTTTGCCATAATCGCCACGCTTGGCAGGCGGGTTGGCGATCGCAGTATGGTTGTTATGGTAGCACAGAGAACGCTGCTGCGCATTCTCTGGTTTGTCCCTTAGTCGCCTCTTACGACACCCACGGGAAGACATGGGATGGTGAAATTCTTAACGTCCGGCACAATACGGAACGCCTGGAGTACTTTTTAAGTAAAAGCTTTACCTTGTACCTACATGTGTGCCAGTTAGTGGGACCGCCAAGTCGACCGATCTCGATGTTTACGCCTGCCGTTTGCATAATTATTCGAGTCTTTGTCCACTATTGCAACGAATAAACAATCGTTGATATTTATATTGCTCAGCTACCATATTAAGGAAAAACCAGAATTATTCTTTAGAAAAAGTGTTTTGTCAAGTCAAGAAATAACAAATTTAAAACCATACAACGTAACACATGTATGGAAGTGCTTCCCAACAGTCCCATGGTCATCAGGTCAGGATCTGATGATGGGATCCTGGAGAAATCGAGGGAACTCCTCAAATATTATAGGCATACATATAGTGACCTTCATCAATAATGCAACCATTTGCACTCAGAAATTATCATTTGATGATGTGGATCTGATTGCCACTCGAACGCCTTAATGCTAAGTATGTCACGGGTATAATAGGATATCTCAAATAGTTAACCGACTAGGATGAAGCAAATACTTATAAATAAATGGTATTGATGTAAACAGTACCATCGAACTGATCTGATGATGAAGCCGGAAGGTAGGCACTGTAACTCCGAAATAAAACAATGTATCCTAGTCGTGTTTGGGCTTATCGGAATCGTCATGAGATTTACTTTGACTGTAAATGATGTTGATGGTAATTGGAGTTATATACCAAAACTAAAAAGAGATTTAAAAACTTTATAACAAAAATAAAACCGACTTCCAAAACAAAACACTACAAAGCGATATAAACTTTCTTTTCCGAAGACGATGTCGAAAAACGGAAAACAATAGGTATCACAGACAGTTTTTTTCGCTTTGTAGTGTTTTATTTTGGAAGTCGGTTTTTTTTTAGTTTTTTTTCCTAGCCGTTGTTATCTTACTGGGCCAGGGCTTCCCCAAAGTCCATTCAGACACTCTTCTACCGGATACAATTAATGATAAATAATTTAAAAAAAAAACAATTATTTATGTAATCATATCATTTTGCACATGACACATTTTCATAACACAAGTAGAAAAAGCTCCAGACGAAATCATGAGCAAAAACCGGCATAATAAAAGGTACTATTACTACGTAAAATGCAAGAGTATACAGAAACGTAGCGTGCAATGGTGCACAAAAACCTGATTCCGTGTGAATGCATACTTGGAGAACTATGTAGGACAAGTGCTTGCCGTGAATGTAAGGAACCTTTCTTTTTAAGTAAAGTAATATTGATTGAATTTTATTATAGATCTTTGAGATTTTCGGGTCTCCTAGGGTTAGGGTCCCGGATCCTTGAAAGGCGTACCAGGGACCGAAACCAACTGATAGAGACCTTGTTAGACATGTAGCTTGAAATGTGATACCAACCGACAAGTATTCCTGTATGCACTACGCAAGAGCACCCACGGATAATCCCCGGCTGGTGTAGGACTATTGCAAAATATGGAGACAAAACTTATTGGGCTATAGGTTTGGGAGATTTCGCTGATTGATTACCTAAAACTACATTAGGCCTATTAGCCCCTGCCTGACTACTGTTGAACTACACTCAATTAATGCGAATGCAATTCAGTGATATAGCGCCAAGGGGGCAATAGATACGGAGGTGCTTGAGGAGTGGAGAGGTATACATATCATGACAATTACGGAAGTACAGTCAAGACCCCTTCCTGCATCTTACTGAGTTAACTTCCTTCCTCCGAGCACGTTTGCTCTTGCAAATCTCCACCCAAGCTAGCCAATAAAGGCAAGAGAGAGGTGGGAGCTCTGTTCCTCGCCAGTGTTCACTCCGACCGGCCTATAAAGGCAAGCCTTCTCCCTAGATATCAGGTCCGTGGAGTCGCCACTGCCACAAAGCTGCCCTGCGGATTGTATCACTCTTAGTCTGGCCCCTCACCTTAGATATGTTGCGGCAAAGTAGCATCTACCGGCACCGACCGATCATTGAAGCGCGCAAGCCCCACCACGAAGTCAACGTAGAGATAATGCGGTGGGGTAATAATAATTATTAAAGGTTTTATTAAACTGCCTAAACTAGCAGCATAGTATCACGCTTGTGTTCTCCAAACGATTAGGCAGAAGTGTACATAAAGTCCACATTTCGCCAGAGGCTTTTACTGAGTTATTTCAGATGGAAAACCCCAATAACACTTTTCATGGCCTAGGAATCGAACTTAAGACCTCTTGCTCAGCAGTACCTAGATTAATTTGGGTCCACTTGACCAATAAGGCAGGTGCACCGCTTTTAGCACAGTAGCGGTTATTATATCGATGTATGTTCGCATTAGCGCGTGCAACGCCGCATACGCCGCCGCGTCTGCATCTTAAACGCAATCACGTGTAAAATCGCTTCTCCGTGAACACTCTCATGCAACGTCATATGTTTGAATTTAGTACCGGCCGCACCGCCTAACCCGCCCGCCGCGTTTTCGAAACGAGGCCTAAGGTAAAGGCCTCGTTCAATTTTTTTTGTCTGTTTATTTTATCAGTCGATGTCGCATTGATGTGGACATAGGTTTCAAAGTACGATTTTATATCACAGTTCTGAAAACCGCGGTTACCCAAACTCTTGAGCCTATCCTTGACCGTCGAAGGCAACGTTGCATAAGCGACCTTATGGCTTGAAGGTCTCGGAACAGCAATCGACACCAGCCTCTCCATACAATAATAAGTATTGTGCCCTTGAAAAACACTGAAAGGGGTTTCGTATGTAGCCTTTAAAAAGCACTTGTTAATAGGTAAAGTACTTACAATAAGTAAGACAAAAAGAAACGAAGTTGTGTGTGCGTCAGAACGAGTCTGTCTGTAATAAAACCCGTTGAGAAGGGTACCTGAAATACCAAACAAGTACTAACAACCTAATTATAAAAGGACTGCTTCTTTAAACCTGATAAAATCCTTATCTATATCCCTGTATGTGTTTGTTTTTTAGGTATTTGGGTTTATTGGTCTAATGTCAACTTACTTAAGCCGACCCCAACATAGTTGGGAAAAGGCTAGGCAGATAGATATCTAAGAATCTAAGAACGTAACAATAACGTATACGTCAGTTTGACAACTATGTCGCAGAGATCAAGCTATCTTTTTTTTTTTTAGTTTAGTTTCGACGGGCTGTTTCCGCAACTCCACGACCAAGCGCGTATTTTGCGTACGGGTGGGATTCAGTCACATCATTCGATCCACCCCAGCTCCTCGAGGAAGGCCAGCAGCACCCTGGTGCTGCCGACGATCTCCTGCAGGGTACCTGGGTTGCCGAAGTATTTGGCCCTGTAGCCAGCGATTACAGGGCAGCTTAGGAGTAGGTGTGCTGCCGTCTCTTCCTCCACCATGCAAGCTCTGCAGAGTGGGCTGTCCGTGATACCTAAGACAAAGAGGTGCTTATTAAAGGTCCCATGTCCAGTGGTTACGGCTGTGACAGCTCGCAACTGTGGCTTAGTTAGTCGTAGGACCTTTTTCGTGAAACGGCCATCAATGAGGGGTAGTGCCTCCTTGGCCTGCCTACATTCGCTATGATCCATCCATAGCTTGCTGTGTTGATCCCTGGTGCGTTTTCTTACCAGACCGCGTAGGTACCCGAAAGGTAAAGGCACTATGGGCTCCGGGCCCACCGGTGCCATATTTGAGCCTCTACGGGCGAGCTCATCCGCAGCGTCGTTCCCTCGGGAGTCGCTGTGTCCCTTGATCCATTGAATGGTTACATTATTGTGCATACCGACCTGGTTCAGGCGCCGATGACACTCGTAAATCAGCCCTGAGTTGACTGTGTGGCTGTTTAGTGCTTGCAGGACGGCCATGCTGTCCGAAAGTATACGTATAGGGAAGTCCTTTACCTCCCTCGTCAGGACCGCAGAGGCCGCCATGGAGATTCCCAAGCATTCGGCCTGGAACACCGTGTTGTGGATCCCCAGTGGTGTGGCTAAACGGATATTTAGGTCCTCCGAGAAGACTCCTGCACCCGTGCCTGTACCTGTTTTGGATCCGTCCGTGAAGATCCGCAGTTCATCGGGGCGTAACCCCTCGCAGCGGTTATCCTCGTGTAACTGGATTCTGTATTTTTTATCAAAAATGACTTTCTTGGGTATGCGGTCATTAATGGCTCTAGTCAGTGGGATTTCGCGGTGGAGACCCTCTAGTAGAGCGGTGTGATGAGTCTCTCGCTTACCCCAGAGACCCAGTGCCTTTAGACGCACTGCTGCCATCGTCGCTTCCTGCTGTATAAACAGATGCAGAGGGGAGAGCCCCAGCATAGCCTCGAGCGCTGCGGTCGGCGTAGTCCTCATGCAGCCCGTTGTCGCCATGCAGGCCAGTCTCTGCATACGCTGTAGCTTGTTCACGGCTGTAGTTAGTTTAGTGCGAGGCCACCAAACCACGGCCCCATAGGTGATCATGGGCCGAATCACCGCACTGTACAGCCAGAGTATTATCTTAGGGGATAGGCCCCACTTCTTACCTATCATTTTCCTGCATTGCCAGAAGGTGATGCAGGCCCTGTCTAACTTATTGTCTAAATGGCTGCTCCAGTTCAACTTACTGTCAAGAATGACTCCCAAATACTTGACCTCGTTGGAAAGCTGGAGCTCTGTATCGAACAGCTTAGGCAGGCGGTAGGGGCCTAGTGCCCTTTTCTGGGTGAACATGACCAATTCAGTTTTAGTGGGGTTTACTGATAGTTCATACTCCCTGCACCATCGCTCCACTATACGTAGTGCTTGCTGAGTAAGGTTGCAAATTGTACCAGTCACCTTCCCAGGTACTAGGATTGCGAGGTCGTCTGCATAACCTATTGTGTAGTAACGGTGTTCGTTTAGTCTGGTGATGAGATCGTTTATTACCAGATTCCAAAGAAGGGGAGAGAGCACCCCTCCTTGTGGGCAGCCCCTGGCTATCAAGGCTTGCCGCTGCTCTCCTTCTAGACGAACCGCTCGTTTGCTGAGCATATTAGAAATCCAGTCAATCAGCACCTGCTCTACGCCATGTTTGTAAAGGGCAGCACCGATGCTGGAGAAATTTGTCTTGTCGAAGGCCCCTTCGATGTCTATGAATGTGCCCAGGCAGGTACCTTTCTGATGAATTGCTTCCTCTATTTGGCTTACCACCAAGTGAAGAGCGGATTCAGTAGACTTACCCGAGCTGTAGGCGTGTTGGTTACCATGTAAGGGTAGTCTTGTTAGAGCGCCGTCCCTGAGCTCCCTTTCACACAGTCTTTCCATGGTCTTTAGCAAGAACGAGGTCAGGCTGATGGGTCTGTAGGACTTGGCGTTTGTATAATCACTCTTACCTGGCTTTGGGATAAATATTGCTTTCACTTCCCTCCATCCTATGGGGACGTGTCTAAAGGCCAGGCACGCTCTCAGTAGTGGCACCAGTCTTTCTGCTACAGGCATACCTCCCCATTGTAGTAGCGCAGGGAACACCCCGTCTGGACCGGGCGCCTTGTAAGGATGGAAGCTTTGGACGGCCCATTGGATTTTCTCCAATGTGATCATCCCTCTTGCATAGTGCCAATTCTCGCTTGTTGGTGGTTGGAAAGTATCTTGCCAGTCGGTTACCTGTACGAAGACGCTCCCTGGGAAGTGTGTTTCTACTAGGACGCGTCTTGTTTCTTCAGGCGACGTGGTGAGTGTGTTATCAGGTTTACGGAGTGTTGCTGGCTCAGGTGTACTCTGTTGTGCCAGTATTTTCCTTACCCTGTTTGCTTGTTGGCAAGATTCAATGTTGCCACAGTACTTACGCCATCCCGTGGTACGCCTGAATCTAATGCATTTTTTGTAGCTGGATTTGGCTGCGTAATAGGCGTCCCAGTCCTCATCCGCGCATGTGTTCATGGCTCTATTCAGAGCCTTTCTTACCTTACCGCGCATGCGTTCCAGATCTTTACCCCACCAGGGTTGTTTGCCCGGTGTTTTGCGTGGGGTAGTTTCTGGGCAGGCGGTGTGGTAGCTGCATATCATAGATTCTGTAAGTTGGTTTACCTGCGTATCTATCTGCGTTGTATTCACATAAGCCAGCTCCTCGCATATGGGCGGAAGCTTGGAGGCAAGGGTGCGTGTGTAGACAGCTTTGTCTGTGTTGCGCGGGTTACGCCTAGGTGGTGTTGGCGCAACGCAGACCTGTATGTCGTAGCGGATCCATCTGTGGTCCGAGCAGGAGGCCTCCCTGGAGACCTGCCACCCAGAGATGCTTTCTGCTGCTCCTTCTGTCGCCAAAGTTAGGTCTATAATCGTCCGACTGCGTCTTGTTACAAACGTCAGTTCCGTGCCTGTGTTTAGTAGGGAAAGGTTAGTTGTGAACAAGTATTCTACTAAAGCCTTACCCCTTTCATTCGGTGTGTCCATTCCCCACAGCGGGTGGTGTGCATTCGCGTCGGTCCCGATGATGACCTCCTCACCTCTGGCTTCGCAGTGCGTTACGAGGCGGACCAGGTCATGCGGGGGTGGAGCCTCCGCCTCAGGCATATAAACCGAGGCGAAAACACACGACATTGTCGTGGCACCACGCTGTATGGTCAGCCTAGCTGCAGAGATATCTCTGCAACAGAAATCAGTTAAAAGCTGTGCTCTAATGTTACCTGTGACATATATATAAGATCTAGGGTGATCATGGGTTGAGGTAACAAGGATCTTACCGCCTAAACCGGACAGTCCTCGTATTTGGCCGCCCCTAATCCACGGCTCCTGGATCAGGGCAATGGCCGTGTGTTGAACCTCCAACCACTTGCGTAACTGAGCCGTCGCTGTCTGACTGTGGTGGAGGTTCGCCTGTACAGCTTTACAGGCCAACGAAGGGTTCGCCATCGCAGATGGGGCCCTCCTCGACTTCTTCCAGCTGCAAACCGGCGAAAGCGTCTCCATCGTTCCAGAAGCCGGCGACAGTATGCTGTCGTCCAGCTCCTCGCCCGACGGAGGGACGGTGACCGTGATGGCGGTGATAGTGGGGTCGACCGGCTCTGCAGCTATGACTGAGGCCGTTGTCGCTTCCGGGTTGTTGAAAGGGGGATTATTCCCCCCTGCATCGACGAGCTGCCTCGTTACCGGGTCCCATCCCCGAGGAACACACCCGAAACGGCTGTTCGTTCCTTGGAATTTGATGTACACCGAGCCCAGACCGAATGACAGTCTGCGCTCGGCGCCCATCAAGGCCGGGATGTGGTCCTCGGGAACCCCCAGCACCACGAACCAGCCCGCCTTCTGCCTCTCAGAACGCAGGAGCACCCACTTCTTTATGTCGACAAAGGGGTTCTGGTACCATAAGGTTCTACCCACCATGGTCACGTCCTTATAAACCCCTCTGTCGTCTGGGATCGCGATTCCGCACCGCACCTGCTTCTTAAGCTCAGCCTGACTCTTGACGACTAGCTGGGTGCTAGCCGAGAGAGTCATGCTGGCGACCGTCCTCTTGAGCCAAGCTAAGGTGTAATCGTCGCTACACCAAAGCTTGAGCGCCCCATTGCCGAACTTCGGCCTGGCAACGAAAGACGGTATCTGCCGCTCTGAAGTCTCCCTCGCGGGGGACCAAGCCTCTTCGATGATCAGCCTCTGGATCTCGTCATGGACCTGGTTCGACACCTCTAGGCTGATCATCCCCGTGCTGGCACAGGTTACCGCGACGCACAGGTGGGCGCTAGCGACTCGGGCATAGCTCGTCGCATCAGTCCGCCCGGACTGATCAAGCCGCAGCCGCTTATGCTCCCCACGAGGCGACATGGTCTCGTTGAGAGCCCGCTTGGCCACGGCCTGACCCCTCCGGGCGTCCTGCTGCGACGCGCCAGCCGTCTGCGCTGGTCCTCCTGCCGCTGAATGGCTACCTTCGGCCGCAGTCTGCGGCCGCTTCCCTTTCGAGAAGTTCAGGTTGCCAGTCTTAGCAGCCTGCCCTAACTGGGAGACTTTGCCCTTACCCCTTCTTAGTTGCTGACGTCTCTCTTTCCGCGTCAGACCATCCCCTTTGATACCCTGGGCTTGGGGGATTGTAGGTACCAACAAGTTTGGGCAAGGGTCTTGGGTTTGTCTTTTCCTTTTCTTGCCCTTACCCTTGCCCTTATGGGTTTGCACCCGCCAGGATTCGGCCGCCGCCCCCGTTTGACTGGTGGCGGTTGCCCCACTGGTCTGCGAAGTGGTAGTACAGGAGGGATGAGGAAGAGGGTGTTTGGAAAGGTTCGAGCCGGCAGAGGGATGAGTCATCTACGGCCCCTTACCTTTCGCCAAGGGAGTGTAAGGATCAGTGCTGGTCCCGCGCAGCCCTGAGCCATAATGCCGATTATGTGGGGACTGATTGGTCTTAGCTGCGGTTCTCGCCACAGCCGGACCGGTGCCCGCACTGGAGCCCGCGGTGTTAGCCGCAGGTCCAGGGGCAAGCGGAGTGCTAGGTGCACCCCGCTTATTGGCGCTACCCGTGCTGGGGCCCGCGGCGTTAGCCGGTTTCCCAAGGGACTGCGCCTTTGTCCAGACTTCGGTTTTCACCGTAGTCGAAATGGTGCCCGCGCTGGATCCCACGGTGTGAACCGCAGATCCAGGGGCAAGCGGAGTGCTAGATGCACCTCGCTTTGGAGTATCGTCAGCATTCGCCGACTCCACCCCCGAAGTATTCAAGGCAGTGACAAAATCCATTGAATATCGTACAAAAATTCATCTCTCCGGCTCCCACCCTCCATCGAGCCCGCAACTGGGAACGACCCACCACTTAAGGTGGGCCGTTAGGATTACCATTGAGATATAGGTGCGCAGGGCTGGCTTACAGTGCGACATCAGGTGCTCGTTTGGGCTGGCTTGAACAGAACAGCCCTCCCTTACACCGTCAGCGTGACCTTCACCACCACTTCAGCCGTCCAAAGACGACATCAGTGGACCCCACGCACCTCGCTTATACTCTCAGAAGGAGAGCTCAGCCGATTGATCGTGGTAAGCTACTCCCACGACCTCCCGTGTCGGAAGAAATCCGGGCCAAAGTGATGTGTTGTGTGCAACCTGCTCCACTCAATCACCAGGATCCCTTCATCCCTCCATACGGGTCCCCGCGCACGGCACAAACACGCAGGAGGTCATTGCTATCCATCATTGTTCTTGTTCAATGGTGGACACCCAGGGGCATGACCTCGCCACCCCTGTGATACGTCACCCGGTGATTTCTGTTACGTCTATTTCATAAGGAATTAGACCAAAAACAGGGCGGCAACCACGTGAAGGATAATCACCGCACTTGCCTTAAGGATCTACACGACCGTTGCGCTCTCCCTCAAGACCACGCCACCTTGCTGCCTCTGAAGGAGCCAGACAAGGTAGGACTGCATCGACAAAGCCAAGCCCTAAGAAGCCCGTCGCTGAAAGCTCAAAGCGTAAATTTGCTAACACAGCCCAGCTCCTTTAAGCTATCTTTTAAGAAGTATAATTGCGTTAGTGAATTCTGCAAAGAATACGTATGGTTAAGGGTGACGACACATTTAAAATAAAGACTTTCGTATTGCGTATTACACTCGAAAGGGGAAAGAATAAAAATGTGAATTTAATTCAAAGGGTGCAAACGAAATACCGAAAACATTTAAAGGAAATGTATCATATACTTTCATAGAGTTGTTCCCTTTGCCCTGCCGAACTCACTTACACAATTAGGCTGCTGGCCAACGGATGGGAGGTACTCAGTTACGATAAAATAATTCCGTTGCAGCTTGCATCAGCATTGGTTTACCTTCTAGCTCCATATAAGGGCATCATCCTAATCGATGCCTTTTTTGGTTAACCCTTTATGGGAGTTTGCAAACAACTGCGTAAACTTTAAAGTTCGCGCTTTCAGACATTTATTTATTGATAGTATTTAAACGAGCGATAAATAAATTCAAATTAATGGTGTAAAAAATACTGAATATGGCTTACTGAAATACTTAGTGGGCGACAAGCAGTGGGCGAATACAAATGTTTAAAACAGCGACAAGAAAATAAATTTTGTTGACGGAGCTTTTTCTGTCTGCAGGGTCTAAGGTAACCTAACATGAAGGAGATGACGGGAGCTAAGTTCGCTCGCTCTTGGACTTATTCGTTGAAAACACGAATACGCCAGAACTCCCGCGCTGCACAGCGATGTCGCCTCGATGGTTGTTGTTTGATTTTCAAAATCTATATGCTAAATTAGAAAAAATAAACCCCAAATACAATTAAAGGATGTAACAATATTATTAGGTACCGCAGCTCACAAAAACCTCCTGAAAGGTATTATTCAAACCGGATAAATATAGTTACTTACTTAGTATAATAGTCACCCATTCAGTATATTTTTCACCCGGTTAATAATTTCCCTTTATTTAATAGCCTATCATAATCAACATTAGCAATCTATGCCCTCATAAATGTTATATTAACTAACTGATTATTATTTGATTTGTCGAAAGCCTTCGACCTAGTTTCACACGATCTACTACTGCAAAAGTTAGAAGCAATCGAGATTAGCGGGCCAACCTTACAGTGGATAAAATCATACCTTGATAACAGGCAACAATGCGTTACCATAACAAACATTAACGAAGATAAATAAGTAACGCTACACTCATCGAAATATAGATGTAATAAGTTTGGTGACCCACAGGGAAGCATACTGAGGCCGATCTTATTCTTGATATATATAAATGATGACATCATTAAAATAACGAAATATAAGTGCATATTGTTTGCTGACACATCTTGTGACAACCAATAAAAAAATTACAATTTACGACCACGAAACTGACATTAATAATACAATTGACCTTTTAATTAACTGGGTACATAACTTGAAAATAAACCTTGACAAATCCGTGTAGTTATATACAATTTAATAAATCGAATAATCAAAAATTTAACTTCAAATTAAATATACCCAAAATTAAACCAGTACGCATACCAAGTTCCTAGGAATTACTATTGATGAAGAACTACATTGGAAAGTGCATGTAGAGAATATTACAAGCTAGATAAATAAATTTGTGTATGCTCTTTCTTAGACGAGTAAAAAGAAGTACTTATCTAAAAACAGCATACCATGCGTATGTGGAATCCATATTACGTTATGGACTTATAATATGGGGTAACAGTACCGACCAGAATAGAACATTTGTTGTTAAAAAAAAATGCATTAGGGTTCTATACGGACTTCATCATGAAGAATCATGTCAGCCAGTATTTAAGAAACTTTTCCTAGAACGAGAATAGCGTTGTTGTAATATAATAATAATATTGTTAAGGAAATTGTTATTACAAATATTTGCATGCTATGTTTAATCTTGACAAAACATGTATACTCTATTTTTGTACTGTAATGCCTTTTATACCATATTTTACGCACATAAAGATATAAATAAATTAAAAAAATAACACATATTATTATTATTTGATTGACATATTTAAAAAAAAGTTAATAAAAATATGTAATTATTTGTATTTGTTTTTGTTTGTACATATAGCTTATAAATCTAATAATAGATACAAAAAAAGTGTACAATGAGCAGTGGTGGCCCAGTGGTTACGGCCCCGACTTACGAATCGTAGGTCATGGGTCCAGAATCGAACCCAGGCAGGCGCGTAAACATATCATTATGACATCTACCAAACACCCGCATACCTACTAGATTATCGCTTATTCCCTCTTACAGCGAGGAGGCCTGTGTCCCGGACTTCTGGCAGAGAATACATTTTTTTTTCTTTTTCTTTTAAAAACGTTGTCCCACACTAGGAATTTCTTCCTGTATCGTGGGCGCGTTTACAAACATATAAACTCACATGCACAAACACCCAGATCCCGAACAACTATCTGTAGGTCATACAAATATTTGTTCCGTGCAGGAATCGAACCCCCGACACGCAGCGCAGCAGTCAATCGCCAACCGTGCGCCAATACTATAGGCTGAGTATGCTATGCTTATCCTAAAGTGAACAATATGATGCAATAGACACAGCATGCAAAAACAAAATTATAACAACATTAAAATTATACCTAGAGTCCAGATTTCATCATTATAACCAGCTATACTCCATAGAATAAATTTACTGCTACGAATAGCCGTGGCATGGACTCAAAAATTCGCTGATTAGATTGGAACTATGTCCAGCAGTGGATGTCTTTCGGCTGAATAGATGATGATGAAATTATGTGACTGGAGCTTCCTTCATCACTTTATGACTTGCCTATGACATTGGTAGTTTAAATTTAAATACTAAATATCATGGCCTGTTCTATAATCTGAGATCATGGCATTTTTTTTTTCGCATAGTTATGCTAATTCACGTGCGCAATTTTTTTTTTGGTGTCAGTTGTTTTGATGAAGTTGTTGTTAATGACGTCAATGAACAGAAAACCCAGCTCACAATAATTAAATATTTTAAAGAACCGTTTATGTTACCAGCGTTGTCTATGAGATTTTTTGAGGAAAGTAGCACACATAATTGAATAGGATTGTCCAGACAGTGCTAGCATTGAGACAGTTGTCGTGCAGCTCAATTCAAAACTTCAAGGATTTAAGCATATAAGGTTCTGGATGCACACATCGTACAGCTGGAACCTTGCTTGGCAGCATGAGCTCTGCGCCATTGTCAAAGCATTTTGCAAGCTTTCCAAGACAAGACGCCTATCCCAAAGTAAAGCATTTATTTTTTGCTTGGAGAAATACTCACGCTTAATGCACTACCACGGGGTGATAGTGCAGTTATGTGGGACTCTAACCCACTAAAACTCCACGGTGTCCTCCTGTGCCGCTTATGGCGGGAACACGGGCACGCGTGAGCACTCACGGCGAACCCGCCGCGGTAGTCCGTCACCGGACCCTCCTCGGGGGAGTACCCCCTATCACCGGCGCACCAGAACACACTGTACGCCGTGACCAAATCAGCACATGGGTGCCAGACGACCCCGTGTATGGCACCCTTGGTCCCCCTGTGACGGGTCAAGGTCAATGGCCCTACCACCTACCATTTTTGCGACCGCAGGAGATAGGGAGAGCGGCTAACGCTATACCAGCACTCCACTCCCGCCGCGGCCTCCAAACCTCAGCCGCCACATCGTATGGGACCTGGGACGCTCCATAAGACATCGCGGCCCGCCTCAGTTGCGATGTCGCCTGTTACTAAACGGCACCGCAACCTACTAGTTGGCCGCTACGTCGTCGGCTTAACCAGAAAAAGCCCTGA
Organism: Orthosia cruda; assembly: GCA_964057195.1. NCBI lineage: Eukaryota > Metazoa > Arthropoda > Insecta > Lepidoptera > Noctuidae > Orthosia > Orthosia cruda. The sequence continues at coordinate 20,505,776 of OZ059828.1, forward strand.
CGAACTGCCATTTAGAACACAACAACGTTTTTATATTTTTCTGGTTCTCATATTGATAATTATGACTTTCTTTATTACAGATACTTAAATTGAAAATAAGTGAATTTGTGCAAGTTTTATGCGCCTTGCTAAAGACTGGTTTAGATACTTCGTTTAATACCAAATCCCAAATAAAAACCTATCACGGGCCTCTTACTAGGTATTCGAATTTGTTTCATATAAAAAACTTTTTTGCAAAAAAATACTACCGACTTCCAAATACAAAACTACAAAGTGAAAAATAACTTTATTTTTTGAAGTCGGTATCTTTCGTAGGTACCAAAATTTTTGCGTTATGGACACCGACTTCAAAAAATAAAGTTATTTTTCACTTTGTAGTTTTGTATTTGGAAGTCGGTAGTATTTTTTTGCAAAAAAGTTTTTTATTTTTCGCTTTTTAGTTGTACCTACCTAATAGGCAAGTTAATAAGGTAACTATAACGCCAGAATAGATTTCATGAATCTTGAACATAACCGGTGAAATGAGAGATCTGCGTACCCCTGCGTGCTGGCGTGATGTTATGTTATGAAATGGTATAAACAATGAACAGACATGCGATTGCAGCAATCCCGAGAGATTTGCCTTTATTTATTGAAGAGTTCTATTGTATATCTCCGAAGTTCTTTATCAGATCTTCACCAAATTAAAATGGGACCAATTTCGGAACATACTCTATCAAACAAAAAAATAATTTTCATAATCGGTCCACTATTGATGGAGATATCGGTGAATAAACACAAAAAAAAAAACATACAAGTAGTCGAACATAGAACCTCCTCCTTTTTTTAAAGTCGGTTAAAAATTAGGTTACCCATGATGAAACATATTCATCGAAAAGAAATTGACAAATTATCACTTCAGCATATTAATTATATAAGCTGCAAAGAGCTGCTCCTGTTTAATAAAATTTTGGTAAGCACACTTACCCTCTGTAAGCAAAAAAAATCATTTTGAGCTGCATATAAAAGTAGCAAAAATACTTTTCTCAAAAATGGTGTGTAATGTTTCCATAACATATCTAAAAAGTATCTAGAAAATGAATTCTACCGGAGACTTATTCACAACTGTCCAGTAAGAAGCGAGATTTTAAATTTGGAATCTCCTACTGTCCAGTAAGTAAGTATGTAATTTACTTACTGGACAGTAGCCGAGATGGGTCCGATATATCAAAACGTAACTTATATCGGATATGTGTTAGATATCATATCATATCTATATCTATATCAAAATAAACGATATTACAAAAACTGTATGTAATAAAAACCTTACTAGCGTGCGAGAACGAATAAGTTAAAAATTAAAACAAATAAAAACCGTAACGATGCAAAAATGTAAAAACTACGAAAAAAACGCAAACTTTACAAACTATAAGGAACCATATGCGCTACCTCTCTTTCTAAGTATTATTTCGCGTTCGTTGTTAGTATGCTCATCTAAATAACATGTTAACTTTTGCAAACTGTACTACTGATATCGATATCTAACAACCGTATTCGATATCGATATGAAACTTTATATCGGTTACATAACAGTACCAGACACAGATTAGAGTTTAGGCATTATAACATGTTAATAGGAGGGAGGCTCCGAATATATATCTCTCTCTTTTTGGTATGACATTTTATGAGATAGATATATTTTCGAGTCCATTAATCAAGATTTACAGCAAACAAATATAAGTAAATGCCCCCGGTAAATCGATTACAATATCTATCAGCAATTGCCCTAATATGAATATAATCTAATAGCTATTTATGCAACTGTTATGTTATGGACAGTCTTTTAATACGAGTGCCATTTTTCGGTACAAGCGTAGCGCGTACTGAAATAGGTGGGCACGAGTTATTAAAAAACCAATAACGTACAGTTGCATACAAGATTTATCTACGAAGGAAGGAATAAAACACAGATATAGACAAATAAGTATTTTTAATAGAAACTTAACAACACACTGACTATTGTTATCCCGCGTCCACTTTTATTTTTTTATTTAGTCTTTATTAGGTATAAGGCAAAGATCTTGTAGCCGCAACAGCCAAATAGTGATACTTTTGTTCTAAACTTGTTCCTTTTTGAAAAACATCATTTACATTGTCTCGATTTCGAAGTAATATTATAGGTACCTGGCTGTATGTTCAGAATGCCTTTGCTTGTGTTTTAGAATTTATGACGATTCGCATAATGCAATCCGATGTCGTTATGAGTATCTTAGTGAAACCGCTGTTAATTTTGTAATTCGAATATAACGAAACCGAAGTAGATAAAATATTAATTAAACGAATTGGTTGTTAAACTTTCTTTCATTTTTGAGAAAAGCATTATACATGCCTCAGCCAGTAAGAAAGCCATCCTAGCCTCGTATATAACCGGACCTCACCTGCGGTTCGGTCCGTTTAACTCATACTTGGCCAGGAAGGCTTACTTACTGGATTCTGCAGTAATGTACTATTTCTCAAAAATGGTATGTAATATTGCCATAACATCTCTAAAAAGTCTCCAGAAAGTGAATTCTACCGGAGACTTATTCACAACTGTCCAGTAAGTAAGTATGTAATTTACTTACTGGACAGTAGTAGGGATAGGTCCGATATATCAAAACGTAACTTATATCGGATATGTGTTAGATATCATATCATATCGATATCAATATCAAAATAACCGATATTACAAAAACTATATCTAATATAACTGTAGTTACTACTAATACCGATATCTGAAAACCGAACCAAACCATTTAGGTACTTTTCAAAATCAATGACGAACAACGAACAAAAATAATTATGCCCGCGAATAAAAAGGCCTAACCTTTTTATTCGCGCGATTTTTCGCTCATTCTGCGGCCTATGGAATTGTATGAAGCTGCACGCATTGCGGTAAAAAACTACATAAATCCGCGAAAATAAAATCGCAGTGCCTGCTAAGCCTTAAAGTGTTCATTTGTTTTTTTTTTCAATAAACAGCTTTCTATTAGCAAGCCAGTTCGAAATTTAAATAAAACCTTTGATAAGTTACCTCCTTGGTTGCCATGTTTCGGTGAAAAAGATCGTTCCATTTTTAAATTACACGACAGATATGAGTTTACTATGTACTTTATTTGGCCTCTACACACGTCAGATATGGATTTTCAAACAAATTTTGCCGGCCGCTGCTCTCATGTATTTGGTCTGTACTGCAATTTCGATTTTTCTCGAAGAAGGTTGTCAAAATAATTCTCAAATTTCCAAGCATGTTTGAGAAAATAAAAATAAATGCCCCCGGTAAATCGATCACAATATCTATCAGTAATTGCCCTAATATGAATGTAACCTAAAATATTAATTAAACGAATTTGTTGTTAAACTTTCATTCATTTTTGAGAAAAGCATTATACAAGCCTCAACCAGTAAGAAAGACATCCTGGCCTCGTATATAACCGGACCTCACCTGCGGTTCGGTCCGGTTAACTCATACTTGGCCAGGAAGTCTTACTTACTGGATTCTGCAGTAATGTACTATTACTTGTCTATAAATATATGGTTTTTTTTCTGGCTCCTTGCTGCGCTCGTCGCGCTCGCGCTCGCTTCACTCGCATTTTAAGGGCGCGGCGAAGCATGAATTGTCCATACAAACGTAATACCTAAGTCATTTGTAAGTTGAGCATATTTCCACCATATTATGCTGATATTCTGATCTAGACAGTATTTATCTAGGTTCCTACGTCTTTATTTTTTCAAAATACTTAACTAAAATGAGGTTTAAGCGAATTCCATTTCGTACATTTTTACAGCGTAAATGACATGTTTTCTTATTGATTTTTCTGTATTATAAAAAACAATATCTACAATATTGTCGTCGTAGGAACATAGCTCATATTATCAAGTTTCGAATAATCGAAAAAAAATAACAAACATTAAGTTTTCATTCATCATTTTTGGTATTACGGAACACATCAAATTAATCATACTTTTTCAATAGCGAGTATTGCTGTCGCGTCAAGCAAATGTCAATGTGTGCGTGATCGTACTGCTCACGGTTGCGCATCGCTTGTACGGGTTTTGTTCGGGGCACTTCGGGCATAACTATTTAGTAATCTGTGACCATAGACCTAATAATTTTTACTAGCCTCGAATTGCATTTGCGAGCTTTGTTCGAAGCGCTCATAAGGTCTCGTTTTCTGGCAAAAATGACGTCGTTCGCGCTATACTGCGCTCGCTCCTTTCTGTCCTCTAGGTTCTTGATACCCTGGGAGCCAGGTGTTTACTGTCTATAGATTTTTTGCTGTAATAAATCATTTAATTAAAGACCAATGAAATTTGACCATATGAAAATGTGCGTACTAAAATTATTCCAAATATTGCGAGCTTTTATTCCAAATATTGCATTGGTATAAAAAAAAAGATTGCTAAAATTTGTTTGGGTAGTGAAATTTTGTCAAAATCTTTTCTGCAAAACGGTGGCTCCCAAATTATGTACCTACCTACTCGTAAGTAAATAATAATTTAAATAAAACATAGCCTCCGATAATTATTATATTCACCCCTACTTTTTGTCTGCCTGGTGTGTGGACCGCAGTATAAAAAAAATCCCGTTAGTTTTTTTGGACCCAGTCCGACGCTGCACCAAAATATACTAGGGTGATGTACAACTGCCCACCGACGACGCCGCAGCACCAGAGAATTATTAAAATCTGCGTATTTTAGTACGGGCTGTATGGGACTGTGTGTTGTGTGTGGGCTGTTGTTTAGGCTGTGGATCAAGGTGGAAACACATTATTGAAACCCCACCCGATGCCACGCCACCCGACGCCTTCTGACGCATAGAAGTACTAATCAAACCCATACATTTAGTATAGTCAGAGACACATAGTCAACACGCCATGCGATCACACGCATTCCCACGTGTCAACACGCAGTCGGTTTGGATCAGCGTGTTGCCGGGAGTGGGGGAACACACGCCACCCGACGTTTCGACACAGTGTGTCTCTAGTTAACACCCGATCCCACGCGTCAGTCAGTCGAGTGGTGCCAACAAAGGGTAATTTACCCAAATTTAGAGTAAAGTTTCATCAGCACGGTAATTTTTAGGGTACAAAATCGATGAGGGTATTTTTTATGTTTATGCTATAATAGAAATTAGTAACTTATTTGAGTCAAATTTGCAATGATAAGTTAAGTTTAAATATTTCCCTTGAACCCGCAATTACTTAAAACTTCTTTTTCGATACGCCTATCATAGTTTCAATGAAGAAGTCAAGTACTTGGTATCGTACAAATCCCAAAAAAGACAGTTTTTTTTATGGTTTATATTATTGTTATAGTAAAACGCGTCTGTAATTATATTATAGATTATAATGTCTCGTCTTATGTATAATCTTGCATGAAATGTATCAAATATATATAGAACGGAGAGGGAAAGCAAATTAATAAAAAAATGTAATTTTTTCATATAACTTAAAATCAAGACATGTTTCCAAATCTTTTTACAGTCCGTTCAACCGATTTTGGGTTCTATCCTGTATACATAAGGATGACATAAAAAGCATAAACCTGTTACCAAAACCATCTGTTTACTGCAGCTATCAGAACGAGATCTGGCAATACTGGCTATGACATTAGCGAACGTGTTGTGGGGTGTTGTATATGTGCACGGTGCGCGTCGAGTGTCGACACGTCGGGTGGCGTGGGGTCGCGTGGGGTTTCAATAATCTGTTTCCACCTTCATGCCTAAAAAAGTTAAATCACGATATTTTTTGTCAATGCCAAAAACCTGTTCTGTCTGTCACTGTCAACTAGGGATGTCGAAAGTGAAAAAATATATCGATATATCGATGTATCGATATTTATAAAAATATCAATATCGACCTCGATATATCGAGGAAAAAATATCGATATATCGGTCCGATTTTCAGAGTTTTTAGGTTCTTTTTTTTTGTTTTTTTGTTGGAAGTAGAAATTTTTATACAAAATGTGCATTATTTTAATGTATGAGAATCTTAATATAAACGAAGGTATTTTAATCGTTATTCCTGTTTAATAGGCAAAATTTGAAAATAAAAAAAACTACAAAAGAACTCACATTTGAAAGTGAGTAACGAGTGACTGGCACCAAAGCTGTGCAGACATGTTTGGTACCCTGTCTCACTTACGCTTCCCAAACATTGCCCTTGTCAACAAAACAGACTCATAAGGTCAAAGTGTGCCAAAATAGCATAGAAAGGAGTCTCCTGGGCCTTAAGCTAAGCGATAAAGTGAGAAATGAAGACGTCAGGAAAATAACCAAGGTAAAAGACATAGCAAAAACCATAATGACCCAAAAATGGAAATGGGCCGGGCATGTCCAAAGATCACCAGGGAACAAATGGTCCAGAATTGTCACTAATTGGTACCCTATTCGCAAGAAAAGACGGAAAGGAAGACCATTCAAAAGATGGAGTGATGACATAGTTGCCACGGTGGGAAATACCTGGAGCAGACTGGCAAGAGACAGAGCGAAATCGAAGGAAATGGAGGAGGCTTTCACCGCTAGAGCGGTCCTTACAACAAAACGCATTAACTCAGTTTAATAACATATACTAACAAACTAGAATAAGTATAATACTAACACTACAAATAATGTTTAGAATTAATGTAAACTATGTGTAAGGAATAAATAAAGCTTTATTATTATTATTATTAACGAGTGACTGTTGATGACTGTCTCTGCGGCCGCCACATACGGAACACTAACAAAACATTATCACATCACACATCATCAGCCTATTAATGTTCCCACTGCTGGGACACAGGCCTCCTCTCTGTGAGAGGGAATGGGCCATAATCCACCACGCGGGCCCAGTGCGGGTTGGTGGATGTCACATGTCTTCGATTTTTTGGTTCTAGTACATGACGGTTTCTTCACGATGTTTTCCTTACCGTTTTTGAGAGCAGTGGTGATGAAATAATTTACAAAAAGTAAAGCGCCTGCCTGGGTTCGAACCTACAACTTGTAAGTCGCGGCCGATATCATTGGGCCACCACTGCTCTCACAAAACATTATAGTCATAGACAATACGGTAATTTTCCGTTCGTTCCTATTCCGTTTTGAATACTGTTAAATATTCTGCTAATAAATTTAACTTTATAAAAAAAAATATCGTTTTTGATACGTTTTTCGATATTGAATATTTTGTATCGATATATCGGATGAAAATATATCGCCTAAAAATATCGATATATCGAATCAAAAATATCGATATTTTTTCGACAAGCTGTCAACAACGACAGACGACAGTTGTAAAATGTGTCAAATGTGTCAACAAGCAAGTTCGCAATAAAATTAGATCTCACAAAAATATTGTTGTATTTCTGTTTTCCATCCAAGTTTATCTCAAATCTATCTTTTGCTACCTGTTTATATAAATCAAAGATGTTTGGAGTTCATTTGAGGCAGATATATCGTACCTGTGATAAGATTATCATTCGTAACCTAAGAAGTCGGAGGTTAGACACAAAACCTAATCCTGGTATAGATAGACAAATAAAAGCTTTTGAAGCTGATGGTTTACGTGTAAAAGATGATAATATTGAAGAGTTCGTCGAACAGTCTGAAAGTGACTTTTACAATGTGAGTTCCTTTCAGTTCATACCAGTTTCTCATGACTGAGGCGTCGTGACGTGCGATCCGCTCCTCTGTGGCTGGTGTTGCAGTGGCTGAATTCTGAAATAATGTCTTCAAGTGAAGTCACAAGATAATCATCATTTTTGTTAACCGGGGCACTCATTCATTTTATTCGTAATATCTCTTTTTGTAAGGGACATGCTTAACCATCTAAATAAAACTGTTAAAATGTAATTTCACAGGTTGGAGAGGCCTACAACGAACACCAAAATGAAACATTAATGGGTAAATATGAGCTGCGGCACCGCATCATCAAGGAGAAGTATTTCAAAGAGAACATGCCAAATCTCTTAACCTGGAGCGAGAAGGAACAGATCCGACATTTGGCCAGCAGTCAACCTGATGAGTGGACTCCGGAGAAGATAGCAGAGAGTTTTCCTATTACAGTGCCTGTGGTTAAGGTTGGTACCAGCTAGTGATAATCATGCTTAATCTTCTTCTTTTATTGTTAACTCGGGCCATGCCGTATTACTTCGTATAACATGAATGCGGTCAGTGGGTCATCTTAGGGGCGGAGTTTTAGGAGTTGGAGTATAAGCTTAGGGGCACTATTAGCAGCAAAGAAAACCAAAAATTATTTTTTTGAGAAAAATAAATTTTTAGGACTTTGTAAATTTTCATGATCTTTTTTTCGGAGTTTTCCCAAATTTATTCCATTGAACCATACAAATCATGAGAAGCATAGCCCTACGACGCACCGTTTCCGAATTATGGACCTCCAAATTTAATTTTATTTTGCATAAAATGCTTTATACATATTTCCAAAATGGTAGCTTGGATGAAAATCTTTTCAGGAAAGAAATTGTTGATCTAGTCGATAACCATGACACAATGGAAGAAAACCCACGAAAATTAAAAAAAAAAGTGTCGATCTTTCACCTGCGTAGCCATACATACTGTGGACTTAGTCAAACTTTCGAAGATTTTTTTTTAACACAATTCCGCCATTTTTTTTTTCGCCATCTTATTAATCTTGTCCATAGAAAGAAGCTATTTAAGCTCTTAGACACATGGTCATATGATGCACCGTTTCCGAATTATTGGCCTCTGCATTTTATTTTATTTTGTAACGGTCTATATTTCCAAAATGGTAGCTCGGATGAATGATCCTAAGATGACCCACTGACCGAAAATATTTTCTGTTAAGAATTTGTAGTTTAAGTCGAAAACCATGCATGTTGGGATGCTGCTAGCAGAGAGGGAAACTTAGGGAGGGCTAAATTTTGGGTATTTTTCGCCTAGGACACACCATTTTAGAGAAATCCGATTCCGATTTTGGAAATATAGTGTTTTATGCACAATAAAATAAAATTCGGAGGCCCATAATTCGGAAACAGTGCGTCGTAGGGCTATGCTTCTCAGAACCTAAATGGTTTTTATGGTCAAGGTTAACCCCAAACTGAATTTTCTCAGGCCAGTGCCCCTAAGGGTACACTCCAACCATGAATGCTTCCAATGATCTTTCGCTCATTACATCTAATGTTTATTTGTCTCCTGTTGTAACAGGCATCCATATTCATACTTGGCACTTTTCTCCATGAAGATAATATGAAAGTTTTTCAAGTGGTTATAACAGCAAGTTAGGGTTAACATAAAAATTATTTATTTTGCAGAAGCTCCTCAAATTTCCATGGAAGCCAGCCACAGAGGAGCGCATCGCACGTCACGACGCCTCTGTCATGAGGAACTGGAAGGAGATGAAAGAGGGGTCACTACACATAGCACCAGAACTCAGAAATCATTTCCTCAAATTCTCAAACAGAACCATTCCTCCATTGAGCCAAAAATCGATAAAAATTGACATTACACCTCCAGAACGTGATCTAGGAGAGTTCGAGCAGATTGTAAGAAAATGTGCAGCTAAAGAGAACACAGATAACTCCACAGATAAAGGAAGCACCAAGCTTGCTCTGCCAAGTCCACACTCCTCAAAACCACATGACAAAATGTTTAGAGAAAAACCTGAAAAAAAACTAGTAACTTTAGATGATTTAACATCTAAAATAAAAAATCGATTAGATAAAGGTCGCAATGTTGACATCAATGACAGAATTATTATAAATTCTACACAAGCACCAACTCAATCAGTTACCGAAAAAGTGCAGGCAGAAATGGAATTGTTCCACAAAAGTCATAAGGAAAAAGGAGTAGTAGAATACAAGAGTAAAAGTGAAAATCCTAATGAAGTAATGAACTATCCAGAGAGAATAAGAATCCCAAAGAATGCTTATAAGAAAGGCGCTACATACAAAGTCAATGATTGTTACTATGATCATGATGGCAGGTTCCTGTACAGAGTTTTAGGAATGTCACAATAAATAATTTTAGTTATGTAGGTGATAAATAAAACAATTGATATTGAAGCCTTATATATTTTTTTTATAAAAATTATATGCATTTTATTACACTTGTCAAAATAAAATAATCTTTATTCAATAACAGAACTCCCGCAAGTTAACTGCATGTCTTTTATGACTGTAGCTTTGAATAATATACATAATTAAATATCAATTTTGCTTATGATGAATATAATACAACTTCAGATACCTATGTGGCTTCATTGTACAATTTTATGGAACTATCAATATGGCTTGTACGTGATCACTAGTACATTAAATGAATAGAGGTGTTTTAACATGAAATATATTTGTTACACCATTATAAAAAAATGGTTACAGAAAATGAATAAGCCAAGGTAGAATATACACATTTTCATAGAATTGTAGATCCAAATAAATAAGAATTTGATCGAAAATTGAATTTCATGACTTTCTTTTGTTTTCTAGAAGCTAATGTTAGTTTTAATAAATAGTGTTGCATATTATTTTGAACACAAATAATATGAAATACTTGTTAGTATCCTGAGTATTTGTGAGTTGCAGTATAGATTAACTGCCAAGTAAAATAAACCATTATTGTTGATTTAAAGTCAGGAAAAATGTGTTCCAGTGAACTGAAACTTCACTGTAGGCGCAGGCGCGGTCCCATTGAGAGCTATTAGTGTGAGGCCAAACGAACATAATTTTGTGAGTCGCGTAAAATGCGTCGCGAAATTTACGCTGCATTCGGTTTCATACTAAAGTCCTGTTTCTAACACACGGTGACGCAAGATGAGTTGTCTGCTGACACACGCACATTATTAACCAGTAGGTTTGTAGTACAAGTACGGCTACACAGCAAGTAGATCTACAAGGTTAAGGACAGAAATGAAAATATTATAATAGTTTGAAAGTTGAGAAAACTGGCTAATAGCTCTGGATGGGATCACAGTCACACCCTAAGGTTAAAACTGTTACATAGCCAAAGACATGGTGACATTCAACTTTATGGCGATTAAAAACTCCTGACTGTACATGCTACACTCAATTCTTTCTCCGTGTTACATTCCACTATAGATTGGAATAGACAGTCAACTCATGTGTGCGCTCGGCGCAATGTGTGCGTGTGCTGTAATAGGGATGTTAACAAAAAAATTAGTTTTTTGTCCGTCAGGTATTTTTTCTTTTGACACGTAAACATAAAGTGACGACAATATAATTGGATGAAATATCTGGTGACGTCACGCCGTAAGTACACTTTATACTGACATAGTGACGTCACAAGCCCCCACCGAACTGAACTTTGATGTGCTTTATGTTTGTAATTTTTTATTGATTTAGCAAAGCAAAAAATACGTGTCCGGTATTATTTGATAATCTCACTGACGGACTAAATATAATTATATTTTTTCGGCAACATCCCTATTCTCGCGCTGGGATGACGACTGCCGCGTCACTGCCACACAAATGAAAGCAACAGCGCACGCACACATGATCCCACGCGTACAGACGAGTTGAACTATCTGTACAGTACTTATAATACAGTATAGTAACATAATAATAATATGTTTAACGTCGATCCGTGCTAGTTCGCCACTAAAGGCATACAATGCTACTCAGAACAAATTGCAGTCATAATAAAAATCCGATAATATTGTACGGTAAGGTCGGTTGTTCACGAGCCACCGCACGACACGATTTGCAGTCACGATTTTTAACACACGACACACTGCAGTCGTTTGTTCACTAGACAAAATTCTGCAACGACTCTGCGATGTACTTGTATTGTTATAAGCCACAGATTACCTCCCAATAGATTCCGCATAGAAGACAACTTACGCGCACCACACATCAGCCTATTTAGGCTGATATAACTCAGCGCACGGTATGATCTCTTTAGTGTCGACCAGACATTAGAGCTGTAGGGACGCAAGCGATTTCTAGTTTTAATTCTGTTTAAAAAATAGTTATCCAACGGTTTGCCTTAAAAAATTAACGAATTCTGCAGCAAAATGGTGTGGAAAATCAACCAGCCCTTCAAGTTCAATAAAAGATGGGATAGCATTCCACCAGTAGGCAAAGTATTAAATATTGACCAATCTAAAAAAGGTCATAATGGTTAGCAAATCAAAATTGCACACTTTACAGTAGCGCTTGTTGATGTCTTTTGTGAAAGTCCCTTTCACTCATAAGGAATTATTATATAGCTATCTTTTTACCACAGAAGTAAAAATGTTGAGAAAAATACGTTTTATATGGGAGAACAAAATAATTTTGTAAAAATTGATTATTTAAAAATTAACAAATTAGTTTATTTTAACTTTGAAGTAATTGTGCTCTATTCTTAACAAAAGCTCAGAGTGGGCCTGTTTACATAGGATTACAATTAAATTAAATCACTTTTGGCCAAAATCAAAATCTTTTCTCGATCGATGTTTTTCTTTATCATTATTAAAGTAATTATAAAATCGCCGGCTAGGAAATTTTACATAAAATACCATTCCGTTTGAAAAATATCGATATTTTTATCGACATTTAATGCGCATGTCGCGTCACTACGACAGGTACCGTGACCTTGAATCGCCAATCACAACGCACTTGTCACTCCCCGCGCAACCCGTGCCTTCCACCAAATTTGGTGAACTTGGAATCAAACAAAACAGTAGGCATGCGGTATCTATTGGGAGGTAATCTGTGTTATAAGCGCGTCACTGCAAAAAAGTCGCGACGACATAGCTGAATAACTGTTTGTAAATCGTGTCGCGTGCAGTGCCGTGTCGTAAAATGAGTAAACGGTCCATACAAATATATGGCGCTCTGAATCGTGACGACATTTTGTCGTGTCGTGTGTCCCGTCGTGAACAAACGGCCTAAATAATAATACAAAACAAACGCATATGATTTCATCATATACCAACTAACTATATTGACACTTTCATGAATACTTCTGAATTTTGGCAGTCACATTATTTAGTGTCTCCGAAATAATGTTCTCTGTTATCACAAAAGTTTCTACGTGTAAAAAATCTTGTTGCTCACAATTCCTATAGATTAAATACTAATATGGTGTTATGTTAATCACACAGGGTGCTTGGGACTTAAATAATGTGACTTTAACACACACACACACACAAACTCTTCATACAATTCGTTTACGAACTCAACCTCTGCAATGGTGTCACATACTTAAGCACATTTCATACTGCCCTCCGTGGCCTTACACCTAGTCTATACAACAACTGTATGTACATACGTTATTACGGTCACCGTCCCTATTACTTAACTTAGCACCCACGATCCTAGACTAATGGATATGCCGAAACGTGAATTTATTACATAAAATTGCTATGATTGAATGATACTTCGAAAATCGAAATATACTTTGGGGCAATGTTCATGAGACTTAGGCCACAATATCCACACGATCCCACCTTATGGTTAACGATTCTATTAATAGATTCACCATTTATATAATAGATTTAATGTTGAATCAAGCGTACCTTGATCCCGTTTGGACGGGCTTGTGAAGTTCGTCTTGTTCCGGGTTTGTCGTCGACATACACAATGTAATGCTTCGATAAACAATATCGTTCTAAAATAAAATGGACGGTTCTCCCTACTAAGTGTTGTATATAGAACGAAACGCTCAAAACTAAACTACAAAAATAATAATAACACTTTCAACAATACATTTCTACTCATTATACATATATTTATACTGTTTTAAATGTAAATAATATAATAATAATGTTTGTAAATAAACATACAAGGGATTCGGAACTCGTATTCGAGCAGTCCCGTCGTAAATAAAAGCATTGCAAGCTGGAGTTTACGTTTACATGAATTTATAAGAACGGTGCATTTAGTGCAACCCTGCGTCATACGCTTCAAAATTACACGAATATTGCTAGCTATGATGGTCGCTTAGGCAGACTCCATACAAGACCAGTGTGACAAGGACGAAGTTCGTTGTAAAACGGTCATATATGCGACATTTTGACAAAGTGACAAGGGCATCGCCAGCCGATGGACCAAGGGGGGCAAGTTCATATATGGAGGATGGAAAGGAAAAAGCAGGGACTTGAAATGTTACTCAAAATTGCGTTATAGGTAGTCAAGTAACGATAATGTGTAACCGTTCCACCAGGATCGTAACAAAATCTATAACGTTACTAGCAAAAGGAACGAAATCTACAACTATTTATTACAAAATTGACAATAATAATTATCGTTATTAATGTATTACGAAATCTACAACTATTTAATAACAACATTAATAATAAATCGTACCTAGGTACGATTTATTATTAATATTTTTGTTAAATAGTTGTAGATTTCGTTCCGTTTGCTAAGTAACGTTATAGATTTTGTTACGATCCTGGTGGAACGGTTACACATTATCGTAACTTAACTACCTATAACACAATTTTGAGTAACGTTTGAAACGTTACTCAAAATTGTGTTTTATGTAGTCATGTCAAGTCCCTGGGAAAAAGTATGAATTTTACATATGGTACAGTCAAAAGCATATGAAGCTATTAACTGGTAGTACGAGACTTACCCCTACAGCGATTGTTATAAGAACGGTATAAAGCACAATGGGTTTTGATAAACATCTCGACTGTTTAATTATGTAAATCTTATCATCATCAGTCTAGCGTTTTCCCAACTATGTTGGGGTCGGCTTCCAGTCTAACCAGATACAGCTGAGTACCAGTGTTTTACATGGAGCGACTGCCTATCTGACCTTCACAACCCAGTAACTCGTTAACACGGTACCCCTTGGCAAGACTGGTGTCAGATCTCAAGCTTCTGACTACTCGTAATGACTGTCATAGATCTTCAAATGACAGCCGGGACCAACGGCTTAACGTGCTTGCCGAGGCACGGAGGAAACTCGGTATGTTGAAATGGTCACCCATCCACGGACCGACCTCGTCAAGCGTTGCTTAACCTTGAAGATCGACCCGTGCAGCTGTTATTATTTAGCCACGAGCTCCTCATTTATGTAAATCTTATAAGTTTTCATTAATATTTTTCTGTGCACATTCATCATGGCCAGACAATTGAGACGATTTTCCCCCATAGTAATTCTTAACCAGGTTTTTAGTCTCCTGAGGCTGCTTAACGATTGGTTTTGGTAGACCGACCAAAATTTTCAACGCTTTTAGGATATCAGCAACTGGCTAGATGTTAGGTTGGGTTTATGTTGCTATTGGCTTGTTGTTGACTTAACTTTGATTTATTTCAATTTGGCTACCTATTTTCTATCTCTAGGGGGGGGGCAACTGCCCCCTACCTGTCCCCCTTGGCGACGCCCTTGCCAACGGATTATATTAAAAACATATTTACAGTAAAAGAGGCCAAACTTCACTGTTGGGCTTCAGTTAGTAACTTGGTACAGATAAAAAAAAAGGAAATTCTGGTCAAGTATGGTAGAAGCATACCAAAACGCCTGCATCAATCTGTTACCACATTTTCCAGATATCAAACTAACGCAAGCGCCTTACAACAGAAGGCGTCCGTACGCTTTACACGTTCAAGTTTTACATATACAAATTTACTCGTCGACGATGAGTCGTAAGCGTTTGAAGTAGTGACGGCAGCAAACGGCGGTGGGGGATGGGGGGAGGTCCTGTGGTCGTGCCTCGCCTCCTAACTGGTCGAGTGCTCGTGTGTATTCACGTTGAAGTGCCATCAGGTCGATGTTGTGCTCACCGAGGGCTGCCATCGCGAGGAATAGTATGTCTCTGTTGAGGAGAAGAATGTTTTAGTGTTCTGATTATCCTACAGAGTCCGTTAACAGCCGATTCATGGAATACTTAACGAGGAAATGTGGGCAGAGAGCGCCGACTAAATTGCCTAAGTAAAAAGTCATAATTCGAGGTTTGGCTCTCGCCTATATCCTCCTCCAATTTAGGACCTATTTAAAAGAAATGCCTTAATCTGGAAAATAAATGTATATACTCTATGCCCCTGTTTTTAACATTTTTCATTTATAATTGTCAAATTTGTAAACTAGGCCTCTGTTGACAGCGCAATTTGAGCATTTTTTGAGGGTTCTAGTGCTTCTAAAGATATAGAAAAAAGGAATATCTTTTAAATTGGTCCAATATTGGAGGAGGCAATGGCCGATATGTCTAAACTTAAGATTTGCTAACGTGCGATGGAGGGCAACATAAGCGACAATATTAAAGATCATATTCAAACTACACATAGCTAATTATATAGCTTCAAAAATGTAGTGGGGCTACTGGCCACGTCTACCGCATGGACAATGAGCAGCGGCCCAAAATAACCACTATCTGCACAGCACAGCACAGAGCTGTACTGTACAGTTATTACTGTGTTTAATTGCAGTAGCATTACATACCTATAAAAATAAATAGCTAATGGTCCACACTAGCATGGACTAGGTCAAGAAGGGAAATCTTTGCCAAGTTAAGTAGTGGGATACTACTGTACAGCATAGCAAAGCATTGTACTGTACAGTTACTACTGTGTTTAATTGCAGTAGCATTACATACCTGTAAAAATAAATAGTTGATGGCCCACACTAGCATGTCCTCGAGGTCAAGAAGGAAAATCTTTGGCAAGTTTAATAGTGGGATAATACTGTACAGCATAGCACAGCGCTGTTCTGTACAGTTACTACTGTGTTTAATAACAGTAGCATTACATACCTGTAGAAGGAATGGTATCGTTTGTTGCTGGACGTGTTCTCTCTCCACGCGGCTAGCTTCCGTAGAGCGTCTGACAGGTCGTTGCTTAGCAACCCATTGAGGACCGCTAGCGCCACACTGGAACGAACATTAATATGTATTTCATTAATAAATTGTAACTTATTTTTGCCTTTTTCACACTCAATGAGAGACTGAGCATTGTTTACTATGCTCGTCCAAAGTTAAGTAGAACTCTGTCAAGAGTCTGCATACACAGAATGCATAAATTAATCCCGTCGTTGCCATTTCTGCAAACTTACATATCTGACCACTGAATGAAACCGCGGGCAAAAACGAAAAAAAAGCACATCTGACGGTCCCCGTGGCGGAGTAATGACGTAATCTTGAACACGACAAGATTAGTTTTTTTGACATTTGACAACCGTCAAATGGGCCAGCTGACCAAAATCCAGGGCACATCCATGGGAAGTCTGATGAAGGGTTTCCTCTGAACCTGGCTGTGCACGACAGCACTTAATCACTACAAATGATGCCTGCTGAAAGAATAAAAGGATCGCTTCGTCCTCAGTGAGTAGCAGCGCCTGCAGCGCCCTGGAGAGCCATGCGAGTACTCCCGAAGATAGCCGATGATGCCCGAAGGCACAAAATACTCTGTACTCACGAGTGGGCCCGCATGCGCGTCGTTCTCAGTGAGCAGCAGCGCCTGCAGCGCCCTATAGCGCTGGTGATGCCTGCGCTTGGAGCACCTCGCAAATATTCCCGAACATAGCCGATGATGCCCGAAGGCACAAGATACTCCGTACTCACGAGTGGCTCGCATGCGCGTCGTCCTCAGTGAGCAGCAGCGCCTGCAGCACCCTGGAGCGCTGGTGATGCCTGCGCTTGGAGCGCCACGCGAGTATTTCCGAAGATAGCCGATGATGCCCGAAAGCACAAGATACTCTGTACTCACGAGTGGCCCGCATGCGCGTCGTCCTCAGTGAGCAGCAGCGCCTGCAGCGCCCTGGAGCGCTGGTGATGCCTGCGCTTGGAGCGCCACGCGAGTATTTCCGAAGATAGCCGATGATGCCCGAAAGCACAAGATACTCTGTACTCACGAGTGGCCCGCATGCGCGTCGTCCTCAGTGAGCAGCAGCGCCTGCAGCGCCCTGGAGCGCTGGTGATGCCTGCGCTTGGAGCGCCACGCGGGTATTTCCGAAGATAGCCGATGATAACCGAAAGCACAAGATACTCTGTACTCACGAGTGGCCCGCATGCGCGTCGTCCTCAGTGAGCAGCAGCGCCTGCAGCGCCCTGGAGCGCTGGTGATGCCTGCGTTTGGAGCGCCACGCGTGGTGCAGTGCGGCGCCCGCCTCGCCAGACTCAACAGTCGCGGTGCCGCCGCGCGAGTACTCCCATGTGCATATTACTTTGCAACCACCTGCGATAAGGGATTGATGTAAGTATATTACGGATCTTGCAAGAGTTGCAAGACTATGAATGGCAAAGAATGCAAAAAAAAACGATCAAGAACGAATCTGACTCGCATATAATATTTACAAAGGATCTTTGTCTCTGAATTGGCTGCAAGACCCTGCGCAGTAGCTATAATTGTGTCAATATTGAAAGTGAAGATAGCAATGTATAACTGTCTCTTTCACTCGCTTACGTTTGTCGGATCATCCTATCTCGCTTACACTATGCAGTTAAACTGTTTCTTGCGCAATAGTTGACAGAACTAACTTCAGAGACACAAAGATCCGCTGTGAATATTATACGAAGGGTTATGTATCATTCTAGGTTAAGGGCAACTATCCTATAGGTATTGCAAGTGTTGAAATTGCTTTGTGAAACCTTGGTGCTTGAGTGAAGGTGATATACACCGTAAAATATCCTTAGTTTCGGCAGTCGGTGTTGCAAAATGACAAAACAAGAGATACCAAAGACACCGACTTCCGAAAAGATCATTATTATTTTGTACTTTTTAGTGTTTTACTTTGGAGGTCGGTGTATATTTATGTGATTAAAAAAAAAAAATCTAATTGTCGATACTGTTTCATGTCGTGATCGACCCTCTACGGGATTTAAACGTTTAATTCTGCACAGTTTAATTTTATCAAAATTAAATTGTGCAGAAATATTGTTACTTTTTCACACTTTGATATTTCTAGGCCGGTCTTTCCGGTTAGTTATTCTTCAATAATAAGTATTCATTCTATCTGCTAGACACGCTACCTGCTAAAAGGATAAAAATCATAGAATACTAACAATATGCAAATATTACAAATTGCATTCGATTCTTCAAAAAACTTTATTTCTTGGTCTCCATAGACGCACCAAAAAAGATACGAACAGTGGAATATGATAATAATCTTCTGAATCTCTCTGAAAACATACAAAGGAAGAGGGGGTTGTTAGGGGAATAGGTGAAGAGTAGTGAGCAAATGGAGTTTTAAAAAAGTAGCGCCAAATGGTGGCGTTGATTTGCCTGAAAAACCTTATTGGTATGTTTGACATATCTACTATCAAACACGTGTTTGTTAGATTTGGTGACAAACCCATTTAAAGCCTGTGAGTTCGACTCAAAGGTAAGGTAAACTCCATTCGGTTACTACTCTGAAGGAATTAAGGATTAAAGCATATTGACGCAGAGTCGAATCGAATTTCTAACAGTGTACAAAGCATATTAATCGCCACAACATAATGCACTAATTTATATCATGGCAGTGCACAAAAAATAACTAGTCCGCCATCTCGGGCCGTCCGCCATTTTGGATTTAGAATGTCGACACTTAGCTAACCATGCATAGTCATCCAAACTAAACGTGTATGCAAACTTTTATTCAAAACATAATCACAAAAATAATATTAATTTGGCTCATATCTCCAAAACTAACGAACATTAGTACTCTATCAGCCTTACAAATAAACGTAGTGTAAAAGTTATACTCGAGTAATAACTAAGAATAGCTTATACCAAGTATAAGTTTAACATTTCTATTCGTACAACCCTTATCCCGAAGTTATTCGCGCTCTCACCGTTGTGTAACGCTAGTATAACCTTAAAAATACCACGGTTTGTTTGTTTACGCGCGTTTTTATATTTTACGTTCATTTTGAATATGGAATTAAATGCAATAGAAGAAGTAGACCAAGTAAATAAAGTTCTAAATCTAATGCAGTTTCAAAGAAAACTTGAAATATAAAAAAAAGAGAAAATCCTTTTGGTTCCGGTTAAAATATCGATTTTCTAATGGTGGTGTAACGTTTTTAGATCAATTAGTTGGTAGATCTCTCAATATGGACACGCGCGGAGGTGGATTAACTTCTGTTTAACAAATAATTATTGCTTTGAGATACTGGGGACGTAATCAGGTAAGAACTTTTACCTACTCGTATTCATCTAAGGTTGCTGGTTGCTGTGATAGACCTACATAATATAGCCACAGGGCTAAATGAGAAACCTTTTCCAGACGATGATATTGTAAATATGCCAGGTTAACCTCCCAGAGGTGAGACCACAGGGAAAAACATTGAGTGGTGCAGCAGTTAGATCCACCTTTAAAGAGAAGAACTATTGAGGTAAGTAAGTATTTAATAAAAAAACCTTTTTATTTATACAATTATTTATAAAAATAAAATATGTTTTGCAACCTTTGTCTAAAATTTTGTGGAGCACTTCTTCTTGCAGTTTTAAATTAACCATTTTTTTTTTAATCTAATATAGGCTCGCGCTTGACCACTATCTCACCTGATAGTAAGCGATGATGTGGTCGATGGTGGAGCACGCTTGCCTAGAAGTAACCTATTCACTCTTGACTTAAAGACCCCTAGATTGTACCTATCGGGAAACACAGACTCCGGCAGGGAATTCCACTCCTTAGCTGTACGCATAATAAAAGTATTCCCAAAACGTTTAGTGCGTATGGGTGGGATGTCCACCATATATCGATGACTCATCGCCGTACGTCTGGGTACCATGAACTGGGTATGTTTCTCGGCCATGCACTTCATCGGTATTTCATGTTTATAATACACATATATTCATAATTTATTACTGGCATAACTATACTTAGAATAAGAATGGAAAATGCGGTATAAAACATTTTTATTTTTAAACAGCTGAATTTTTTTAGAAGTTTCTCTTTGGTCGCGCTTTTGCCAAATCATGCATTTTGACATAACGGAAGAGTAATTGTTATACCAAAGATATACCAGGTTTATTTGTAAAAAATATTCTCGTCATATTCTTAATTTGTTACTGGTATAACTATTCTTAGTACAAGAATATTATAGATGCTGTATAAAACATTTTTATTTGTAAGGCTTTTATGTAAATTTATATACTTTTATTTGTAAGGCAAATATGTGGATGTCTCTAACTATTCTCAATCTCATTTTTTTCTTTCTACTTTTATTAGACTTTTTTACAATGGTTTTCAATCATCTTTATAGCCCTTGGCTAAGAATAGTTACAGCTATAGTTTTTAACAACATTTGTGCCACAATGTTAAATTTAGTCTTGTTATACTTTCTTTTTTTACCGATTGTTTTGTTAATGTGTGAGCATTGTAGGCCTTCTAGATTTCTAGATGCTTGTTAACATTTGTTAACTTTTTATGTCTATATATATTTTTTTTTAGGTTCTTCCCCCATGTACTAATGCTGTAACATGGAAATATTGTAAAACCAAACAATCTTTTAAAAGAGTAACCGTGAAGTTTCTTGCCGGTTCGTCTCCATAGGTAACGACCAACCCGAACCGTGCTCCTTTTGTCACCGTTTTATAAGTGCCCATGGAGGCCGATGTGAAATAGGCCAATATTTTGAAAATTCGCTTCGACTCTGTCTAAGTGAGCTTTGATTCTAATGGTATTAAGACAAAGGAGACTAGGTAAGGGTCACAAAGGAAATAAGGTAATATCCACGTTTAAATAATGGATCACATGTAAATTCAGTTCACTCACCACTCTTCTCCGGATCATGCAGCATATCCGTGCTATGGTACTTCGTTGCGAAGTCGGGACACAGTAAGTCAGGCAGATGGTTCTCGATGTTGGCCCGTTCTAGGAACCACACCAAGTTCCAGTACACGATCGGATGCGATTCTACGAAGCCCGATTCTGCTAAACATGTGTCGCCTTCTCTACCTAGAAATATGAAGAATATGTTTCTATAATGAACTTAGACGACACGGTTGGCGTAGTGGTTGAGTGATCGGCTGCTGAGCTGCGTGTCGCGGATTCGATGCCCGCATGGAACAAATATTTGTATGACTTACAGATAGTTGTTCCGGATCTGGGTGTGTGTATGTGGGTTTAAATGTTTGTAAACGCACCGAGGATATAGTAATAAATTCTTAGCAGTGGCGGTAGCTTCATAGAAGCCCAAAAGCCTGGCTTGCCTTACTAAAATGCTCGATAGAGAATCAATATCAAACCTGAACTATTTAAAAGTTCGCGCGCTTAATTCTTATCAAAATAACACAAAGTATCTACCTATGCCACACTACTTCACATAGCGATTGGTCGCGCGCAGAGTTTCGCATTTGCAGTTGTAGCATCTACATATAGCTATCTCGCTTACACGCACCGGCTTTTACCGGGCTTTCAAATACTATATCTGTCTCTTTCGCACTTATAGCGATGTGTCTTATAACGAGTTAGAAACTTGTGCGTCTTTGTAGACGTTCAGTTTGAAGATTTAAGCAGGGCTTTGCATGTGAAGTTGTACGCGTATCCGTGACCTTGTCACCTTGCCAACTCTGCAGTGTTGCCGTTTTAGCGACGTTGTGAGATCTTGGAGATTTTTAACGAGTTTGGTGACTTTTTTAAGATTTAGCAAAAATAAAAACCAGCGACTTTTGAAAATAACGAATATAAATATTCAAGCAATATCTTAAAAATAAAAAATTTGCGACATCTAGCTAGATTTTTCATATAACTGGCGACTTATTTTTGCCAAATGACAACACTGCAATGACCCGAGTGCAACTCACTTCAGTTCATATCTCTTAGTACACGGTTACCAACTTAGGGATTTTGTCCCTAAATTTAGGGACTAGAAGTGTTAAAAGGGAAATTTTTGGGGACTGGAATATTTTGGGGATTTTTTTAGGGATTTCGAACAAAACTTACCAAATCGAAAACAAAGCGTGTGTTTTCTGTTTTGTGCGTAGAAAGGAACGCACGATATGTAATTCATATCCCCTAAAAAGGTACATAGTATCATGATGGTACGATTTTCCTTATAAATCGGGATTATGGATCGTGAGTAAAACTTAATCATACTGTGGACACGATCAAGAACTTCATCGTACATATGTATGACTTCAAAAATGAGACGTCAAATGAAAGGAGCAACAGGATGATGATGTGGTTCTAGAAATAATTAACAAGTTTGCATAGTTGTATTTTTCATTTTTTTTTATCAACTTAATATGTAACGTTATATTTACCTACGAAATAATTTAGGTACTAAATAAGTATGTAGGTATAACACATATAAAATTCTATTTAGGGATTTTTAGGGAAATTCGGAAAAATTGGGGAATATTTTTGTTTATAACACAACAACACAGGTAACACTGTCTTAGTAGTCTGTGCCATTGTCATTGTCAGTTTCATTTGCTTGAGTGGGAAAAGTTAGAGTTTTTTGTGTTTTCTTAGATTTTCTCGGTGATACAATTGTTTTGGTGACTTACCTACAACAATGGAGGTAATTGTACCTTGTGAGGATTTAAAATGCGTTCAAGTTTTGATTGGCGAAGATAAGGTAAAATCTTTAAACTTTGCTCAGAAAAAACAGTTAATTTCTTCATTAAAACCGACGCCTAATCTGTCTATTTCTCAGACTAGTAAATCGCATAAACGAAAATTTAATAGATCAGTGTATAAAACTAGTTGGATTGTTGGCTGTTCGCACACTAATAAGTTATATTGCTGGTGCTGCATATTTTTTTCGAATGAAGATTCCGTTTGGAATACATCTGGTTATAATGATTTAAATAACATATCTGGCGCCATTAAAAGGCACGCAAATTCCCATAAACACCTGTGTGCAATGGTTTCTTTCGGAAATTTTGGTAAACAACGAATTGAGACATCTATATCACGCCAGATATCTGAGGAAATTTCAAAATATAACACGCGCGTTGATAACAACCGTAGTGTATTTCAAAGATTAGTCGATATTGTTTGTCATTTAGCACAACAAGAACTTCCTTTAAGAGGTCATGATGAGTCCAAAACTTCATTAAATAAAGGCAATTTTTTAGAACTGGTCTCGTTAATTTCAAAATACGATGTCGTTTTAGAAAAGCATATGCAGCATCAGGAAACTGACAAACCGGGGCCGAGTTATTTATCTAACAAAATTCAAAACGATATTATTCATTCCGTAGCCGATGTGATGCAAACTTGCATCGATTACGAAGTTAGGCATACAAAATTTGTTTCAATTATTATTGACGAAACCCCCGATGTTAGTCATAGAGAACAACTGTGCTTGATTCTGAGATATTATTATAAAAATGAAATTCATGACCGTTTTTTGGGCTTTCTTAATGTTTCGGAAAGTCGCACAGCAGACTCACTCTCTAATATTATTTTAGAATTATTGAATAGACATGATTGCATCGCTAAATTAGTAGCGCAAAGCTATGACGGTGCTAGTGTAATGTCTGGTGTAAGAAATGGAGTGCAACAAAAAGTTAAAGATGTTTGTCCACAAGCAATTTACATTTGGTGTAATGCACATATTTTGGCCTTAGTGTTGTCTAAATCATGCAATAGAATTCAGGAGGTTAGTTTATTTTTTTCAGCCCTTCAGGCTTTGTGTAATTTTTTTAGTAATAGTACAAAACGAGCTGCTTTTTACGATACTCATTGCAGCAAAAAATTGCCTAATGCTCCCGCAACTCGTTGGACATACATGTCGCGAGTTGTAAACACGGTTTTTGAACAAAAAATTAAACTTATTGAGTTGTTTTCTGATCTGTGCGACAATCCACAGAACTGGGACGGGGATACGATTTTAGCTGCGGAGAATTTTGAAAACACTTTGCGATCTTTTAATTTCAATTTTTTTCTTTTTATTTTTCATCGGATATTTGAAAAAACTGACTGCTTGTACAATATTCTACAAAAATCACAAGTTGATGTCGGTTATTGTATTAATAAAATAAAGGATTTTCAGGCATGGTTACGTGCTGAATTTCAATCCGAATTTGATCAAATTTATGAGAATACTTTGCAAAATAACTCGGCTCCTCGTTTGAGACGCAACGTACGCTGTGCAAAAACGGAATACAGACGACTTTTTGTAGAAGTAATTGATAACATTAATACCGAAATTACTGACCGATATTCTGAAATTTATAAATTAAAGTTTTTCCAACTGCTCAACAACAAAAAATTTGACAATTATCACTCACATTTTCCTACAGAGGAATTAGATTCATTATTTGACATTTATGCAAACTATTTCGACAAACAAACATTAAAAAGCCAATTGATTTGCTTGTATTCTAGTCCTGATCTGAAAGATCGTAATGTTTTCGAATTAATTGATTTCATTCATGAGAATAACCTCGAAGATGCCTTTCCCGAGCTGTTAAAGTTAGCGTATCTTGTTGTAACTATTCCGGCTACCAGTTCTTCCGCGGAACGTGCTTTTTCGTCTCTTAAACGTATCCATACCTATCTGAGAAATACACAAGGTCAAGAGCGTCTTTCCGAATTATCAATGATAGCTATTGAAAAACAGTTGTTGGTAGAATTAAAACGATCACCAACATTTTACTCTGATGTAATTAAATCATTTCTTAAGAAAGATAGACGATTCCAATTAGAATATAAATAATTTATTTAAATTCCTTTTTACATTCTATCTAGCTATTTTTTAACTTTCGGTTTTGTTTTTTTTTTCGTCTGTAACCTGTTAGTCCTGTTACGAAGCAAGCAACTACTTACCATTACTTTGTTCCCTCAAGCAATGAAGCAAACCAAACGGCTTTTTTAAAAGCCACCGGAGGTATGCAATTGCTGATATGTTTATTATATTCAATCTAGCACTAGCATGCCTTCAGTGTGCTTTGGTTACCTCATTCACCGCACGATGGCGTAGAGCTAAATTGTATAAATAATGGGTGGCTTGCTGCAAATTTGTCATTCAACATTTCGTCACTCAACCATCAGCAGCAAGCCACTCCTGGGAATAAATTAAGAAACAAGAAGCCCGAAGTTTTACTCATCAATCAACAATTCAACATACATACAGTCCACCCTGACCCAGTAGTTTATGAGAAAATTGCGATGATACATATGTAGGTACCTACATACACAGACGAAAAGATTTTTTTTTTTTTTTTTTTTTTTTTTTTTTTTGAAATCTTTTTAAATTTTAGTGGGCTTGCCTTATTTTGAAACCCTAGGCACGCCACTGATTCTTAGTGTGGGTACGGGCACCCAACGCGAAGAAAGAAAATTTGATACAAATAAATTACACTAGATGGCGTGATAAGCTTCGAGTTATTGAGTTTTGTGAAATATTAAGATTTTCTAGAGACGATCATAAAAAAAAATATGTTCTTGTATAATTAACTCTCCTAAGCACAAAATTAACGAATATTAGGCTCGTAATTCACATTTCAAAGATTATTTGAATGAATCATTTAAAATTGATTCCAATAGATGGCAAGGTTTTCAATTTCTGAGACATCCACGCGATTTTTTTATTTTTTTTATAACATATTTAGTTACAATGAAACTGTAAAAAGGGGCAAAAAAACTACTATAAAACAACTCGCAGCTGTATTTAAAAAAAAGTGTACACGAACCGATTAAACCCTTTTACTAGTAAGTCGCTGCTAATATACCATCTACGAGGGCGGCACTGAAAATTTCGGGAATCAAGGAAGTGACACAACATTACTATTTAAAAATGTATTTATTGCTTTTAGAAGTATTTTTCCGCGAAACTTGACACATTTTTCCATACGATGGAACCAATCATTGAAGCAACCATTCCATTCGGAAGTTGTGGTCTCCAAAATGGCCGTTTTGTAGGCGTCCACAGCTTCTTCAGGTGATGAAAATCTCTGACCACGCAATTTATTCTTTATTTCAGGGAAAGTATAGAAATCATTAGGGCTTGGGTCGGGGCTGTACTGTGCGCGGTGTGAGAACACGCATTGTCGTAATGGAGGATGATGCGGCGGTTGCAGTTCTCTTTACGGAGTTCAGAAACGACCTGTGGCAAACAAATGCTAGCATACCATTCTGCATTAACCGTTCTTTGTCCCTCAAGAGGAATAGTCGCAACATGGCCGGTTTTGGAGACAAACGTGGTCACCATTTTTTTTTGCAAAACTCCATGAACGAACATTTTTTGTTGGCTATAACTCAATATCGAACACCCAAACTCGTGACTGGTTTTTTGTTTCGGGTTCGTACGCGTATATCCAGGATTCGTTACCTGATACGATGTTGTATACAGCATTTGAGGATCCTGCGTGGAATCTTTCGAGAGTTCTGACGCACCAAGTAACGCGAGCCGCTTTTTGCTCTTCACAGAGCGAATGCGGTATCCATCGGGAAAACAAATTTTTAACACCTAATTGTTCATGCAAGATTATTTGTATTTGACTCATGCCAATGTCTAAAGTTGCTTAAATTTCGCGGTATGTCACATGTCGATTTTCCTCAATCAGCTTAAGCACAGCATCAACGTTTTCTTGGGTGACTGCAGTTTTTGGACGACCTTGACGGGGATCATCACTGAGCTTGACACGACCACGTTGAAATTCAGCAAATCAGCGATAAATTGTGGTTTTGGATGGGGCTTCATCACCAAATGCAGAAATCATCCGGTCAACACACGGTTTTTGTGTTAAACCACTTCGAAAGTCATAATAAATCATCGCTCTTGAATTTTCTCGAGTCAATTCCATTTTCTCAACGACTAAACAAGTTTGACAAAACCTTGTGACAAGACCGAGAATATTTTTAAAATAAATAAATGGTATTCGATTTTTAAAAACAAGCAGTTTTCAATTAAAAAGATTTTAATATGACATAAATAGTGGAGATATTCCATTCCCGATACTTTTAGTGCAGCCCTCGTATATCCGTGGAATAGAACCGAACGCGATCGATTTTCTTAGAAAAATAATCAGTTTAAACAGACGAAAAACGCTAGTTACGTCGGCACGGTTTCTTTGTATGGGACGAGGCATCTGTATGCTAGTATTATATTATCTGTGGTGTGGGGCAACGTTTTTTTATAAGATATATAAAATATGCAGATCTCTCTTGGACATTGACATTGAGCTAACAACTAAAGGCATTACTTGGAAGTATGTGGGACCAGTTTGGTTCATATCATATTCATAGGTAGAAGACCTAGTGACAATTTTTCGTTAAGATTTCAATTTTTACATCATCCTTGTGTAAAAACATGGAACAGTGATTGAAATACATACCTAAAATAGATTCGAATTCTTTCCTCAATACCAGAGGATTTAAATAAGGCACGCTGAATGTTTCTGCTTGTTTTTGCTCCGAACGGATTATCTGAAACAAAATAGTAAATTAACTTATCCATTGATTTATAAACTTCGTCTTTCTTCTATAACAGAGAAAAGTTATAAGATAATCTGAACAAAGCTGTCAAAGCCTCTCTAGGTATTGGCCAACTCTGCGGTGTACTATCGCAGAGTTGGGTTTGTACGGTCAATATACCATAATACCATTAGTCTATGGTTATTAGCAACAGCTTTTAGTGCGATATAGTCTGCGGTGCTTAAAAAGTCTGTGAGGCTTACAAACTCCATGCTTAACTTCTAGCGTTCAATCTGCCTAGCCTTTTTCCAATTATGTTGGGGTCGGCTTCCAGTCTTACCGGATTCAACTGAGTAACAGTGTTTTACAGTGAGCGACTGCCTATCTGACCTCCACAACCCAGTAACTGGGTAACACGATAACCCTTGGCAAGACTGGCGTCAGATCTCAAGCTTCTGACTACCCGTAACGACTGTCAAAGATCTTCAAATTACAGCCGGGACCAACGGCTTAACGTGCTTTCCGAGGCACGGAGGAAACTCGGTAGGTTGAAATGGTCAACCATCCACGGACCGACCTCGTCAAGGGTTGCTTAACCTTGAAGATCGACCCATGCGGCTGTATTATTTAGCCACGAGCTCTTCAATGCCCGAATAAAATAAAAATATTTATTCTTCCACACAGACACAACACAACAGCATCAATCACAAAGTAACAGAGAAGAAAGGTAATAAAAAAAATGTACAAACAAGGTTCATGAATTGGGGATGAATAACTTTCTTGAGGTTCATCTTTTTAACATAAGCTGGATATTCTTAAGTTAAATGTTAGTTTAGTAGTATAGTTTACCTGTATAGACAACAACGGCACAGTATGCCGTCCACACGCGATGCAGCGCGTGTTCAGGTTAGAGTCGTCAGCAGCCCAGCCTGCCATGATGTCTTCGTCGTACAAGAACGCAAGGCACTGGTGACATTGTGAGCACGAAGATAGGTGAACTACTATAGATGAGGACTCTGTGTTTGATTGTTCCTGTTGGAAAAGAATGGGATATAAATTATAATTTTTTCATCATCATAATTTCAGCTGAAAGACGTCCACTGCTGAACATACTGGGCTTCCCCCAAGCGTCACCACATTGACTGGTCACCAGGTCATGTGACCCTAGTGGTACGCCTTCTAATGCTGTGTCTTCCGGTTCACATACATTTTTAGTTACACATATTTTTTATACAAAAAGCAACACTTTTATCCCTCAGTTAAAAGTTATCTGACTATTGAAAAATCGGCTCCTAGACGTTAAGTTGGGCATTTTAGAGCTTCGTGCCCTGTCAAAGGATCAACAGATCATGAAGTAATACAGCAATAAATTGCAGAGGATCCAATGCAATTTATTTCATCAGTATGAGGTTGGAATTCACTATGGCATACAATTGCCTTGAAATAGCAATGCCCTGCCTGATTACTAAATGCTATGGTTTTTCTGTTCTCAAATTATTATATTATTTTAATCATGTCTTGAGAGAACTATACCCTATTCGCTGAGGGGAAAAGTCATTTTGTAAACAAACAAACGTCAAACGGTTATTATTCGACTAATTTTAAAAATAGAACCTTGCAACGCAAAATGGTTACTTTTGTAGCACTCTTTAATTTGTTCTCATTATAGTTCTGTATCTTATGTAAATATCTTAATATATATAAATCTCGTGTCACAATGTTTGTCCTCAATGGACTCCTAAACCACTTAACCGATTATAATAAAATTCGCACACCATGTGCAGTTCGATCCAACTTGAGAGATAGGGTAGGTAGGGTAGGGTAGGGTAGGTAGGGTAGGGTAGGTAGGAAAGGGTAGGTAGGAAAGGGTAGGTAGGGTAGGGTAGGTAGGGTACGGTAGGTAGGGTAGGGTAGGTAGGGTGGGGTAGGTAGGGTAGGGTAGGGTAGGTAGGGTAGGGTAGGTAGGGTAGGGTAGGTAGGGTAGTGTAGGTAGGGTAGGGTAGGTAGGGTAGGGTGGGTAGGTAGGGTTGGGTGGGTAGGTAGGGTAGGGTGGGTAGGTAGGGTAGGGTAGGTATGGTATGTAGGGTAGGGTAGGTAGAGTTGGGTAGATAGTGTTAGGTAGGGTAGATGAATGTTTGGTGTTTTTATGGCAAAACAAAGTTTGCCGGGTCAGCTAGTTAGTTTATAAGTTTGACATATTTGGTTGTTCTATGAAATAAACATCTGCCCATGATATTCGTTATTTTAGTTTTTAGTGCCAGCAAAGTAGAGACAAGTAAAAACCTTTTTTTAGGGTTTGTTAAACTTTTATTTTTTCGCCCAGCAAATAGAATATAAATTCATTTATATGTGGATGGTGCAGTGTGCTTTTTTCTAACAAACATCTTTATTAACTAACTGTTGACATAGTGTTCCCTACTTTCCTTGCGTACCACGGGGTCCAAGCGCTAAAAAAGAAAATTTGGTACTAAAAAATTACACTAGATGGCGCGATATGCTTAGATTCGTTATTCAATTGTGTGAAAATCACATTCAATTCAAAATTAACAAACATTGTATGTTTTTTTTTAATCAACTCTCCTAAGCACAAAATTATGGAATATTGGGCTCTTAATTCACATTTCAAAGATTATTTGAACGGAAAATTTAAAATTAATTCCAATAGATAGCGCGGTTTTTTAATTTATCAGGCATGAAACCCGATATTTTAAATTTTTATTGTAACACATTTTGCTACAATGAAACTGTAAAAAAATGCTATAAAACAAATCGTAACTACTATTGTAATCGTACTGTATTTAAAGAAAAAAAATGTTGCGAACCGAGAAACCCCTTTTAATTGCAAGACGATGCTAACACCATCTATATGGAACGGAACCGAACGCGCTCGAAGTACTTATAAAAATAATCAGACGAAAAACGCTATGTTGCGTCGGTACGGTTTCTTTGTATGGGATGAGGCATCTATATGCTAGTATTATATTATCTGTGGCCGTAATGAGTTCAAAATGATGTTCTGATTACACAAATAAGGGTTAAAACTACTTACAGTCATAGCAGGATACAAGTTGTCGGGTAGATGCGACACGAGAGTTGCTAAGGACCCGCGTTCCATAGAACAAACTAGGTCAGCATCGCTCGATGCGCGTCTGAATCCTCCTACCCATTCTGCAAATACAACACATTTTCAACTCACATATAATATACACAGTCATAAATCTTGAAGCAGATAAAACTCCTAAATTAAATAAAAATAATAAGGAATAAATAATCAAATTATTACAGATAATATAAATCTTAGTAACTCATAGCGTATGTACAGTACAACTATTTTCTTAATGTCCCTCTGCAAACTTCGTGTTTCGTCAGTCGTCGGATTTCTATCAGTTACCCTTTCTTTGCGTTTGGTGCAGACCGGACGCTCTCAATCAACTTGGAAGTATAAAGAGTTTTAGGACTCTTTTAAGTTTTAACATAATTAAATTTATTTTAAAAATGGGAAGAAAAGATACTAAAGCTGCTGCACTATTTTTACAGCTCTATATATTTCACATGGAAATCAAAACAAAACAACAATAAAGTACTTAGTTCTGAATTCAAATTATTATACATGATAAATCTAATAATTGATAGACATGGAAATTAGCATTCGTTTGTATTCGGAAACGCGATGATTGCCGAGGGTCATTAAGAAAATAGTTGTACTGTACTTCAGGCACCCCGTCTCAATTCTAATTCTCATCCTTACTAATATCAAAAATGCTTTTCACGTCTTAACGGCTAATCGCGTTTGAATGAAACTTGGGATGCGGGCAGATCATGTCCTTGATTAAGATTCTTTTTATCCCAGGAGTATGTTTGCTTTGCTAGTAGGTAATAAAATTTGTGTGATTCTTACTGGTTACCGAGTTTTAAGCATTTGTATGTTACGAAAATGTCCGTTTATATTCGGAATCGCCCAAAGTTTAGTTAGTTTGACTTACAATCGTCTCATGCTAAAAGTTCCATTCAAGTCTCATTATCTTATTTTTGAGCACACTAAATCAATCAATCTGCCTAGCCTTTGCTTCCAGTCTAACCGAATTCAGCTGAGTACCAGTGTTTTACATGGAGCGACTGCCTATCTGACCTCCACAACCCAGTAGCTGGGAAACACGATATCCTTTGGCAAGACACTTGATCTGACACTAGATCTTAAACTTCTGACTACCCGTAACGACTGTCAAAGATCTTCATATGACAGCCGGGACCAACGGCTTAACGTCCTTTCCGAGGCACGGAGATGTCTCGTTATGTTGAAATGTTCACCCATCCACGGACCGACCTCGTCAAGCGTTGCTTAATCTTGAAGATCGACCCGTGCGTTTGTTATTATTTAGCCACGAGCTCCTCCACAGTTTGAACACACTAAATGTTCAAGAGTTTATAACTTAAAATATTTAGGTGGACATTTTGTGAGATGCCAAATAATTTAACCAAATCAAATAAACGCACCATACTTCTGCCTACTCTTTAGAGCAAATACAGCATATGTGATGTTATAAAATAAAAACTTACCATCAGGATTTATCTCCGACGAGCCATCAGTAGAATCCTCCTCTCCCATCAAACTGTTCAATGCACTGGTAGCGTTACCAAACGCGCCTTTAACCGGTGTAGAATTAGCCGATATAACTTCTTTCATTTCATCGAACTTCTTCGCCATACTTGTCGCCGCTGACTTGAGGCTGCTTAGACCACTCTGTAGGAGTTCATTCGACCTCTTCCCAGCTATACTCGTTGGACTGAAAAATGTAGACTTATGTAGCTGGCCATAAACAAACATGGAATTTGTTCTTCTTCTTCATTTGTTTTAAAAAGGTCGACTTATATGAAAAAATCAGCCTAGCCTTTTTCCCAACTATGTTGGGGTCGGCTTCCAGTCTTACCGGATTCAGCTGAGCACCAGTGTTTTACATGGTTCGACTGCCTATCTGACCTCTACAACCCAGTAACTGGGTAACACGGTACCCCTTGGCCAGATTGGTGTCAGATCTCAAGCTTCTGACTACTGGTAATGATCGATAATAATAAGATGATAGTAATCAAATATCTTCGAATGACAGCCGGGACAATGGCTAAACGTGATTGCCGAAGCACGGAGGAAACTCGGTATGTTGAAATGGTCACCCATCCACGGACCGACCTCGTCAAGCGTTGCTTAACCTTGAAGATAGACCCGTGCGGCTGTTATTATTTAGCCACGAGCTCCTCTAAAAGGTTGACTTATACGGAGTAAAAATCAAAAATGTACAAAATCTAAAACAATCATGCTTTTCACAAGACAGTGCGAAAAAAAATGGCTAATACATGCAAAAATATAGACGAATAGTGGAATGTGGTATAAAATTGTTCTATCTAAACAAACATTTTTCAACACAATGAAGACATCAAACTTTTTCTGGTAACTAAATGGGAAAATCAAAAGATGCATGGCATGATTTTTGTCAAATTTTGAATACTTACAGCAGACAAAGAGTGGCGCTGCATTAATTTTGTTTACAAAAACATTATTATTTTAATTTTTTTTACTCATATTATCTGTATTTCAAGAGTGTTATTTTTTTGTAGGTAGTCGAGATTCTTACCTGAAGTAATTCTCGATCATAGCCTTCCCCAGTTTCATGTTTTCCTTGCGCAACGACAGTCGGGCTGGCGAATAGCGTCTAAGAAAACAAACAAGCTAGCGTACTGCGTGTCGGTGCGGTTAATAAAATAACAGAGCTATTTTATTAGAAAAATAATGAACAAAAAGGCTGGTTGCATGTTCAAGTAAATAATTAAAAAAAAAACAGAAGCATGAGAATACGATTCTAAATTCTTTCGACTTATTCAAGTAATTTTAACAATCCCAGAATGTTTTTGTGGTTCGATCGAAAAATTCTAAGACATGTGACAACCACCAACCCGCACTGGGCCCGCGTGGTGGATTACGGCCCATACCCTCTCACAGAGAGGCGGCCTGTGCCAGCAGTGGGAACATTAATAGGCTGATGATGATGATGTTGACAGGTATATAATGACTGGTTCGATCAATTTCGGTTAACCCATTGCAGCCACAACAAAGGTCATGTGTCAAATGTCTTATCCTACTAATATTATAAATGCAAAAGTTTGGATGAGTGGATGTTTGTTATCCAATCACGCGGAAACGGCTGAATTTTTACCCCGATAAACCCGGTATAATGTTCCCTTGTTGTTCGCCGGCAAGGCCGCGGGCAGAAGCTAGTGTAAAATCATTAGATTGGCTGGATTTCGTTCTTGGAAATTTTCACTAACATTTGAAATTATTGTAAATCGATAAGTATAATATTCACAAAGGATCTTTGTGTCTCTGAAGTGGTTGCAATACCCTGCGCAGTAGCTATTTTTGTGTCAATGTTGAAGTTGAAGAAAGCATTGTATAACTGTCTCTTTCACTCGCTTTCGTTTGTCGCATCGTCAAATCTCGCTTACTCTATGCAGTATACTCGATGACAAACTATTTCTTGCGCAATGGTTCGTAGAGCCAACTTCAGACAAACAAAGATCCGCTGTGACTACTAGAACTGTTACTTGAATATGCAACACAGCTAAAACTGAAGGCTAAAACTAAAAGAAAATAATGACAGGGAAGCAAAGGGCTCCCCTGACAATGAAACGGGCATGCTTAGTATTGAACAAGATGTTTGTCGTGAACTAAAACATAGCAGTGACATCTATACATAGACAATGAGTTTGTATAGTAATATTTACACATAGAAATTATCTTGGTGTACTGTAAGTTTTTTTATGAACTTTTAATGAATGAGCTTTTTGACAAATATGGGCACTTTCTGAATATATTTCATGAAAATAATCTTTGTATAAAATAAAAATTCTAGGTCTAGTTTAAACAACTACATCATTTAAACCAAACCAACAATTTTTTTTTTATGTAAACTATACTCAGATTTTTTTAATTTTGTATACTAAACCACAGATAATATAAATACGGATACCTCATCCCATACAAAGAAACCGTGCCGACGTAAATAGCGTTTTTCATCTGATTATACTGATTATTTTTTGTAAATCAAACGCGTTCGGTTCCGTTCCACGGCGATAGATAGATCACCATCTATATCCGTGGAACGGAACGGAACCGAACGCGATCGATGTGCAAAAAATAATCAGTTTAGTACGTCGGCACGGTTTCTTTGTATGGGATGAGATACCACTGACTAAACTGACATTTGGGGGTTGCCACTTTATCGTTGCATAAAAAGTGTCTTATCCTGAATGATCGAAAGTTGATCGAACAACGAAATAGATCGAATATTGAACTATTTCACGGCAAAAAAAATATATTAATTAAGAAACTTGCGCTCTTATTTAATTTCTACTTATTTACGTAAGACTTCATTCTATCGATTGCATTTATCTTATTTATTTAGGTAAATATGCGTATTACAATTTGTATGGCCAATTATAGATTTCCCTGTGTAACTGGGATAAATGTATAAAACATGCGAACGAACTAATGCCACAAATATTGTTGATTTCTTATTTATTACAATAAAAGTTTATATAATATAATATAATTTTATTAATTGTTATATTTTTAAATAAATTACTTTTATATTCATAAAACATTTATTTACACCAATAAGTAAATTTTAATTCAAGATATTGATTCATTGATTAAATGAATCACTTATGATTGATCACTATGCTCCGCGCTTGCAACATTAAAAAAA
Source organism: Orthosia cruda (assembly GCA_964057195.1). NCBI lineage: Eukaryota > Metazoa > Arthropoda > Insecta > Lepidoptera > Noctuidae > Orthosia > Orthosia cruda. The sequence goes on from OZ059828.1 coordinate 20,541,749, forward strand.
AATATCTTTGGCAACTGTCAGTTTAGTCTACGAATATAAAAAGAAAGTTTTTTTTTTTTGTCCTGGAGCAAAATTCAATAGCCCAATATAATGTAGCCAAATAATCATAATGTTATTAGAATTTTGAGCACACCAAAACAATGAACACAACAGTCATTTATTCTTAGCACAATCAATCTCGCAAAATCCTCTAACATATATTTCAAAAGACTCAACACTCAATTCTAAATTACTCAACTCACCCAAAACTGATCTTTAGTGTGTTCCCCAGGCTGACGAGACTGGAAGACACGGTGCCAGCGGGTACCGTCTCACTTCTGTGCAGTTTCCTGCAAACAGGAAACTATCGAGGTTATCGTGCTCGATTGGGGCGTAGCTCTAGCTGTATTCATACGTTAGCGGGCGCAGTGTAAGGTGAGGGCTGGCAGGGGGGAAGGCACTCAACTATGCTCAGAGGGATAGCTAACATAGAGAGAAACTTACAATGTGTATTTTTTTTTCTTACGTAACATCCAATAAGTTACATTCAAGCCTGTATTCATCAAAGGAGTAGGCATAGGAGTATAAAATTTACATCCATGTTTCGCCGGTAATTTATACTAATATTATAAAGATAAATGATTTGTATTTTTAACCGACTTCCCAAAAAGGAGGAGGTTCTATGTTCGACTTCAAGTTTGTTTTTTTTTTTTTTTTGTGTATGTTCACCGATTACTCCGTCAATTGTGGACCGATTTTGAAAATTCTTTTTTTTTAAAAGTATGTTCCGAAATTGGTCCCATTTTAATTTGGTGAAAATCTGATGAAGAACTTCGGAGATATACAACAGAACTCTTCAATAAATAACGGCAAATCTCTCGGGCTCTGCAATCGCATTTCTGTTTATTGTTTATACCATTTCATAACATAACATCACGCCAGTACGCTCTTAAGGGGTACGCAGATCTCTCATTTCACCGGATATGTTCAAGTTTCATGAAATCTATTTTGGCGTTAAAGTTACCTTACTAACTTGCCTATTAGGTACGTACAACTAAAAAGTGAAAAATAAAAAAACTTTTTGCAAAAAAATACTACCGACTTCCAAATACATAAATAATAACAACAATAATAACATAATCCATAACGCATAAAAATGGTACCTACGAAAGACACCGACTTCAAAAAATTAAGTTATTTTTCACTTTGTAGTTTAGTATTTGGAAGTCGGTAGTATTTTTTTGCAAAAAGTTTTTTTATTGTATGTAACATATAAACTTAAAAACTACTGGACCCATTTAAAAAATTCTTTCACCTTTGGGAAGCTAAAAGCTATTTATCCATGTATTCCCACGGGAACGGAACTACGCGGGTGAAACCGCGAGGCGTCCGCTAGTGAAGTAACATACAAATAATTTATTTTCTTATACAATACTACACCTAGTCTTTGAAGTACTCATGAAAACAAGTTTTTCCTGTATTAAAACACTTCGCTGTTCCGAAACTTACATTAAGTACTTACAGTTTTCTGAATAAGATTGAAAATAATTGAAAGTACAAAGTAACAATTATTTTTTCATCACACTTGCACGTAAACAGTATCAAAACATACAGGTTAACTTGGCCGTAATGCCCCATATAAAACCCTCGAGCTTTTTTGTTTGTCATGAAACCCAAGGGCGGTAAGTAATATTTTTTTAATTTATAGCACAGCTTACAGGTCATGCAAGTTCAAGCAAGGAGTTTACACGCAATTGAAAAATTTTCTTAAAATGTTATCTAAACAGGAGTTTCTTTGCAATCTCGCTACATGTTACTTAAATATTCAACTAATGTTCTTAATAATCGTTTTTAACAGTTATTTGTATCAAAAAGTCATTTTTTTTTACTCTTCATCATGGCTGAATACCTACGTAAGTATTTGCTCTGAAAATTTCTGAACGAAACATTTGTATAATCTGTGGTGTGGGCAAAACTCGCAATCCGCTTAAAAAAAAGTTCACATATTTCGTAATAATAGCTGTGCTGACTTGTGTATTAAAGCTATAATTCATAATTATTACTCGCAAATGTGATGAAAAACATTGTATGTTTCACGGGCGGTACGGGAATTACGAACCTCGACTCAGAAAGCCCTCAGTCTTCGACTTCGGGCTTCTACTAGAGCCTCGATCGTAATTCCTTACTTACCGCCCTTAATACACAATGTACTATAAACTTACTTAATGGTATACAATTAAAGGGCACGAGCCTATTCTCGTTAACCCGATACAAGATTGGCCTGCGATAACCCAACCATTTTTTTTTTGGGAATGGTATCCAAGACCCCACACCCAATAATCGTGCTTGCGACTATAATACTTTCGATGCCGTGAAAAATAATTCTGTTGTAATATTCTGTTATATTTTTTGAAACAGTCTCCTTGTTAGTTATTACTCTGAGCAACTACGTGAGGGATATAAAGAAAGGATTTATATTGCATAACATGCTTGAAGAGTTTTGATAGTTTCTAAGCGCTTTATAGAAAGTTACAGGGATAAAAAGAACATCCTCACACATATTTTTAATGAGTAGTTTATGCTAAAAATAATACACTAAGGCAGAGATTCTCTCCTCTAAATTATCGCAGAATTAATGTGACAAATTGTCAAGCACGCGTTATCTGCTGTGAATGATTGAATGAATTTTCAGCTGCCAATCACAGCAGATAACGCGTGCGAACATTTGTCACATTAATTCTGCGATTATTTAGAGGTGAGAAAGTCGGCCTAAGCCTGAAAGAAGTGGATATCTCGTCAAAAAAGTCTGTGGAACTTGGCTGTAAATTCGTCACGTGTTTTGGGTGGATGATCCGGTCTGACGAGGTAGAATTACTGATGCACTGAAGTTTAGACGATACTCATCTACAGCACAACTATTTCCTTAATGTCCCTCGGCAAACTTCGTGTTTCGTCTCTATTTTTATCAGCCCTTTACACTTGGTGCAGACCGGACGCTCTCAATCAACTTGGAAGTATATAGAGTTGTTATTACTCTATTAGCTTCAATCAATCTGCCTAGCCTATTCCCAACTATATTGGGGTCGGCTTCCAGTCTTACCGGATTTAGCTGAGTACTAGTGTTTTACATGGAGCGACTACCTATTTGACCTCAACAACACAGTAACTGGGTAACACGGTACCCCTTGGCAAGACTGTTGTCAGATCTCAAGCTTCCGACTACCCGTAACAACTTTTTTTTTTTTTGGGACAATCCCACCGCACTATTCCCAAACCACTGCAACTCCTGAAAGCCAGAATCAACAGTGGCGACCACCAGAAAAGCGCCGAGGCAATGAAGCTCGACGAAGTCCCGGAGAATGAATTTAACTGTCTTGGATCCCGCAACGAAATTAATCAGAACAGAAAATGGAGGAGTAAGAAAAATACAAATTTCCACTTCCCTCCATATCAAGCAGGAGACAGAACAAACAAGACCAATAGGCACAAAGGGTCGTTTACAACTGGGATAAGCCCAGTTGGCTAGCACCACGGATAAAAATTAGCATTAATATTAATGGGTCCTAACATTGTGAGCTGTTATATTTGATTCCAATAATAGGTATGGCAAAAACGCGTAACAACTGTCAAATATCTTCAATGACAGCCGGGACCAACGGTTTAACGTGCTTTCTGAGGCACGGAGGAAACTCGGTATGTTGAAATGGTCACCCATCCACGGACAGACCTTGTCAATAATCGACCAGTGCGGCTGTTGTTATTTAGCCAAGAGCTCCTCTTATTTTAAAAATGGGCGGAAAACCTGCAATAGGAAAATAATTTTATAGCTCTATATAGAAAACACGGAGATCTAAACAAAACAACAATAAAGTACTTAGTTCTGAATTCAAATTATTTTAATTATAATACACGATAAATCTAATAATTAATGGACATGGAAATTAGCATTTGTTTGTATTCGGAAATGCGATGATTGCAGAGGGACATTAAGAAAATACTTGTACTGTACTATCTTAAATAGTTTATCCGTAACGAAGGATGTTTCCAAGCTTCGTAGGCACATCGGAAACTTGTAATCTGGATGCGGTCAGAATTGTATTGGTCTCTTTTTATCCATAGGCCCCAGATATTGTTAACGGTCATATTTATTTATTATGTATGTAATTGCACACCACATAACATACTGAGGACCACAGATATAAATCTAACTAGATGACGCGATTGTATGTACTTCGCGTGTCAAAAAACGGAGTACAATTACGATCAATGATCGTATTTTGATATTTTCATTTAGCATTACCGGAAATACACCGAAATCTAAAAATCCTAATTATGCCATATTGAGCTGTAAATACAGTATAGAAAAAGTTGGTATAGGCATTGAAAATGTTTTCTTTCATTGGTAAGTAAATTTGTTTTTAAATAGTTTGCGAAAAAATTACACTCTTGGTTTTCATACAGATAGAGGAACTTGCGTTATCTAGTTAGATTTATTTCTGTGCTCGGGACAATCATATAGAAAACAAGTGTGTAATGGGCAGTCTTATCGCACGCGAACTCTTACTGACATTTGTTTGACAAGGTGACATCCAGTTCTGACCGGACATGGTATAGTAATATTATTATACCATGTATATACTCCGCCTTGTATTCTCTTCCCACGATGGCCTAAGACTACGTCACAATAAGTGTTACCAATAATTGTACTTTTCAGTAAATTTAGGTACTTTCTGATTTACATACATAAACTCACGCCTTTTTCATAGGCAGAAACTACAGAAATACCTGCTAAGTTCCTTACATACTTCTTTTGCTTCACTCAAATTCATACATCTAGTCATACACACACGCAGGTTATGAGTACTGCGCAAATAGTTAATGAAAATTAAATAAATTACTAACTAGCTTAACTATTTAGTAACTCGTGTGATTCATATATTTAGTTTTTGGCCAATCACGTGACCCAGCTGTCACGGGAAGAGAATACCAGTTGGAGTATATTATTATACCATGCGTACACAGATCACAATATCACATGCAGGCTGCAAAGAAAGCATTAAACAGCCAAATAGCCAAGGAAGTTGTATACCCTGTAAGTTCCTGCGGGGGCTCATCTTGGAACGAGTTGCTTCTTCTATGGAACAGCTTGGGGCTGACGCTGAGATCGTGCTTGGGTAGGGCAGGCTCGTCGGTAGGGGGTGATACGGGAGGTTCTTGTGGGAGCTCCGGCTGACATAGTGCGCCGAGAGGGTCGTCGCTTAGGACTGGTGTGCGAGCTGATACTCTGAAACAAAAAATCATCGTCTAATACTCAACGGATCTTTGTGTCTCTGAATTGGCTGCAAGACCCTGCGCAGTAGCTATTTTTGTGTCAATGTTGAAGGTGAAGATAGCATTGTATAACTGTCTCTTTCACTCGGTTACGTTTGTCGCATCGTCCTATCTCGCTTAATCTATGCAGTAAATTCGATGACAAACTGTTTCTTGCGCAATGGTTCGCAGAGCCAACTTCAGAAACACAAAGATCCACTGTGACTATTATAATAATGCAATGTTGATTGTGAAAATCATATGCCACTTGTTCATCTACAATATTCGAAGCAAACCGACAACATTATAAAACCGGGGCCGATATTGGGTTTAATAAAAACCCACAAAAGGCTAGGGAACTCCAAGGATTATGATCATATTCATCAAAATTTAATTCAAATTCCACCAATCAGCAACTCAGTATCTACACCATATCTTCCACACTATCCAAGCCTCAGACCACACTATATATTTATATGCTATTCCAGATTATAATCTATCTCTGTGCCAAATTTCATCCAGATCGGTTCAGCCGTTTGAGCGTGAAGAAGTAACAAACATACAAACACACACAAACTTTCGCCTTTATAATATTCGTGTGATTAGCTCATTTCGATCGTCTCTACTAGGTATAGGTTCATAAAACGTATTGGAGGTTAAAAAAGTGAACTCACTTGGCCGGTGACGTCTTAGCATCAGGCAATTCAGTCGCGGCGGCTTCTTTCTCCGGCTCTTCAGGGAAACTCAGTGTTCGAGAACACCTTGATTTAGTATTAGGTGTTACTACTGAAACCACAACAATGTTTATTATGAAGATGCAAAATAGTACAATTCGTTTCGAGCATTAAAAGTCACAATTTTAACACGAACGACGTAGCCAATTTCTTTGTCGAAAGCTACATGCGAGTGTTAAAATAAAGCCTTTTATATGCGAGACACGAACGATTCTTTTTCAATTACCTGATGAACTTACTTAATTAAATGCAAATAAGTTCCAACAACAATTTATTAGTAACGTTCAGACTAATATATACACACAATCAGCGTGCGCTTTTTCGAGAGGTAACAGGTTCAGTATCTTTCTGATATCAAAACTCCATACAAAGTCATTTTGTAACTGTCATTATGTAATTATGTTTTAATTTTTACTTTACAATCTTGTGTCTTAATGTTCATATTTCTTAGGCAATGGGTTACATAATAGACAAGGTAGTGGAAAAAGATTATTTAACTAACTAGACCATTCTCAGCACTGCTACTACTGGACTGTCCTGGGTTCAATACTCTTGCTGTGTCTTGTTTGTGTATGTGTTTTAACATTTCTTGTTTATTATACGTTTGTTTTCGGGGTATCTAAGTATCTAGCGTAATATAAGGTAGAATGGCAGAAAATGCCTAAGGCATTAAGTCCACCTCTGTTCTTGTGCATGTTTTAATAAATAAATTGACTGTGTCGAAGTCGTAAGTATGCACCATACTTACCACTAGGGAACGCTAGCCTCTGTATTTGCTGCACAATCTGCGCGTCTCCTGCGAAGCTCTCCGACCGCGTGAGGATGCGCAAGTCTGACGGACTGTCCGGACTTACGTGTATTGTCTAAAAAATTAAAAAGTCTATACAAGAAGGAATAAATCTTATGGTGGGAATGTGTTTTACACAATGGATCAGAGTTTGTTTGGCACAATTTATCTTAGAAAAACCTGAATAGGATCCTCGGTAAAAGAGCAGAGATAAAACACTTATATTATTGCAAGCGCCCAAAATATTCTTGGTTATATTTATTTATTTATTTATTATATTCTTTATTGTACACCACACAAATATATATACAGGATAAAAAATCATAAAAGCAAGTGTACAATGGGCGGTCTTATCGCACAGGGCAATCTCTTACAGACAACCTTTGGATGGACTGAACGAGAGGAGAGGAATTTAGGGTTGTCAGTGTACAACATATCTTAAATAATAATACTTAGACATAATAACATAAAATAATACATAATATACTAATATATAACAAAAATATCATAGAGAAAGGAAAAGACTAATTATAGTGAAAGGAAATGCTCCTTCACCATTTTTTTGAATGTTGGTAAGGATTGAGTATGCCTCACTTCAATAGGTAATGCATTCCACAAACGAGCTGCTTGAACTGTAAAAGATTTGTCGAAGAAGGATGTGGAATGCATTCGTATACGCGTCCTGTATTGCGTCCTGTTAGTTTATATCTTGTGTGCCTTTTTCGTTAATTGCTGGAACTCTGTTTACTTACAGAAAAATATATAAAAAATATACTAGTACCTGTCTTTTCTCGGGTATGGGAATTGGCGTACTTGATTCTTCGTTGTTCAATGAATTACTCCTAGGTCTCGCTGTTTCACTCAAATCCGTGTTGGACGGTAAACCTGAACAATAAAGCACCAACATTAAATTGGCAAAATATCCAAGTTTGCACATGTATTCTCATCTATGAGTCACGCCTCTCGATGGTCGAGGAATTCTTGTTATGTACGCAAAAACGCATATTTTGCTTCAAATGCAAAGGAGATTGTTCGCCTCGAATTCACATGTATGTTTTATTATATAGTCGGTATTTTTTTTTAGCTTGTTCTGTTCAACTGCGGGGCAAAGCCTCCTGTCTCAAGGCGTAAATCTCGTCCCGTCACTTCGACAGTGTTCAGTAAAGTAAGAATAGAATAGAGAAGGTCATCGCAATGAAGTTTATTTATGTAATAGTAAATATTTACCAGAGATGAGTATCCCAGCGGCGGCAGACAGACCGTGTGTATGCGTGCGCGAGTGTACGTCCCGCACGATGTTGCCGCGACGTACGAGCGCCTCAAACGCGTTGGAGCGAGCCTCTGCCTCGCGATCGCATGCTGGAAAAGATTAGATGTTTAAAAAATAGTCGACGGCACGAATTATTTTGTGCGCGAGTACAAAATGCATGCTATCTCATCCGACGACACGTGCGAAAGATATAGATGCTGTGATAAGCAGTAAGAAGCTATTTTCGCGTACCAATTAGCACTTTTGCAAATTTGTATCGAAATGGATGATGATTTAGGACGAAAACGAGCGCACGAAATTTTATAAACAGACCTTTGGGAGTCTAGATATCATGAAAAAACGACAAAATGGATATTTTCAAAATAAAATTGTTTGCATTGTTGAATTACTAATCTATCCCTGTATGGTGGCCATTTTGCAATTTTCCTTCTTCTTATGGTATTTATTTCAGCCCAAAGATGCGTTAAAATTAGTGTTGAAATATGGAACTTTCGATGCTCATAACTTTAAACTTTTTTTTGTTTTTTTTTTCTACTTTTTTGTTTCCGTACAGAGCTAGATAATGATGAGACAAATTGATATATTTTTTATTATGGACGTACATCGTCAAACAGTGGAGTAATCGCCAGACTACCTTAACTCATGAATACATCGTCAAACAGTGGAGTAATCGCCAGACTACCTTAACTCATGAATGATCGGTAGGCATGCTCAAACGATAACCAAGTTTTCAAATATTCGTTGACTGTGTCGTAAAATTGATTTTGTTATCGTCGCTGCAAAACAACTTCCAAATCACAACAAAAATTCGCTACTCAACTTAGTGAACATTAAAAATCAGACTGATTTTTAATGTTCACTAAGTTGAGTAGCGAATTTTCTAGTGACTAACCCGAAACTACGATCTTAACCTTATTCCAAACTTTATGTCCATCTTTTTTTGGGACAATCCCACCGCACTATTCCCAAACCACTGTAACTCCTGAAAGCCAGAATCAACAGTGGCGACCACCAGAAAAGCGCCGAGGCAATGAAGCTCGACGAAGTCCCGGAGAACGAATTTAACTGTCTTGGATCCCGCAACGAAATTAATCAGAAAAGAATAAAGGAGGAGCAGGAAAAATAAAATTTCCTCTATATCAAGCATGAGACAGAACAAAAAAGGCCAATAGGCATAAAGAATCGTTTACAACAGGGATAGGCCCAGTTACCTAGTACCACGGATAAAAATTAGCATTAATATTAATGGGTCCTAACATTGTGAGCTGCTATATTTTTCCAATTATAGGTATGGCAAAAATGCAAGGCAATTTGTTCTACAAGGTCCATATAGTAAACAACTGATGCAGCCTGTACATTATTCAACATAGCCTGTACATACATATAAACTTTATGTCCAGATACAACTGTTACCCTACATCAGAGATTCTCAAACTATTTTGAGCAAAAGACCCCTTTTCCAAAATGAATTGATACCTCAGACCCCCATAGCCAAATAACTTTAAAAATCCGCTTATTGATTTGCCGAGTTTTCCATCTTGTCCGAACTTGTGCACGCTTATCGACTTGTTGAGTTTTATAAAAGTACAGCAATGATACTTCCTACTAAAATATTAATCATTCTTATAATCATCCGTACACGTAACACAACTAACACAGTATCTTGAAAGTTTCAAATAAGAACTTGTGTTAATTAATAGGGGCGATTTTTAGACCTCGTCGACCCCCAAAATCAGTTTTCGTTTATGTCGATCCCTAGGGATTACGACCCTAAGGGGTCGATATCTACCACTTTGGGAATCCCTGTGCTATATCATTCGTAATTCCTTTTTTTCTAAGACGTACCTGAGTCTAAGCTGGTTCTGCTGTTGGCCGGCTCGCAAGCGGCCAAGGTAGCGAGACCCGATAGCTCTGAACCTTCACCCACCGCTGCTGCAGACCGTACCCGAGGTAAAGTGCTGCTACCTATAAATATTGCGTCATTGAATTCAAGATAATCACAAGATAGCACAATAGCTAATTAAAAAATACATAAAGAAAAAAAAAAGTTAGTTACAGCTTCTTTACAAAAAAAAAAAACTTATTCATTTATTTAACAATTTATGTACACACACATAATACAAGGACAAGAAGAAGGAACAGAAAATTTGGTACAGAGGTGTTTATTTCTAATGACATCTCTGCCAACATACTTGCGAAAGGAAAAATTAAACAAGAGATGTAGATATCTTCTAGGTGATCAATAAATTATTTAAATAAGTGATTGGACAAATAAAAACCCACGACACATTTTTATTTAATGCTTTTTAATATATTGCTTTACGCTTCGCTCGACAATCTATCAAACACGTAAAATTATGACACGATATCTTGCGAAAATACCATCAAACAGTAAAACGCCCATAACTTTTGAACGGCTGAACAGATTTGCATCAAACATAGCTAAGAACACTCTCGATAAAGTCAGTTGTCAAAAATAAATCAAAATCGGTTCATCCGGTTAGGACTTGATGCCACAGACAGATACACAAAGACACAAACACACAGGTACATACGTCAAAATTATAACATCCCTCTTTTTAAACCCCGATGGAAAAAGAGGGGTGTTATAAGTTTGACGTGTGTTGCTCTGACATGATCTGTGTGTCTGTCTTTGGCATCATAGGTCCTAAACGGATGAACCGATTTTGATTTTATTTTTTGTGTTTGCAAGGTGATTTTGTCGAGCGTGTTCTTAGCTATGTTTAAATAAAATCGGTTCAGTCGTTCAAAAGTTATGGGCGTTTTACTGTTTGAATCGGGGTGTTATCGCAAGATATCGTGTCATAATTACCTGTTCAATAGATTGCCGATCGAAGCGTATCTACTATGTACTAGATAAATTATATAGCATGAAATAAAAATGTGTCGATGGTTTTTTAAATTTTGAAATTTTACTTGTCCCATTGGGGTTAAAAAGTAATTTTTTGAGGTGTAAGAAAAGGATCATCTTACTGCCAGCTGACATGGAGTTGAGCAGGTTGCGTCCGGCTCGCTGTGCACCAGCTTTCCGGAACAACGCTGCACCCACAACTGCAATGCGTAACTTGTTCCACAATAGTTGCGCTCCACTGAACAGAAAAATATACATTTCATTTAACAAAATTATTGTTTAATTTTCTATTTAAAACAATTAAGGTTCCCCTAGTCAACGGCACGAACAATTTTGTGCGCGAGGTTAAAATGCATGCTATCTCATCCCAGAACACGTGTTAAAGAGATAGATGCTGTGAAGAGCAGTAAGAAGCTAGTTCGCGTACGAATAAGCACTTTTGCAAATTTGTATCGAAATGGATGATGATTTAGGTCGAAATCGAGTGCGCGAAATTTTATAAACAGACTTTCGCGAGTCTAGAAATCATAAAAAACGACTAAATGTATATTTTCAAAATAAAATTATTTGCATTGTTGAATTACTAATTTATCTCTGTATGGAGACTGTTTTGCATTTTCTTTCTTCTTATGGTATTTATTTCCGCCCAAAGATGCGTTAAAATTAGTGTTGAGATATGGAACTTTCGACGCTCATAACTTACTTTTTTTTTTTTTATTACCAATTAATAGTTGTACATCGTCAAACAAAGGAGTAATCTCCAGACTACGTTTGTATGGAAGAATGATCGACTAGTGTAACCTTAAGACGTCGCTGCAACATTAGCAATGATCAAAGCATGGTTTCATTTTTGAACTACACTCTCAGAAATACTTGGATAGACGTAATACTCCCCAGTATTGAGGCTCAAGCTAACAGTCACTACCAGTTTTTAAACTTTCTATAAAAACTTACTCACAGCAAGAAGACTTATTGAAAACTTTCATGGATAACATAACATTTAGGTCCGTTACTGTACATACCTGGGCATATCCTGCGGCCACGTGGCTTCCAATACGCATCGGTTATAGTACCCATACGTTAGAGCGTTAGGTTGTAGCCCCGCGCGCTTCATTAGGAACAGTAGCTGTACCGCTAGTACTGGCAATGAGTGGTTGCCGCATAGCTGCATCATTACACGGTAACAAACCTGAAAATATTGAATGTTTAGAACATAAGGGTTTTATTAGGCTCCATATTATGGGAATAGGAAAAAACTAGGACAAAGTACGTGTTTTGTGAAAAATATAATCAGACGCGTTGTAATAGTGCACGCCAAACTTCTGGGCCGCCCTGAAGTTGGCATTCAAATGCGCAAGGCACGAAACGGTGCTATTTTTTTATGAGATTTACTACTGCGCAGCCATTGTAGCCAACTTCAGGGCGGCCAAGAAGTTTGGCGAGAACTGTATTCAGGGACTGCCAACTTAGAAATATCGATAGGTTAATCCTAAAATAGTATTTAGCAAAAATTTCGAAGGACAAAGCAATGTCGCTCTAACGATCTACTGCCAAATACTCAACTGCAAATCAAAGTCATTTGAGGATGTCCTAAAGAAACGCTGTTCGAGAATTCAGGGTTAAAAGATCTTTTTTTTTTATCGAATCGCGATTAGTTCATCTAAACTCAGTTCAAGCAAATACAGCGTTCTGGATTGGTTGAAACGGCTAAGAAACTATCAATCAGATCGATGTATTTGCATAAACTGAGTTTAGTTGAACTAACCGCGATAAGTTTCATTGGTGGAATCGGCCCTTAGTCTTAAGACATTAGATCAAGTTTTAATTAGAAGAAATAATAAGTCGAAGGAAGTCTGCCTATAAGATGGGCTGATGACTTAGATAAGGTTGCGGGAATCCGAGGATCGGTCGATTTAGCGACACTTGGAGGAGGCCTATGTTCAGCAGTGGACGTCTTTCGGCTGAAATGATGATGATGACGATGAAAAAGTCGAAAACTTACTTCATCACAAGGTACTTTTAACTTCGTAGCTCGTTCTAACAACTCGTACGCAGCTCTCAACGTCGCATGTTCCTTTCCTCTGTTCAGCATCATTCGGCACGGCAGCGATAAGAAGTACAGTGAGTAGCAGGCTCCTAGTAGACACTTGGCCCATGCTTCCGCTGATAAACAGGCCTTGCGGGCTAGTCTGGAAAGAAATAAGTAAATGCCTATATTACGATACTACAAACGATTAGTTAAGTCATAATATTGCAGGCTTCTTGATTGCAAAATGCACTTTTAAATTGAGAGTTCATCACATCGCAATTCATTGCATTTGCAACTAGCTACGAGTTATTTTAAAGGAGCGTCCTCACTGAGAGCATTCACTTGTAATGAGCATTCGACGTTGAATATTCGAGTGGTGTGGACGTTGAGCCGAGTGTTACAAAGCTTGCACGCAAGCGCGAACTTCGGCCGGTGTGGACGTAGCAACGATTTTCGCCGAAACGGCTCGCATTCGAATGTTCACGCAAATAAAACGCTCGAAAGCGAGCACTCAGATAATAAAATGAATGAGTAGGAATATTACTGGCCACATGTAAGAAAGGAACATTTCCTTGATCGTAAGTGTTTGTGACTTTCTTAGACAACCGTATTATCGAATGAATGATATTTAACGAGATCGTATTCGAATGCTTCAAGCTCGCAAGGGAATGGTTCGACTCGAACTTTCATAGTTTTGCTCGAACGTTAATGCTGGACTCGCTGGGAAGCATTTGTTGCTCGCCTACGATTGCTCGTTTACAAATGCTCGCGCAAGAATGCTCCCAGTAAGTGTCCTTAAGTCCTTTAGAGTTATTTTGCTTGTGAAGTCTATTTAGGCCCAAAGTTTTGATCAAGAATGGAACTGAAAGTGGTACGTATATCCAGCATTCCTCTACCACCCATTTCCCCACCAAGCTAATTTAAGCCTTTGACGTCCACATCCCACATGTCGACAACCTCGCAAGCAAAGCCACTAATATAATAAAGGATGAGTGTATTTGTTATTTCATCACGCCAGAACGGCTGCACGGATCTGGATAAAATTTGGCACAGAGATAGATTATAGTCTGGAATAGCACCCAGGATACTTTTTATCCCAGGAATATGTTCACTCTGGATAATTTTCGACTAACACGCAGGCGAAGCCGCTGGCAGAAGCTAGTACACTTGTAAATTGAAAGCAAAAACATTATTATTATTCTTTTATTCAACTTTTTTCTTATTGGTTACATTTTTAAATATTTTTACAAAACACACAAAAAAGAAAAAACATTTAAAAATATAAAAAATAGAGGCCCACCGGTATCGGGACCAGGGTCCAAGCTACCGGCGGTCAGGGCTCCAGAGAGAGGAACCTCCTAACAATACGAGCCGTGTCCAGCAGTACTGCTTTCTGGATCAGGCCCTTGACCCAGCCGCCTAACGAGAGCCTCCTAAGGTGTTGGTCGAGGCTCGTGGCTATTAAGCCATGGACTGACACGACTATCGGTACAATGATCGCTGTATCCACATCCCACATGTCGACAACCTCGCGAGCCAAGTCAAGATACTTGATTTGCTTATCTTTCTCGGCTTTCACGAGGTTCCCGTCATGCGGGACAGTTATGTCAACAATCACTGCACGCCTCTCGATTCGGTCCACCACCACTATATCAGGCTTATTAGCGAAAATAGTCCTGTCAGTGATGATGGACCGATCCCAGTACAATGTGATATTGCCATTCATCTTCATTCATTATTATTATTATTATTAGTTACCTCTGTGCCGCCGCAATCTCGTGTTTTGTCCTCCTCGCCATAGGCTCAGCGTCATTGAGCGACTCAGCTGAGTGTAGCGCGGCGGGTGGTAATGCGTGTAAAGCTGCTGCGCGAGCTCTGCCCCCGCACCATTGTATCACTTTCTCGTCGAGATTGAAACGTTCGTATTTGTAAGTTGCCTCTGGAAAAAAGTATAGTGCATTACTGCAGCGGCCAGCAAAAGAGGCTTTGATGGACGAACGTATAAATGTGGGCCGAGGCGAAGCCGAGGCGAAGCCAAGGCACACATACGTAAGTCCATCAATGCCTAGTTGTGGCCAAGGCTTGTATAGTGCTATTCTCAAATAATGCGCGGAAATTATAACTATGTAGTACCTAGAACTCATGTTGTCAAATACAATTACTTTTTAAAATCAATGACGCACAACAAACAACAATAATTATTCCCGCGTTAGGCTTAGCACGCACTGTGATTTTTATTCGCGGGATTTTTCCCCCCCCCATTCTGCGGCCTATGGAATTGTATGAAGCCGCACGCGTTGCGGTAAAAAAGTCACGCGGGAATACTACTACAAAAATCCGCGCAAATAAAAATCGCAGTGCGTGCTAAACCTTAAAGTGTTCATTTGTTTTTTTTTCAATTAACAGCTTTCTATTTGCAAGCCAATTCGAAATTTAAATAAAACCTTTGATAAGTTACCTCCTTGGTTGCCATGTTTCGGTGAAAAAGATCGTTCCATATTTAAATAACACTACAGATATGAGTTTACTATGTTATTTATTTGGCCGCTACACACGACAGATATGGATTTTCATACAACTTTTGCCGGCCGCTGCTCGCATGTACATGGCTAGTACTGCAATTTCGATTTATCTCGAAGAAGGTTGTCAAAATAATGCTCAAATTTCCAAGCATGTTTGAGAAAAAGAATCTAAAATATTAGTACGTTACTGCAGCGGCCAGCAAAAGAGGCATTGATGGACGAACGTGTAAAAAACACATACGTAATTCGTATTATAGTACTTTTCTCAATTTTACCCAGTAAAATTGGAAAATATAATTTCCATGGGATTTGTGTATGAATTCAAAAATTAGGACAATGTCGGATCAGCTAATTAAAAATAATATAAGAAATCAATGGCTTACCCGGATCAGGTGGATCAGGCGGCAATACAAAAGCGGTCCTCTCGGAAACATTACTGGTGTCCATTCCCAACAGCTGTTCGTCACCGGCGGCCACCCTTTCTATGCACTCGTCGAAGAACGTCAGTCCCTGGTCGGGTTCGTACACGAACGATCGTTCTTCGATGAAACGTGTGAACATCTGTGTGCGCATCATTAGGCCGTAGAAACGGTGGTGTGTCTGTGAAAAGATGATGTACTTTCGTAAGTCAAGTCATTAGCCGCGTCTAGACCGGCCGAACGCGGCTCGCGAGTCCCGCTCGCGAGCCAATAGTTCGGCCGGTATGGACGGCGCTCGGGCTTCCTCGGGCACACGTTGGCTCGGCCGAGCGCCGCTCGGCCCCGAGCCATGCGTTGTCGGTTTTTGCCGATGCTCAAAGGCGGCTCAGTCTGAGCTGCTCGCCCGGTGTGGATGGACGTAACGACACTCGCGAGCCGGAATATACGGAGAGAAACTGAATGCTCAAACCGGCTCACCTTGGCTTGCGAGCCCGGCTCGGAACTTTTGCAAATTAGCTCGGGTGCCACGGCTCGCCAGCAAGAAGTCTGAGCGGGACTCGCGAGCCGCGCTCAGCCGGTCTGGACGCGGCTATTGATTGGCGCAAAAGCGATTGCTCGCGAGTTTTCTCGTTTTGAATGCCTGATCGATAATAGTAGATTGTTGCATCGAGCGCAAAGTGAGTTATTAATGCATGAGTGTTATGATAGTGCACGAATTTAACACGAGTGCATTAATTACTCACTTTAGCGAGGTGCGTAATCTACTTTTCTTTCAACTACCAATCTACCTACCGTGATAAAATATACCTACTCAAAATAAAAACTCGAGTTAATGAAACATATTTATACCGCGACTTTTGCGGCAAAAGGTTATTAACAATTTAATTTGTAGCTGTTTTTTTTTTCATCAAATCGATTTTATTTCGCCGATTTTTGTTTTCAGCCATTATCTTTTTGATCTAATGTATACATTTTATATTAAACTTATTGGGAGTCATTAAATCTCTGTGGTAAATTTATATCTAAATAACAAATAAAAACAATGCATTAATGAAAAACTGTGCAACAATGAGATTTCATATAACATTTCTGCACTGTTTTGGTTCTAAGCAAAAATACGTCCTTTGTGATCGGTTTTGTTGTGATTAATGATAACATTACTACATAGTTGAAAGAAAAATATTTTGCTGCTGTTGACCAAACCATCAAAAAAGTTTTTTTGTCTCTCGGTTATTGTCGGTAACGGGATTAAGAATACTGAGAATCGTGTTTTCTCGTTCTTACTTTTTATGAACACATCTGCGACAAATGAAAGAGTTTAGCTTAGCGGAAATAGTTTAGGGTTTTAGCTAGCATTTTTCCGTTTAGATATTTTTTTATTATGACAGCTCTCGTAAACACTATTCGTGTTATGAATTTTACTTAAAACAATAATAAGCTCCTCAAATATTACAAAAGTGAAGATATTTAAACTCTGCAGCAAATTATTCAATCACACGACATTAAGTATTTTCTTACCTTATCCCTGGACCTCATAAAGGCATCCATATGGAACAGCGCATGTGGGTCCGTGGTGCCAACAGTAGGTGCCTTCGTGATAGGTATGAGATAGTTCCTATATCCTTGTAGTGTCACTGCCATGAAACGCAGGAACGCTTCTTGGATCTTAAGCTCTAGAGCTTGCTGAAAAATAAGGGTTATTATTAGCACGTTTTGTAGAGGCGTGACAATCAAGACCGTACGCGACTTCTATGGACGCCGTCTGCCAAATCTAGGGGACATAGGACAATAAATTAAGTTGATTCAAGCCATTTTATTTGCCTCTGATTTCGTATAAAAACCGGTCAAGTGCGTGTCGAACTCGTACCGGAGGTTCCGTACCTACCCATTATACCGCCATAACAAAATTGGTATAATTTTTATTACTGGCATTTTTCTAAAGATTTTGATTTTCGCGAAAACTTGTAAGTACCAAAATTTACATTAATTTTCAACCTTTTTTATTTTTTTGGACCTTAAGACCTTACTTTTTGCCCAATTTCGTAATTCTAGGTCAACGGGAACTACCATATAGGTTTTCTACCCAAAACCTATAGGGTACTTCCGGTTGATCTAGAATTGTCAATTTTTGTTAGACGCAAGGTCTTACAGCACAAGTAAATGGCAAATGCCGAAAATTAAAAAAGTTGAATATGAAGGTAAATTTTGGTACTTACAAATCTAAATTTGCCCATATCTTTTTATCGTGTTGACTGATGTCGAGGTTGATTTTTATACACCTAATAGGGACAATATACCTCATTATCTAGTATAAATTTCCAACTTGCTAGGTTCACTTGCTCCTGAGAAAATCGGTGGTGACACACGGACACGAAGACAGACAAGAGAGTGATCTTATAAGGGATCTGTTTTTTACCTTTTGAGGTACGGAACCCTAAAAGTGTCCCAAGTCATCAAAGTTTTAGTGTATCATTACTCAGTTTAATTTTTGCAACAGTTTTAAGGGATAATGAGGTCTTTAGCACTTTTAACGCTGTGAGATATCTTGTTAGTAACAAAAGTCTGGATAATATCGAAATATGAGTGGACAAACATTGATCAAACGGCGCATACGCACACTCAGTGTCTTTTATTAAATAGAATGAATTTGTTACCTCCTTTTTCCTCTTCTGGAAATCTCTGTCTAAACTCGTCGTAGGTTCTCCATTATATTTAGCTTCGCTTGCATGATGTACAGGCGAAGCTGGCCTAATATTTCCGTACAGTAAGTCTAGAGTCTGTCTAAGTGCTCTCGCTTGCCGCTTCGGTAGTAATTTTAGTGATATATGCCTTTGTGTTTCACAAATCTGAAAAAAATAGAACAGAATTTTAACAAGAAAATTACCCGAATCACGGGCAACGCGAAGAAAGATTGATTCAAATAAATTGCACTAGATGGCGTGATAAGCTACGATTTGTTATTGAGTTTTGTGAAATATTAAAATGTTCTAGAGACGATCATAAATAATGTATGTTCTTGTTTGTTTTTGGTCTCCTAAGCACAACATTAAGGAAAATTGGGTTCTTAATTCACATTTCAAAGATTATTTGAATGGATCATTTAAAATTGATGCCAATAGATGGCGCGGTTTTAAATTTCTGAGGAATCTACTCAATTTTTAAATTTGAATTGAAACACATTTTGGTATAATGAAACTGTAAAAACGTGCAAAATAATACTATAAAACAAGTCGTCGCTGTATTCAAAAAATATATGAAATGAATGAAGCATGATGAACCGAGTAAACCCTTTTACCTGCAAGTCGCTGCTAACACCATCTATATCCGAGGAACGGAACCGAACGCGATCGATGTTCTTAGAAAAATAATCACCTTAATCAGACGAAAAAAGCTAGTTACGTCGTCGCACGGTTTCTTTGTATGGGATGTGGCATCTCACAATGCAAACAGAACAATGTATTTCTGGATTTTACTTATAATTTATATTGATTCTATAAATACTCACAGTAATATTATTGGTGTCTAAATCAACACAAGTCACATCTGGTGGGGGTTCGTAGAGATCGAAAAACCTCGAGTCAACTCCGATTAGATACGGTAACGGAGCGTGTAATACTTCTGCTAAACCTGGAACATTGGCAAAAGATTGTTATTATTTTGAACCCTAAATCAGAGGGCATCAAGCTGATAATTCATTGTTATGTGAAAGCTTACCTAATGGACACAACGGTATGTAAGGGCATTGCCATTTGAACGGGAATAGAAGACTTGAGACTGCTTCCGAAACTGCTGTTAAAGTATCAGGCCTGCAAAAAATAAACATAATAAATTAGAAAAAGTACTTAAAAGCTGTATGAAACAATGGTCGACGTGGACGTTTAACCTTATGAGCGCTACAGTCTTCTATAGAAGACAATCGTTTTCGTGCCCTCCAAGCCACGTTTTTATTAAAAGACAATATCTAATCATAACGTTTATTACATTCAAATACATGAACAAATGCTTTGTGCTTATTTTTACTATTGCCTAAAACCCCTAAACTTAATTTTTTATTTCAATAGGGGTATTTGTTTATATTAACAAGTAAAATTTCAAAATTTAAAAAACCCCCCTTCTCATTTATCTTGCGAAAACATCTCGATTCAAACAGTAAAACGCCCATAACTTTTGAACGGCTGAACCGATTTTATTCAAACATAGCTAAGAACACTCTCGACACAATCACCTTTCAAACAAAAAAAATCTAAATCAAAATCGGTTCATCCGTTGAGGCGCTATGATGCCACAGACAGACACACAGATACACAGCAACACACGTCAAACTTATAACACCCCTCTTTTTCCGTCGGGGGTAAAAACAGAAAAATTTTACAAGCCAATTTTTTTGTTTGTTGAATTTGTTGTATTATTAATTTGTCCCAGGCGCCATAGTCTTTATAGGAAGACGTCTAGTGTTGTGATTACTTGATTAAGTTTCTAAAGTGCGATATACACTAAAAGTTTAAGGACGCTATTACATTTTTCTACAAATAACAGTGCTTTTCAGGTACAATTTTAATGTATATGCAATCACAGATGTGAAGATATCATGGTCTTAATTTAAAGATAATATATTCAGCTCCAGATTGGCATCAGAAAAATTGCATGACATCATACAAAATTTTCGCACAAATACGTTTTGCCCATCACGATAATCGCAAAAATATTAAAAAAGTAGGGTCCGAATAGGTCCCAGTTTAGTTAATTTTACAGCATTTTTTATCTTCAAAATTATAAAAAAATTGCGGTATATATAGTCCTTTACAGGTTCAGGTAATTATTTTTTACCCAAATCAATATATATTTTAATTATTAGCTAAAATAAAAACACTTGCCGACTTCTTCATACATTTTGCACTCGAAGCTTATCATTCCGCGCTCAGAAGCGCTCGTGGAAGGACGAGCGTATCGCTATTTTGCCAAAAAATAAATACGATAAAAGTAATAGAAAAGATTGTAGTGTGCATGCGTGAGTCGTATGTCGTGATCGAAAGGAGTTGATATTTTACCGGACCGAAATAAAAGTATGTTTGAGTTTCCTTTTATTATTAGAATGTGATTTAGAAATTATGTTGGGTATGATCGGGATTTGGATAGGTATTGTTAAGCAGTTGTTGACAAGGTTGAGAAATGGATGGGTGGGTTTAAGCAGCTCTTAGTAAGGTTAGGATTTGGATGGATAAGGTTAAGCTGGCGCCGGTGAAGGTTAGAAGTGGATGGGTGGGAGGAGATTTATGATTTGAACCGGTTTGTATGTATGACGAATACGGGGTCAAACCAAAATACAAGATGACGCCGACGAAAATTTGACCGCTTTTCGATATGGGTGTCATTTTCATGGTTTTTGGCGTCGCTTATATCTAATATGGTGTCAAAACCAAAATAAAAGATGGCGCCGACGAAAATTTGACATCTTTGCGTCATGGGTGTCATTGTCATGGATTTTGGGGTCGCTCATATCGAATACGGGGTCAAAACCAAAATACAAGATGGCGCCGACGAAAATTTGACATCTTTTCGTCATGGGTGAAATTTTCATGGTTTTTGGGTAGTATGTCATTAGCTGATGCTCATTATGTAATACTCCAAAAAATTTTGATGGTAATATTGTATATAATATGTAATGCAAAATGTTCAAGTCATTTTTAGGGTCATGAACCGTGATAGCTAGGCAGTTGAAATTTTCACAGATGATGTATTTCTGTTGCCGCTAAACAACAAATACTAAAACAGAATAAAATAAATATTGGGGCTCCCATACAAAAAACATGTTATTTTTGCCGTCTTTTGCAATAATGGTACGGAACCCGTCGTGCGCGAGTCCGACTCGCAGTTGGCCGGTTTTTAATCCTTGTAAGCGGAAATTATTTCGTTTTAGGTATCTACTTATTTTACGTTGCGTTTTTTAAAAAATACCTACTTACTACAACAAAGTGAAAGCTAAATCTCTTTTCGAAAGTCGGTGTCGGTATCTATTGTTTTTCGTTTTTCGACACGGAAAAGTTATTATTTTTCTCTTTTTAGTTTTTGTTGGTACCCCATATTGGGTAGGTATACTAAATAAATCTGTTAACCTCCTAAAAACGTACAAGCGTGATTTTATATTATGGTATGGTGAAAACAAAACATAACTATACGATCACACTAATCGCAGGTCATTTGCTATTTGTTATTGAAGAGTTCCATTGTCTATCACCGAAGATCTTTTTCATATCCTAATATATTATACAATAAAACCTTCCCTGAAAACACATACATTAATCGACGTATAGATAGTATCGGATAAGTAGTTTTAAAGAAAATCGCGGATACATACGGATCGAATAGATAGAGCACCTCCTTTTTTTGAAGTCGGTTGAAAATAATAACCTACTTTTTACGACGACGGTTTCTAACAGTTACCAAATGCATTTTCAAAGTGCCAACTAACCTTCCTGACTCAACTTCAATAAAATTAAAAAATAATATCAAGGACCAATATTATTTGAGTGATGTATAAAATCGAGCGCTCAGTAGTTTCAATGAGTGCGTGCGCGTAATGTTGCTGTGTGCTACTAGATACCTAAATTTGAGTTCGTCGAAAATGTAACAGCGTCCTTAAGATACACTTTTATTTCGTATCGAAATGTTGAGTTTTGAAAAAAATTGTGATCCTTTAATGTACGTAATTTTGCTAGCCCTTATACATATGTGTTTACTCAAATCTTTTAATATACACAAATTGCCGTACTTTGGTTAATACTGATATCGATATTGAAGTACGGTAGACGTAGACGGTAAGTAGTACGAGGACAGGAAACATTCGTTTTGTCCCAGTCGCTCGAGCGTGAGATCTATGGCGTAATACCACTCTATCATACTAATCTCACTAATATTATAAAGGCAAAACTGTGTGTGTTTGTGTGCGTTTGTATGTTTGTTACTTCTTCACGCTCTAACGGCTGGACGGATCTGGATGAAATTTGGCACAGAGATAGATTATAGTCTGGAATAGCACATCTGCCCGGTATAATGTTTCCTTGGGATAATAAAACACTTTTTCATCACACTTGCACGTAAATAGTATCTAAACATACAGGTTAACTTGGCCGTAATGTCCCATATAAAACCCTTGAGCTTTCTTTTTGTCATGAAACCCAAGGTCGGTAAGTAATTTTTTTTTAATTTATACCAATGCACACTGGTCATCAGGCAAGGAGTTTACACGCAATTGAAAAATTGTATTAACATGTATAATCTGTGGTGTGGTCGCCATCCGCTTAAAAAAAAGTTCACGTATTTCGTAATAATAGCTGTGCTGACTTGTGTATTAAAGCTATAATTCAAATTATTACTCGCAAATGTGATGAAAAACATTGTATGTTTAATGGGCGGTACGGAAATTACGAACCTCAACTCAGAAAGCCCTCAGTCTTCGACTTCGGGCTTCTACTAGAGCCTCGATCGCAATTCCTTACTTACCGCCCTTAATATACAATGTACTATTCAGGCGGGCGAAGCCGCTGGCAGAAGTTAGTAGTATCATAAGTTAAAGCATGCCACAAATATTCTGATTTCATTTCTTATCACTCCTGTGTTGCACAAGGCAATTATTTCTAAAACGAATGATTATTTACCTGAGCGAGTGTATAAGTACTTTCTGTTCAGTGATAGCTAGCGCTAGCACTAGCAGGCAGTTGTCGGGTCCCAAGTTAAGCAGTAGTTGTCTGAAGCTAGCCCCGCTGCGGACGAGCGGCTGGTCATCGCGACGTGTTACTATTACTCGATCGTGTTGATTTGTTGGCGATAACTAATGGGAAGTAAACATTTAAAGATATAAAATACATAATGAAAAAGTTACAGTACCCGGACGTAAATATGTCATCGCCTCATCAAGCTTATAAAGGAATAGGTTTTTTCTAGGCAAGCGTGCTTCACCGTCGACCACATCATCGCTTACCACCAGGTGTGATAGTGGTCAAGCGCGAGCCTAAACATTACAAAACACTTTTTGGGCCCAGTATGTAGCCGCATCAAAGGCTTTGTACAGATCATCAAGGCTGCAGGTGAACGGACATTTGGGCACTCCAGAAAATGGGGTATTGTTATTATGAAACATCGCACTCGCCGTGGGTGGATAGGATAGGATAGGATGGATGGACCCCTTTTCCGCACTCAAGACTCCCATTTGATCGTTGGGCGTGTAATCCACCACGCGGCTCCAGTACGGGTTGGTGGATGTCACATGTCTTCGTTTTACTGGTTCTAAGTCATGCCGGTTTCCTCACGATGTTTTCCTTTATCGTTTTTTTAGAGTAGTGGTGATGAAATAATTTACACAAACGGCCCCAGTACGGGTTGATGGATGTCACATGTCTTCGTTTTACTGGTTCTAAGTCATGCCGGTTTCCTCACGATGTTTTCCTTTATCGTGTTTTAGAGCAGTGGTGATGAAATAATTTACACAAAGTAAAGCGGGACCTACCTGGGTTCGAACCCACGACCTACAACTTGTTAACCGCGGCGGTTACCCCTGAGCCAATGTTCTTCGCCCTGGGTGTAGTAGTGATGGATTCAAGAATTATGTTTACAGAGGTATACATGTGTTTGCAATCGATTAATTAGTTTCCATATAGGTATCAAGCTAAGGAGATGCAAGAAGCAATGAATCTTTAACACACAGGTATCTTATTTATGAGTTACAGAGATGATGCTTTACAACGTCAAACTTAATCTAAATCTCGATCTGCCACTATGCGACCTGTCAAACAAATTGGTCCTTCGAGCCGGATGTGACAAGTGGGCGACGTGCGACCCATCGTACAAATCCATACTAATATAATAAGTAACTCTGTCTGTTACCTTTTGTCTGTTACTGACACCAAGGGGAAGAAATACGGTGGGGGGGGGATTGTTTGTATGCAACTTCTTATTATGGCTCAAACCGCTGTTTTTTTTCTTATTAAATTTGATATGGAGATAGTTTGAGACCCTGGGAAGGACATGTGATAGTTTTTGAGGGGTTGGAAAGGGGTGTGGCTGTTTGTAAGGTAAATTATTAATTTCTCAAGTAAGGCGGCCCACAACTAACAAAACTATTGCGCGATATAAAAAAATAGGCTATTCGAAGTACAAATGCTACGCATATGAAGTCGCGGGCTACAGTTATTTAGTCATTACTTGGGCGATGTACTTGCTTTCAAGACATAGGTTGATTGACTTACTTGTAAAAGTAGTCTTGGTTCCGGGAAGGGCACTTCTTCTATTAAATGAGTTATATACCTTTCTACTGGTATGTTTAACGGTTCTTGACTCCATGACATTTCCTGTAAGAACAATATTTTATGTAGTAAATAGTTAATCATAAACGGCGCATACAACATACATAGAAATCAAGAATGAGAAGCTTTTATGTCTAGGATTGCACACAAGGGCCGGTTGCCAAAACGCACAATGCAGTTCAAGTAACAAGCTCTGTCCTTTGAAGTGACACTAAACATTTCTCTGTCCTGTCAAATTTATTAGGAAAGTCACTGTAAATTAGGTAGAATAAACAACTGTTTCATCATAAATAACAAAAAAACTTGCCTTTTCTAAACTATTCTGTGGTTTGGCTTTGATTTTATATGCAGAATATACAAACAAACTGTGCTCATACTTACGAGTATATACAGCAGCCATCTCTCAAATGTGTCGCTGAAAGGCCATCGAGACAGTAGACAGATACATTTGATCGCGTACACCGAATGCGTACTATGCGATGCTCCTTCCCGCCAGCCTAGTTGTTCCTTCTGGTAATCTGTTAGCTGCGTGTGCGGGAAGCTCTCGTAGAATGTTACTGCAGAGCCGTATACCTGGGAAAAAGGAAATATATATTTGAATTTAGAATTCGAGATGTTTTTAAAATTTTGGAATAACATACTCTATGTTATACGAAATAAAGTTAAAATTCCTTTAAACCCATACTTTTTTGAGCATTTTTAAATTCGTTTTACTTCTTTAATGTATCAATGATTCCAAAATTAAATGTGTTTTAACTAGAATTCAGCCACGTCAACAGCGTTTGCGTTTCCCTCGTAAAGGTCTTTTAGGACGCAGGTGACGTGTTGATTACTTAAAAATCCACTTAAAATACATCACGCTAAAGTCGTAATTTGAGTTGATGGCAATGAATTCAAATTTATTAGTAAACAAGCTGAATTGCAAGGTAACAATAGATCACATAGTGTATGATACATTAAATTAAAATTACTTTAAATTTATTTCTTAAGCAACAGGTTCTTAAAAAACCAGTCCAGAGCGCTTCGGAGCGATCCGTACCAAAGAAAACATCTGTTTTTTTTTTATTTGATGTATTTTTTATTTAGTAAAATATATGTAATAATATCAATTATCACCATATTTTAAGTTCATAAGTCAATGGGAAAATAAAAAAATCATCGGAACATTATTGTGTAACAGACGACAGACAGAAAGACGGACAGGTAAGTAACAGCAATAGGGTTCCGTTTGGACCTTTCGCGCACGGAATCCTAAAACAAATGTCGTGATATTATTTTCAGCCATTAACCTTATCAACTAATGAGTCATTGCATAACATTATAATTTATTTAAAAGAAACAAGATTCCGATCAGTCTGACAGGAAATACTGCATTAAAGCACAGATGTCCATAAGATGTTTTTTTAAGAGTCATTGTACTCTGAAATACCTATTCAAAAGCTTTTTTACTAACGGTTTTTTTTTAAGTTTCTAAGTTCTAAGCATTCCATTCTGTGCTATTGACATTTTGGTAGTTTTTAGGGTTCCGTACCCAAAGGGTAAAAACGGGACCCTATTACTAAGACTCCGCGGTCCGTCTGTATGTCTGTCACCAGGCTGTATCTCGTGAACCGTGATAGCTAGGATGTTGAAAATTTCACAGATGATGTACGGCCGGTTTTTTTCACGCTCCTCTTGGTCTGTATGGGCCTGGTCAACAAGATGTATACTGTGAAAATTTGAAGACTGTAGCTCCAACCGTTTGGCTGTAAGACCTGTGTGACAGACGACGGACATACAGACAGACACTTGAGTGACAGTAATACCCCGTTTGGACGCTTCGGTTACAGAACCCTAAAAACGGGCCTTAATACTATTTTTATCCTAGAATCGGAACTAATATGGCAATACTTAGAAATAACTCGACTAGAACTAAAAATATAACTTCTTGTTACATTTATAAAAACCGGCCAAGTGCGAGTCGGACTCGTGCACGAAGGTTTCCGTACCATTATCGCATAAAACGAAAACAAAAACACGTTTGTTGTATGGGAGCCCCACTTAAATATAAATTTTATTCTGTTTTTAGTATTTGTTGCTATAGCGGCAACAGAAATACATAATCTGTGAAAATTTCAACAGTCTAGCTATCACGGTTCATGAGATACAGCCTGGTGACAGACAGACAGACGGACCGCGGAGTCTTAGTAATAGGGTCCCGTTTTCATCCTTTGGGTACGGAACCCTAATGACCTACCCCATCGAGTATGATATCGTTGTTTAGAGCTCGTTGAGCAGATAAATACTGTATTATTTGTTTTCAAAAATATTGGAAAACAAAGGATTTTTTTTTAGTTAATAAATGTTTGAACTTCCCACTGACCCATGAACTTGAAATTAGGTAATATTGTTTATTAATACGTAAATTTTACCAACAAATAACAATATATCGATAAATCTGATTTTTCTTTGAAGTGCCCACATTTTTCCTGTTACAACCAACTTGATTTTGCCGTTTGGTATGTAACCCTAAATGTGCGAAGACCGACATGCACTTGGCCGGTTTTTAGTAACACTTTGCGATATGTAAACGTAATTCCCAAACCTAAGCGTTGGATTCTGAAAACTCGGTTCGACACCGAGAGTTGAAAATGCCATAACATTACATTCAAGTATTATCCAGGATTTTAAACCTACGACCGTTGACGATAACAAGATATGATAATAAAGCTCCATTCATTCATATCACTAGGAAATTGTGATTCGTGTGTACTGTAAGTAAATAATGATGACTGGATAGCCGGTAGTTGAGGGTAACCAGGTTTACGATTGTAATAATCGCCGTTACTAACCTAACTTTAGACTTGGAACATGTATGCCTATTCGCCAACGGTTTGATTCCCGTGGCACACAGGAATCGTATATAGATTTTTCTTAATCGGATAGGATTCCCAAAAAAAAACTTTTTGCAAAAAAATACTACCGACTTCCAAATACAAAACTACAAATTGAAAAAAACTTAATTTTATGAAGTCGGTGTCTTTCGTAGGTACCATTTTTTTGCGTTATGGACACCGACTTCAAAAAATTTAGTTATTTTTCACTTTGTAGTTTAACGCCAAAATAGATTTCATGAAACTTGAACATATCCGGTGAAATGAGAGATCTGCTTACCCCGTAAGAGCGTACTGGCGTGATGTTATGTTATGAAATGGTATAAACAATAAACAGAAATGCGATTGCAGCAATCCCAATCAATGCAGATCTGCCGTTATTTATTGAAGAGTTCTGTTGTATATGTCCGAATTTCTTCATCAGATCTTCACCAAATTAAAATGGGACCAATTTCGGAACATACTTTTTCAAACAAAAAAAGAATTTTCAAAATCGGTCCACAATTGACGGAGTAATCGGTGAACATACACAAAAAAAAAAAAAAAACAAACTTGAAGTCGAACATAGAACCTCCTCCTTTTTGGGAAGTCGGTTAAAAATTACCTTTTACTTACACATAAAAATATTTTTTATCTCTTTTCAATATTGTTTCCGATTGACCGTAAGATTAAGCGTCGCAAGTGTAGGTGGATTGGCCACACGTTTCAAAACGATCACAATCACAAACGCAAGCAAGCTTTGGACTGGAATCCCTAAGAAAAGAAAATGTGGCCACTCCTCGTCAAACTTGGAATACAAGTCAGCGACATGAAGCGTGAAGCTCAAGACTGTTTGCGATGGAGGACTACGACGCCCTCAGCCTCATCTAGGAGTCCTCATAGTAAGACATAACACAATTTAGGTGATACATACCTTGTAAGTAGCGTCCGCAACAGTCAATACGAAGGTAGAGAAGACAGGTTTAGGCATCGCCGCGTTGTTAGGCCATAGTTCTAGTGTCGCACCCATCGGTAAGCAGAAGAGCGGCACCGATGTAGGAAACAATATGTTACGTCGTTCTATCATTGGATACCTGTGGAATAAAATGAGGTATGTGTTATGAAATATTGAAAACTGGATTACTATAACGTAAACGATCTGTTTGCTCGCGACGGAACAAGTGGGGTGTTATAAGTTTGACGTGTGTACCTGTGAGTTTGTGTATCTGTATGTGGCACTATAGCTCCTAAACGGATGAAACCACAGATATAAACTAACTAGATGACACGATTGACTGTACTTCGTGTGTCAAAAAACGGAGTATAATTACGATCAATGATCGTACTTTGAGCTTTTCGTTTAGCATTAACGGCATCGGAAATCCACCGAAGTCTAGAAAAATGTCTAATTATGGCATATTGAGCTGTAAAGACTGTATAGAAAAAGTTGGCCGAGGCATTGGAAAGGTCAAAGTCAAAACGTTTATTGCGAACTAAGTATATAATATTGGTGTTATGTTATGTTAGTACTTATGACTTAGCAGCCTTTTACAAGCATTAGCTAAGTAAATTTGTTTTTAAATTGTGTTGGTTGTGTAGTTGTCTTGATTTTCATACAAATGGAGGGACTTGCGTTATCTAGTTAGATTTGTATCTGTGGATGAAACGATGTTGATTTCGTTTCTTTTTAAGCTATTGCATAGCTTCTATCGCGGGCCTTGAGAGTGGAGACCGAATCCATCCAATTCCGTAACGAAAATAACCTAACACCCCCCACTCCGACCGGCACAGCGGTGATACTTTGTTGCGGGGGGAGGTTAACGGTTAAGGGGGGGTAATCCTATCTTGTTCTCCTGGATGAAGTAGCGGGGGGCAGGGGGGCTAATTTTGCTTGTCAAAGAAAAGCGACCTTATTTCAATGTGAATAAGGGTCACTTTATACTTTTGTTTTGTTTTTTAGAATTTTATTAATCGGAAATAAATGGGGGTTATATTCTAATATTATGAAGCAAAAGTGTTTTTTGTTTGCACGTTTGTGTTCTTTTTCGTTCAACGTGCTAACTAAACTACTGGTTCGGTTTGAAAAAATATTCCAAAATATTTAGCATTATCCTATTCCACTTATCGAAGAAAAATGCTTTTCCGACAAATATTATAAATACGCAACGCAAGTGAGTTTGTTTGTTTCGCTAAATAAATAATTATAATTGCATAAGTTGATAAAACTGCTATGCAATATCTTTACCGCGGCAGTCCCCAAGTGCCACACGTCTTTTTTTTGTTTGAAAGGTGACTTTATCGAGGGTGTTCTTAGCTGTTTGATGAATATCGATTCAGCCGTTCAAAAGTTTTGGGCGTTTTACTGTTCGAATCGGGGTATTTTCGGAAGATATCGTGTCATAATTGCTTGTTCATTAGATTGTCGATCGAAGCGTGTCCACTGCTAGATAAATTATGTAGCTTGAAACAAAAATGTGTCGGGGGTTTACTAATTTTTAAAAGTGTTGTGGTATGTATGAAACATACACCATTATCATCATCATTTCAGCCAATAGACGTTCACTGCTGTTTATAGGCCTACCCGCGCGAGTCACCACACAGACCGGTCCTGTGCTCATAAGCACTCATAGGCCCTCATGCGGTCTTCAATCCACATTGTGGAAGGCCTTGCCAACGCCGTCTTTCGGTACGCGCTGTCGCGATCGCCACTCGGGAACCCCATGATTGGTCGGCGTAAGAATTGCTCATATGGCAGCCGATGAGCTGAGATTGATCATAATATATCCGATTTTCAGACAGCCACTTAAGACTACCTCATTTTGGAAACAAACAGTCTTGGGAACTGGTTCATTAAATGTAAAAGCTTTATGAAACGTTCACTTTTTTCAGGACATGTTCGTAAAGTTTTGAAAAAAAATAACAATACAACAATGTGTTTGTTTCGAACTTTCGCACACACTTCGTCTTGCTAAATCGGTCTCTGAATCATCTTTTTCAATTTAAATGTCTTTTATTTAGTAAGAGTGCAATTCTCAAGCTCTTTAAAATCTTTTAAAGTCAAGGCTAGCTCTTATCGGTATAAAAACCAGATACTAATCAGATAACTGATAAATTCTGATGTCATATTTGCCATCTGTTAACATTATTGTTTAAATACCACTCATCTCAAGTGATAAAATCTCAAAAACATATAATTTTTAGGGTTCCAAACTGTAAAAACGGGACCCTATTACTAAGACTCCACTGTCCCTCTGTCACCAGGCTGTATCTCATGAACCGTGATAGCTAGACAGTTTAAATTTTCACAGATGAAGTATTTCTGTTGCCGCTATAACAACTATTTGTTGTAAAAAAATAATAATAAAATTAAATATTCAAGTGGGGCGCTCCCCACGGCAAAAAAATCACTTTTGTTGTATCAACAGTGATTTTTTTGCCGTTTTTTGCGATAATGGTACGGAACCCTTCGTGCGCGAGTCCGACTCGCACTTGGCCGATTTTCAGAATTCATTAATTATTTTAGGTCAAAACGGAACCCCCATAGGATTTACATCTGTATTACCAAATACTTTTATTTGGGGTCCGTTTTTTTTAAATAATATAATCGTCGCGGTCCGTAATGTTTAAAGACGGCTCAGTGACATTTGAAATAAGTTGTTTTTAATATATCTATGTACATTGTGTGTTAATATTAGTATTGCGCTTTTGCCATACCTATTATTGGAATCAAATATAACAGCTCACAATGTTAGGACCCATTAATATTAATGCTAATTTTTATTTGTGGTGCTAGGAAACTGGGCTTATCCCAGTTGTAACCGACCCTTTGTGGCTATTGGTCTTGTTTGTTCTGTCTCCTGCTTGATATGGAGGGAAGCGGAAATTTGTATTTTTCTTACTCCTCCATTTTCTTTTCTGATTAATTTCGTTGCGGGATCTAAGACAGTTAAATTCATTCTCCGGGATTTCGTCGAGCTTCATTGCCTCGGTGCTTTTCTGGTGGTCGCCACTGTTGATTCAGGCTTTCAGGAGTCGCAGTGGTTTGAGAATAGTGCGGTGGGATTGTCCCAATAAAAAAAAAAAACTATTTACAGTCAAGGGTCAAAAGTGCAGTCATACTCTCCCTAAACTCAAATGGCTAGTTTTTGTAGAAGAAGTTAAATTATCCACAACTGATTTAAGATTTTGTATAGAAATTAAGTCAAAAGAACTGGAAATAAGGACAGCTAATGCGTGGAAAAGATACTGGTATTTTAGGGAAATTATGAAAAACAAAGAAATAAACATGTACATTAAAAGAAAACTTTATAATAATTGCATAATGCTAGTTCTTACATACGGGTGCCAGACTTGGGCTCTAACAAAAGCTCATACCAAAAAGTTAGAAGTCTGTCAAGCTGCCATGGAAAGAAGTATGCTCGGGAAAAGGAGACTGGATAAAATGAGAAACGAAACACTCAGAAGACGCACAAAAATATAAAGTTTTGCACTTAAAGTAAAGAAATTAAAATGGTGATGGACAGGACACACAGTAAGGGGAAGTGAGAAATGGAGTAGAACATTGATGAATTGGTTCCCAAAATACAATAAACGAAAGAGGGGGAGACCGTTTAAAAGGTGGGAGGACGAACTAAAGGATATCGCAGGAAAAACATGGACAAGGACGGCGAGAGATAGAGAGGGGTGGAAGAGGTTGGAGGGCCTTTGCCGAAAATGGGCAACCAGATATATGTGTCGATGTCATGTAAAAATATTGTAATAATTAAGTAATTTGGAATTATCTGAATAAAAAGGCTTTAGAAATTAAAGTATAGATTATGCCTACTAACCGCGAAAAGTTGAAATTCTGCTGCCTACAAAAAAATTGCCTTTTCTGTTTTGGTAGAGTGTGGCTGCACTTTTAACCCTTGTAGTACATAGTTTGTACTTTGTACATTAAAAACAACAGATTATGTCAGTAACAAATGCAGTTTCATTCAGTCCGATATGTATTTAATTAAAGTAGGTAAAACGGTACTCTCATTAACATCGCTCGGTTCCAAAGCGCTAATTAATGACGCACGCTGAGAACGTTATAATTAGTAACCGTTTTTAACTATTCCGAATTTTACCGAGAACCTGAAATTCTGGTGGAGCACTTCCGTTGATATTTGGCGGGGTATTACCAAATATTTTGTACTCTTGAATGAGATTAGCAATTCGCAATATTGAATCTCCATTAAGGCGTATATATTCCTCAATGTTAACGCAGTACCTACTGGCCGTGCGCCCGCTCGGAACCAGAATATCAATATTGAACCTACTTTTGGGCAGTTTTGTTTGCAAAATATTCTTTGATTTAAATGCTATTTCAATTATGAAGAAATTCTAGCCATCAAATTTTCTGTGTACAAATATTTTTAAACATTTATGTCGTTTTGGAAAAGTATCCAAAAGTAGCGAAAAAATATCGTCAGGATAATATTTTTTTTTTAAAGCAATACTATTTGTTATACGAAAAAACCTTTTTAAATCTTTTAACCTAGCCGTTACTAAGGAAAGTTAACGTTTTACGGCACTAAAGCGGTTGTAGGCCCTTAAATACTTATTTTAAAAGCTCCTAAATGTTTCTGTATTCGAAGACATGTGACATCTATCAATCTCTCTCTATGAGAGGATGCCTGTGTCCCAGCAGTGGGAACATTAGAAGGCTGGTGATGATGATGATAAAAGTTTCTGTGGTATACTTAACTGCCTTAACCCCGGTTTCTGGCAAGCAATGACCGATGTGTCACAAATGAGACGCAAAAGTGATGCAATTGGCTGTCAAAATTTTATTCCACCAATCACAGAAGATAACGCGCGTTTAGCAATATATACATTAATTTTACGGTAACTTCTGTTCCAGAAACTAGGCCTTAGTTAATCTATTAAGGGCCGATTTCACCAATGAAACTAATCGCGATTAATTCAACTAAACCACAGATAATATAATACTAGCATACAGATGCCTCATCCCATACAAAGAAACCGTGCCACGTAACTAGCGTTTTTCATCTGATTATACCGAAAAAAATTTGTAAATCGCGTTCGGTTTCGTTCCACGGCGATAGATAGATCACCATCTAATAATCAATCGACATCGATAGATAAAACAAATAATCAGTACAGTAAGTCGGGACAGTTTCTTTGTATGGGATGAGACCCCACGACTAAACTCAGTTTATGCAAATATATCGTTCTGATTGGTTGAGACCGCTGAGAAACTACCAATCAGAACGCTAATTTGCATAAACTAAGTTTAGTTGAACTAATCGCGATTAGTTTTATCGGTGAAATCGGCCTTTAATGTTGATATTTCGATATCATGACACATGCTCAAAAGACACGGTTTTAGAAGAGCATCGTTCTTAAAAATGTAGTTGGATGATAATTACCTGAACAGTACATCGGGTTTGTAGGCAATTAGTGGTGGACGGTTCATTGACTTCTTGTAGCAGAGAAACACATCACTGCCCATTAAACCTGGGAATTAAGCATTAGGGTAAGCATAAACTATTGAAGTATTTTAATGACAGTTGAAATTGAACTTTAGCGACTTTGGTATAAGGTTGAAATCTATAAAACAAAAGAAAATCACATCGGGATATTTTACTGTAAAAAACTATTGTTACTACATACTGCCAAAAATACTTTAAAACATGCATGATGTGTGTGATAAGATTTGTATTCAAAGATAGTCAATAAATACCTAAAACAACATTGTATTTATTACTTATAAATTATTATCCATCATTATTAGCCCATTAGGTAACAGGATATCATTTGAGATAAGGCTAATTATGAATGCAGGTTCCCTCTGCATCGTAATAGTCTGATAGGGAGGTATAGTATTTATTTGAATTAAAGATTTCTACTCATTAAATCTCTGAATTATTTAGCACCTGTTAATCAACAAATTAACAAAATTCTCTGTAGAACTAAGACTGTTTTTAAATAAGACCCGGTTTCTGAATGCCAAATTTTGACAGGTTTTTAGGTTAGAGTTTGCGAAATATTGAACTTCAAAATAATTCTTCTCAATTCAAATCACTCCCAATTTTTGAATTGATATTAATAGATTTGATTGATAATTGATTTTATCTACTCTCATATCGTAATATTCGAATTATAAAATTCAAAACGAGTTTATATTGGCATACTTTATAAACACAATACCGAAATTTAAAAATAGAATCTTATTATAACACTATTTCTCTAACAAAATAATGCTATAAAACAATTTTTTTTCTATTACGATACAGGACAAATCCAAGAAGTTAATCACTAAGGAGTTTCCATCAATTTTTTTTTTGTAATGCCATTTTATAGTACCTATTATAAAAAGATTTGATTCCAATTTTAAATTGTCTATGACAATGCCCGCTTTAGACGTAGCACGCACTGTGATTTTTATTCGCGCGAATTTTGTTTCCTTCTACCTGTTCATTGAGCTCAAAATATTCGGGCGAATAAAATTCGCGCCGTGGTGCGGTGGATTCTGTGGCAAAACACGGATTTCTTGCGGAATTATTTCCGCACGATTTCGTTACCGATGCGAACAACTTCATACAATTACATAGGTCGCAGAATGGGCGGAAAAAAATCGCGCGAATAAAGATCGCAGTGCGTGCTAAGCCTTAGCGCATGCGCGGTTAATGCGGTGATGTGCTGGGTTTTGGCGCCATTCATACGTTTTGGAAGTTTTGCTGTACTGAATTTCATGAGTTATTTAAATTATTGTGTGTGAAATATCTGATATCAGTGAATGTGAAGAAAATTTGACTCCGCCTGATATTTTAGATGCGGCGAAGGAAATTACTCTTAATTTATTACCAGCAAAGTCGAGAAAAGTATATGACAAATGCTATCACGATTTTATGACATGGAAAATGCAAAAAGAGGTATTTAGTAGGTTCAATCACAATTTATGAGTGTAGATAAAGTAGTGTATGAAACTGCACATAACTAGGTATTAAAACATTCGTGTGAAAGCTATTAAAAACCTCGCCTACGGCTCGGTTTTTAAACACACACTCATGTTTTAATACCCCTCATTATGCAACAGTTTCATAAACTACTATTATCTACTCTCATATCGTAATATTCGAATTATAAAATTCAAAACGAGTTTATATTGGCATACTTTATAAACACAATACCGAAATTTAAAAATAGAATCTTATTATAACACTATTTCTCTAACAAAATAATGCTATAAAACAATTTTTTTTCTATTACGATACAGGACAAATCCAAGAAGTTAATCACTAAGGAGTTTCCATCTTTTTTCTTTTGTAATGCCATTTTATAGTACCTATTATAAAAAGATTTGATTCCAATTTTAAATTGTCTATGACAATGCCCGCTTTAGACTCAGCACGCACTGCGATTTTTCTTCGCGCGAATTTTGTTTCCTTCTACCTGTTCATAGAGCTCAAAATATTCGGGCGAATAAAATTCGCGACGTAGTGCGGTGGATTCTGTGGCAAAACACGGATTTCTTGCGGTATTATTTCCGCACGATTTCTTTACCGCAATGCGAACAACTTCATACAATTCCATAGGTCGCAGAATAGGCGGAAAAAATCGCGCGAATAAAGATCGCAGTGCGTGCTAAGCCTTAGCGCATGCGCGGTTAATGCGGTGATGTGCTGGGTTTTGGCGCCATTCATACGTTTTGCAAGTTTTGCTGTACTGAATTTCATGAGTTATTTAAATTATTGTTTAAAAATGTCTGATATCAGTGAATGTGAAGAAAATTTGACTCCACCCGATATTTTAGATGCGGCGAAGGAAATTACTCTTAATTTATTACCAGCAAAGTCGAGAAAAGTATATGACAAATGCTATCACGATTTTATGGCATGGAAAATGCAAAAAGAGGTATTTTGTAGGTTCAATCCCAATTTATGAGTGTAGATAAAGTAGTGTATGAAACTGCACATAACTAGGTATTAAAACATTCGTGTGAAAACTATTAAAAACCTCGCCTACGGCTCGGTTTTTAAACACACACTCATGTTTTAATACCCCTCATTATACAACAGTTTCATAAACTACTATAGTCAATCTAGAAGGTGTAAAAAAATAACTAACCAAAAAGGGGTATCTTCACTCATCCAAAACAATATTTACTATGGGACCAACACAGACTTTAAGAAAGGTTTGTTGTTCCATACCCTTGTAAGGTTTTGATTATTTTTATTACAACTTGTGTACAGAACCTTTTTTAGTTAATAGCAGAAACTTCATAATAGAGGAAGTGTATTGTCATCAAACACCAACACAATACCAAATTCTACTACCATACGAAACTCACCTTTATTCAAATTCTTTGGAATCATACAAAAGGCATGGGGCGGACATTCCCCCTTGCTGGCTACTATGACACACACATCGACCACCACGAGGGCGTTACAAGGGGCCCCTGTGTGCGCCCGTCGGTACGTAATGAAGGTCTTCGCTGTGGAGTTGTTGACGTTGGCCATGCGACCGCCAACGGATACCAGGACCATCTCTGCGTCGGCCATGAGACGCTCCTTGCCGTCGTACATGACACCTGGAGAAGATTGAGCATATGTTAAAATTAGAGATGCTTATTGCTCGTACAGGACCGGTAAGTAAGTAAGGACCGACAATTAACAATTAATCGTTAAAGTTGAACCGGAACCGAACTATGTTCAATACAAAAATATAGGTAGGGTTGTTGGTAGCAGTTGGCTGGTCTGATTCTGGTTTCGCAAGAAAGAAAAAAGTTATTTAGATGGTAAAATCTTGAACGCCTGCACCACTGCCAGTGGATGCGGTGCAGATCAGCCAGTCAACTCCATACCAGGTTCTTTCGGTTGAAATGATGATCATACTTTCTATTGCACGGCAACAGAAGACCTGCTGCGTCGATTCCAGATACTTGGGATAAGGTCAGAGGGATGATGACGATAAATCTATGGAGTATGTTTTAGCCTGGAGATTAAATAGCCCGCTTGGGCTTGACAACTGGCAAGTACCAGCTAGATGCACTAGATTCGATCGAAAAGCGGGCCAAGAGACTCATCGGCAATGAGGCACTGGTCAAATCAAAGCTCCAGAGCCTTGAACATCGTCGCCGAGTTGCCAGCTTGTCGGTTTTTTATCGGTTAGATTTCAGGGAGTGTGCGATGTTATTGCATTTAATTCCGCCCAGCCCGTTCCATCATCGGACAACCAGATGCACGGCGATGCGTCATCGGTACATGGTGGACATCCCACCCATACGCACAAAACGTTTTGGGGACACTTTTATAATGCGTACAGCTAAGGAGTGGAATTCGCTGCCGGAGTCTGTGTTTCCCGATAGCTACAATCTAGGGGTCTTTAAGTTAAGAGTGAATGGGTTTTTTCTAGGCAAGCGTGCATCACCGTCGACCACATCATCGCTTTCCATCAGGTGAGATAGTGGTCAAGCGCGAGCCCATAGGTAATAAAAAAAAAATGTATGGAAGTGACAATATGACCCATAAATGGATGTGATAATATTTATTATCGGTCGGTCTTATAAGCCAGTGATCTATATCCTGCCTTCATCATAATTATCATCAGCTTTTTAATGTTCCCACTGCTGGGACAAAGAGGAGGCCTGTCCTCTTTGTGAGAGGGAATGGACCGTAATCCACTACGCGGTCCCAATGTGGGTTGGTCTATGCTAACTTACTCTAGTAGAAAATCAATTTACCTAGCCCTTCCTCGAATATGTAAATGAATTTCTTAAAAACTGTGCTGACCCCGAATACATTGGTTATCCCAACGACACAGGTGAATGATGATGACTAATTTATGAAGTTCTAGCCTATGTGTTATTCTGATGTAACTATAAGTTATATTTCTGTAAAGTTTCATCAAAATCCGTTCAATAGTTTTTGCGTGAAAGAGTAACAAACATCTATCCATCCATCCATCCTGACAAACTTTCAAGTTTATAATAGTATTAGCTGACCCTCGGGGCTTCGCTCCCGTCAACTGGCTACCTAGGTAGGTAGCCAGTTGACGGGAGCGAAGCCCAGGGTAGGTACCTACCCTGCCTACCATGGCTACCCTGGCTACTCTGGCTACCTTGGCTTCCCTGGCTACTCTGGTAACCATGGCTACCATGGCTATCCTAGCTACCATGGCTACTCGGGCTACCCTGTCTGCCCTGGCCACCCTGGCTACCCTGGCCACCCTGGCTACCCTGGCCACCCTGTCTACCCTGGCTACTCTGGCTACCCTGGCTACGTTGCCCCTACCCTGGCTACCCTGGCCACCTTAGCTACCCTGGGTTCCCTGGCTACTCTGACTACTCTGGCTACCCTGACGACCTTGCCCCTACCCTGCCTACCATGGCTACCCTGGCCTCTCTGGCTACCCTGCCCCAAACCTGGCTGCCATGGCTACCTTGGCTACCCTGGCATCCCTGGCTACTCTGGCTACCCTGGCTGCCTTGACCCTGCCCTGCCTACCATGGCTATCGAGGCTACCATGGCTACCCTGGCTACTCTGGCTACCATGGCTATCCTGACTACCATGGCTCCCCTGGCCACCCAGGCTACCCTGGCTCCCCTGGCTACTCTGGCTACCCTGGCTACCTTGCCCCTACCCTGCCTACCCTTGCTACCATGGCTACCCTGGCTACTCTGGCTACCATGGCTACCTTGCCCCTACCCTGCCTACCATGGCTATCCTGGCTACAATGGCTACCCTGCCTACCCTGCCCAAAACCTGCCTACCCTGCCCAAAACCTGCCTACCCTGCCCAAAACCTGCCTACTCTCGCTACCATGGCTACCTTGCCCATAACCTGCCTACCCTGGCTACCCTGCCTACCTACCTACAAATTTTTATCTATCATCAATAGTTTCCTCAGCGCACGCCAAATAATGTATTTTACAGGCAAAATTTTGCTACCTTGGGTTACACTATTGCAATTTTCATAAGGATCTCTATTTTTTTTGGAAAAATATTATAGCCTATGACAGTACGTACTGTACTGATTATACTGATTATTTTTTGTACATCGATAGCGTTCGATTCCGTTCCAAGAATATAGATGGTGATCTATCCATCGCCGTAGAACGGAACCGAACGCGACCGATTTAAAAAAACAATCGGTATAATCAGATGAAAAGCGCTAGTTACGTCGGCACAGTTTCTTTGTATGGGATGAGGCATCTGTATGCTAGTACTACATTATCAGTGCTAAAGGTAAAAGATTCCGCTTGGGTTTGACAACTGGCAAGTATGAAAGTGACTTTTACAATCATCATCCCAGTTTATTTTTACTAACTAACGGTGAAGGAAAACATCGTAAAATTAAAATAATAATCTTGAAATCGCCAACACGCAAGCCCAATATAATAAAATGTTCGTGCCTTCTCTCTGTGAGAAAAGGTCTTAGCGCTATACAGCTTCTGGATTTCCTACTGATTTCCTCGATAAAAATAAGTTCACTGTTTGTAGAGCTCTCTGGGGGCAATCTAGCTCTCACATGCA
Organism: Orthosia cruda; assembly: GCA_964057195.1. Lineage (NCBI taxonomy): Eukaryota > Metazoa > Arthropoda > Insecta > Lepidoptera > Noctuidae > Orthosia > Orthosia cruda. The sequence goes on from OZ059828.1 coordinate 20,582,346, forward strand.
GATTTAGGTTTATGTTACAATAGATTATCAACGAGTTCACGGCGTCTTTTTCGTTATAGTCCTCCTCTCCTCTTATTTCCCATTACTGAGGATCGTGATCCCCCGTCGTGGAAACAACTTTACCCCTTCACAAGTTTGCGCCATCTATGCCTGTCTTTTGCGTCGTGGAGACCATCGTGCATCGTGTTTCGTTATAGTAAACGAGGCGATTAAAATTTTTACAATCGACAAAACGTGGTTTTCGGTAAATCCCATATTTAGCTGTTGGATTAGAGTTATCACTTTGTACGTCAGAATGACTGCCGTAGAAGACAAAATTTTGAATATGTGTTTTCCAACGCACATTTTTTTATACCATAAAAGTTTGTCTTTGAAAATACAAGATAACCTTTTAAGGAAACTAAATTATAGACAGGTTCTTGGTTTAAAGCCTTAACGCCCTCTAAATAATTCACTCAAAATCGGCCAGAGCCAGAACAGTTTTAAACATTTTCAAAAAAATATCAAGGACGGAAGTTTCACTTAGAAACAGTGTCACATCAATAGAAAACCTGCAACAAAAGCAACGATATCGTTCACACAACGGTGAACAAAAAATTGCACTGCAAAAAACTACCTAAATAGGACGTGGTAAAGATAAAATACTACAAGTCTACAACCGATAGCATTGCATAGCTCCCTTTATCGCAATCAGCGATATAATATGACCTATCTCTATGCTAAAGACTTAACCTACTTACTCGATGGATTTACTATGGAATGTGACGTCATCATGGTGTGTATTGTGATTATTTTTTACTAGATAACGGTGGTTTATCTTCGTTTCTTTGTGGACGAGTAATATAGTAAGCTACAATTTTATGGCAAGAATATACTTTTATTTGGCGATATAGCAGTGCTCACATTTACGTTGGAATCAGTGACCCGATTTTTTGATAGTGTTGTTTACATACGAACGAACTCTGGGAAAGTCAAAGCTATAAAACTCGTGGCGAATCTTATCGTGTAGAAAACGTTATAAGGTCCGAAACTGCGAACGCTGTCACATAAATATAAAAGCCTTCGACCGAAATGGAGGCAGGTAGTCAGGCAGTCAGATAATATTGATAGTTAATTTCTTTGCAGATAAGAACTGCTAATCTTAAAGATTGTGGAGTGAATACCTTTCTTTTTAACTTTGTAAACCTTCAAAAGGCGCCTGGATTTTTGGGGCAAAGATCAGGAGACCCAAAAGAATGTGGGATTTTTACATCACTAAAACCACGCCGGTGATCACCTTCAGCACGTAGACCGTTACCTCTCATAAGACCACCCCGGAGCCCCCTCTGTGCAAAGACTGTTAGGGTGAGAATGGAAAACCGCCTTCACTGAGTCTCGCTGTGCACGGCAGCACGTGATCACTGTGCCACCGCCTTTCCTGGAGTCATCACCTGCTTATGATACAGGCAGGGTTTCGGCGTTTTAGGCATCGGGGCGGTTGCCTCCCCGATACCATACCTTCTTCTCCGAGTGGGATCGGCCCTCTCACGATCCTTCCCGGCGGCCTCCTTCTGGACCATCACGGTCTCACAGAAGGTGGTCATTTCCCTACAGTTTCCTGTCTCCAGCATGGCCCACAGTACTGCTGGCAAAGACAGGTCTCGCCCGATCCTGCCGCCCAAGACCTGCCGCTCAGGGGCCCACGCAAGGTACTCCTATAGCGTGTGCTTTGTGCAGAGGTAAGGTCGCCTCAGCAGGTGGAGCGAATACCTACAGACGGTTATCTAACTGATGAGCAGATTCTTAATTAAATTTTCTATAGAGATTAATAAGTCCCAAGAGGCCCATAGGGGACTCCACAAAGGTCAGGCCTCACCTTCCTGGACTATCACCTGTTGCCGAGATTTGTTTGTATAGAGAATTTGAATTTGCGAAACAATTCATAGATTTTTATAAATAAGCATAATATGATGCAAAGGCACAGTTAACCGTTTAGTCAACAAAATGTCCTTCTAATGTTTTGTATGCAACGCTAATCCCTATTTATAGAACCGGCTCATTTAAGTGTTATCGAGGTGCCTACGTTTCCGCTGCTCATGAATTATTCAGGAGGCTGTAGGTTTGAAGGAACCACAACACACCGTATGAACCTAAGCGCTTTTATCGACAGTGCGTGTAAATTACGGAAAAATCGAAGTTTCGGTAACATTCTATTATGACACTTTAGAAACCTTTCCATTTTATTTATCCAGTAGTACTCGGTTTTTTATCGGTTACATTTCGGGGATTGTGCGATGGAATTGCATTATCTAATTCCGCCTAGCCCGTTTCATCATCGGACCACCAGACGTACGGCGTTGCGCCATCGGTTCATGGTGGACATCCCATCCATACGCACTTAACCTTTTTAGAATACTTTTATTATGCGTACAGCTAAGGAGTGGCATTCCCTGCCGGAGTCTGTGTTTCCCGATAGTTACAATATAGGGGTTTTCAAGTCAAGGTTACTTCTAGGCAAGCGTGCTTCACCGTCGACCACATCATCACTTACCATCAGGTGAGATAGTGTTCAAGCGCGAGACTAATTCAAAAAAAAACCCATCGCTTTTGCCTACACAGACTGTCATGAATTTATGGTCAATTAAGCCTAGGCTTTGAGGTTGACCTGGCAGTTTCCGGATCCATTTCTGAAGGACTATGCAAACTTAGCCTAGTTGCAAGACTCAATTTCTGACTGCCCGATGTTTAGGAGATAAGCCGTACAGGTACAGGATGAACGATTGCCAGTTTTTATCGCAATATGAAAATAGGATTTTGTCTCGGGCATTATGTCCTCGTTTTGAAGCCGGATAAAAGTCTTGAGGCGAAATGCGAAATTCAGGGTCAAATTAAATTAAGCTTAGTAAAATCCTATTTGAATGATAGACAGCAATTAGTTCAAATAAAGGGTGTCAATTCGTCGGAGTTTAACGTGAAAATGGGGGTACCCCCCCAGGGCTAAGTTTTAGGTCCTTTCTTATTTTTAGTATACATTAACGATTTACACCATCTATTGAAAAACAAACTAAACATGGTGTTATTTGCTGATGACACGATAGTGTCGCTTAATGGCCTAATTGAATAAAGAAATTTTGATCTGATTTGATTTAACTGGCAATACTTTTAAGAGATGCGATATCAAATCATGTAAACAAATAAAACCTAAATCTATACTAATATTATAAAGAGAAAAGATTTGATTTTTGTAAGTAACGAATAAACTTAAAAGCCACTGGACCGGTTTCAAAAATTCATTCACCGTTGGGCAGCTACACTATCCCCGGGTGACATAGGCTATACTTTTTATTTTATCCCAAAATTCATTCACCGTTGGGCAGCTACACTATCCCCGGGTGACATAGGCTATACTTTTTATTTTATCCCTGTATGGGCATACGAGAACGGAAACTAAGCGGGTGAAACCGCGAGGAGTCCGCTAGTGCCTAATAAACTTACCAGGAATTCGTATGACAAACAAGGTACAGTGGATTATGGGTACAATATCTATCTGCCGTTCATTCGACATGAGCACGCATCACAATAATGCATACTTGTTCTTATTCCTTGATTCTAGTGGCCCGTTTATTGTTGGAGTGATTGCTCTGATTAGTCGAGTGTATGGCGGTTAACTGTTCTAGATGAATATCTAAATAACATTGCTTATTTTGTAGAGGCGAACTACGATTCGAACGGTGGCATAGTTTGCTGTGATCATTGGTCCTTGAAGATTGCCATAAATTGTCCATAAAATTGGTTGTATTTAGTAATTTTATAATAGGTTGGTCTTATAAGGGCTCAACGCCATTTATATCGCATATAAGCGATTTTATGAAACGAAATTTCAAGTAGGTCGACATGGACGCCATGCGAGCATGCAATTCGAGGAATTTGCACTTGAAATGTTCTCTTAGAAATACGTATCGCCAATTGCGTCACGCTTGCGCCATCAGAAGTGTTCTATAACCTGTCTTACCAACTTTAGTAGAAAATCATTCTGCCTAGCCTTTTCTCAAATATGTATGAACATTAGAGTTGCCGCGAATAGTGTTTATAGCGAATACCGATTAATCGCCATTCACTTTGGCAAATAGTCGAATAACTCGACATTACTATTCGACATAAAAAAAAACATTAAACACATTAAAAATATTTCTAATTTCTTCTAAGGTTGTGAGAAAAGAAAACAATAAAGTTAAAGAAATCTGTTTCATGTTATACATACCTACATATATGTAGTAAATTTAATTTTCCATTTTTAAATGCTGGCAACCCTTTTCTTGTACAAGTCTTTCTCTTTAGTAAATCGCCAACTACATCGCATTAGCAAAGGCTGACAGAAAAATAAACCCATATGAATGGTGGGCTTTGCTTTAAGTAAGCTTGCTAAACGATACTTAATCACACCAGCAAGCTCTGTTTATTCAGAAAGACTATTTTCCGAGGCAGGTTTAATTTACGAGGAAAAACGAAACCGACTTGCTCCAGAACGGACAGAAAAAAATGTTTTTTTGCACCATAATCTGCCTCTGTTGGATTTTAAATATTAATTAAAAAGCCTTACTAATTTAATTTTATGAATATGATAGGCACAGGCACATATTACAGATAATAATTTATATTGTGTATTGTTTTATTAAGGAAAATAATTTAAAAAAATATTATTTTTAACTCATTAGTTCTTTTGTTCGTTAAAAGTTTATTTTCGACGACTATTCGCCGAATGCCGAATAATACTAGCTATTATTCGGTATTCGACGAATATAAAAAAATGACGAGTAATGCCGAATAACGAATAATAGCGAGTATTCGCGGCAACTCTAATGAACATATATCTTAATAAATTGCTATTTTGAAGACGCGAGCAAAGATTTCAACGTTGGTATATTTTGTTGTGATCATTGGTCCTTGGGGACTACTAACGAATATGATCCATTAATGGTAGCGATAACTATTATGGGCTGTTCTTACAAGCCATAACTTGCCTAGCTTTAGTAGAAAACTAGTCGAATATTTTTAATGTCGGATTAAAATAACTTTATTTATTTGAACGCGTTCGTGTCGTTCACATCTTAATCACAATCATTTTTATGAAAACAAATGTTAGATATTGTTCGCACTAGTGAGTCAGGCAACCTTTGCATCATAAAAAGGTTGTTGTTTTTTCACAAAAGTATAGATCCTTTTATTTTTGGTATCTTACTTAAAAAAATATGTCTATATTCTTATATATAAAATTCTCGTGTCACAATGTTCGTTCCCGTACTCCTCCGAAACGGCTTGACCGATTCTCATGAAATTTTGTGAGCATATTGAGTAGGTCTGAGAATCGGCCAACATCTATTTTTCATACCCCTTAGACCCGGTAGGGTAGGGTAGGGTAGGGTAGGTTAGGTAGGGTAGGGTAGGGTAGGTAGGGTAGGGTAGGGTAGGTGAATGTTTGGTGTTTTTATGGCAAAACAAAGTTTGCCGGGTCAGCTAGTATATAAATATATATAAAAATTAATCCCTATTTCCCTTGGTCACGGCATCACGAGTGAACGGCTGGACCGATTTCGCTTATTCTTTTTTGTTGTTTGTTATTGTTAGGAGAAGGTTCGTATGAAAAAAAATATGTTACCTTACCTACATAGGTAGGGTAGGGTACATAGGGTAGGATAGGTAGGGTAGGGTAGGTAGGGTAGATAGGGTAGGGTAGGGTAGGTATTGTTGGTAGGGTAGGGCAGGTAGGGTAGGGTAGGGTAGGATAGGTAGGGTAGGTCTCCCCACCGTACCTCCTACCGTAGGATGTACGGTGGGGTAGGGTAGATGAATGTTTGGTGTTTTTATGGCAAAACAAAGTTTGCCGGGTCAGCTAGTAAATGAAAAAATACAAAGAGCTTTTGCCGTTTAAATGAGTCATTTTTTTATTTTTTATTTATGGAATCAAGATTTCATAAAACGGTTTTATCTGTGGTATGGTGTATTGCCAGACCAATAATTTCCACACAGTTGTCTGACAGATGTGGCTGAGCTGAGTAATAGCATCGTAAACTACAGATTGCAATACACTAGTCAGCTTGTTTTGTTTGTAAATATTAGTAAACTTAACGAAGTGCATTCAAAGGGCCTTCACGAGTTACGATGCTTAGGTACGTCCGGCGCATTCTGGGTAGTCACACCCGTTATAATACTCACAGTGGTTATTTGTGTCTCTGAAGTCGGCTGCAAGACCCAGGGCAGTTGCTATTTTTGTGTCAATGTTGATGTAGAAGATAGCATTGTATAACAGCCTCTTTCACTCGCTTATGTTTGTCGCATCGTCCTATCTCGCTTACTCTATGCAGTATACTCGATTTAAAACTGTTTCTTGCGCAATGGTTCGCAGAACCAACTTCAGAGACACAAAGATCTGCTGTGACCGTTCACTCAACTTTAATAATACCAGCATAATGATGTCTCAGATAATAACAAGGGTCCCTTTTACCCAAAAAGAAGGCACAAGCATTGATTTATCACGGAGCTTTCTCATCGCGAGTTGGCGATTTCAGAGTTATGTTTCGGGTACGTCCGGTGTCCTTACGATGTTTTCTATCACCGTACGTCAGGACAGTGCAAGATAAACCAACATGGTGGGGGTGGTTGTCTAGTCTTTTTACAGCCAGCTAGATATTTGCGTAGGTAGTTTTAGTACAACAGATGAAACAGTATATTTTGATGCAAGTGGGCCAACATAAACACAATATTTTGTAAGAAATACCTTGGGGATTGTCTTTTCATATGACTTTTGTTGGCTGCCTCCCAGCGCTATAAAATTACTGTAATAATTTGTATAGGTACCGCATAAAAGTGCGGTACCTATTCAGTTTATTGCAGAAAACCGCACTAGTGCGGGAATTGAAAAACAAACACGCACTGCGCGTATAACACACTGTATTGCCTTCAAAAAGTGTGTCGAAAGAAGTAAACTTACCGATATCGACAAGAGGTGGACGATCCCTGCCTCGCCGTATGCAGAGGTAACATTCTGGAGATCGCATGGAGCCATGGTTCAAGTCTGCCGGTAGCCCTGTAGGTGTTAGTTCTAGGACCTCGAAACCGCTGGGAACCGTTTCTTCTAGGCCAGGGAATATCACTCCTGAAACAAAGAAAGGTTTAATGTAGATTTGGTCATCAAAAGCATTATCTTGAGCTTTATAGAAAAGTCGCGGGTCCACCGAATGAAAATTGGGCCCTGATCGGCGATGTGGCGACGCAGACGCTTAAAGGAGGTTTATGTCCAGTCGTCGACATATTTCGGTTAAAATAGAAAGAAACAAAGAAAGAAAAATTGTTTATTTGCGCCAGACACGACGAATGCCATAAAAATAACAAAAAAAAACTTAAATACAATCATTACAAAGTATGCGTCACAAACTCACAACTACGCAAAACGGTCATCACTCAGCATAATGCTGGGACTTGTGTGCGAGACAGAGCCACAGCGCTGGTGTTGAGTGGGTAACTCCGAACCAATGAAACCTTAGTGGCAAGTGACGGAGCGAACAGTTTTATTTATAAATAAAAATAAATAAATGAGTAAACATAAATAGGTAAAAAAAAATATGATTTGTGTACCCAAGTCGATTAGCGTTGGGGTCAGTGTTCAGCTTTTGGACGCTTTTGGATCTGACACAAACATTTATTAGTACTACAGATCACTTTTAAGGTTTGCGTGTCTGTATATGTGAGATTTGTCTCTGCACTCGCTAATGTATTGACGCCCACGATAATGGCAAAACATTACATTGTGATGATGTACCTACCTACTCCAGTTTTTTAAGTGAATGCTGACTCATTGAACCAAAATTCCTATTGCGTAATACCGGAAGAATACCAGATAAGGATAGCTTTATCAGAGGATTTAAAACTAAACTATGTACCTTACTAACTAATATTATTAAGAGGAAATATGGGCAGAGAGCGCCAACTGAATTTCCTAAGTAAAAAGCGAGGTTTGGCTCTCGCCTATTTCCTCCACCAATATTGGACCAATTTAAAAGATATTTTATAAACTGAAAATGAAAGTTATATACATACATACATAAACTAACGCCTTTTTCCCCATGGGGGTAGGCAGAAACTACAGAACGCCACCTGCTACGATCCTTACATACTTCTTTTGCTTCACTCACATTGAAAGTACTATGCCCCTATTTTCCTTTTTGATGATACATCATCTTTAGAAGCACTTTTTACAGCATTTTTTGGGGGTTCTACCCCCAAAAAATGCTCAAAATTGCTCTGTCAACAGAGGCTTAGTGTACAGATTTGACAAATATAAATGAAAAAAGGAAAACATAGGGGCATAGTATATATCTTACTTTTCCAGTTTTTGGAAAATCTTTTAAATTGGTCCAATATTGGAGGAGGAAATAGACGAGAGCCAAACCTCGAATTATGACTTTTTACTTCGGAAATTCAGTTGGGGCTCTCTCCCAACATTTCCTCTTAAGTATGTAAAATTGTATGTTTGTAACGGGTAATTTGGGCAATTCTGATTCGATCACAAAAATACTTCACTAATAGAAAGCTTTATTATCCGGGTCCTGCGGGGTGGGCCACGGGAATGAAGCTGCGGCATATAAGCTAGTATTTAATATACATACTAGCACACTCAGTAGAACTTCCGAAAAAGTGGGTCTTAGGATGAACATGGACAAAACCAAGGTAAAGTTGAATGCCCATGTTACACCCACTCCTATCAAGGTTGGAGACTCTACACTCGGAAATTGTGGGAGACTATGTCTACCTGGGACAAACGATCCAGTTGGGTAGGGCCAATTTTGAGTAAGAGGTCATCCGACTCGGCTGGGCAGCGTTCGGGAAGTTGCGCGGTATCTTCTCGTCCAATTTACTACAGTTTCTAAAGACGAAAGTCTATTACCAATGTGAGTTGCCAGTGATGACATATGGCTCTGAGACGTGGTTACTCACAATAGACCTCATCGGAAAGCTTATAGTCACCCAAAGGGCAAGGGAGAGGGCTATGCTCGGCGTTTCCTTGCGTAATCGAGTCAGAAATGTAGAGATCCGCAAGAGAACCAGGGTTACCGACATATCAGCTCGCAGAACGGATGGCCCATAGTGCATGAAGATTCTGGAGTGGCGACTGCGAACCGAATACTTTGCGTTGGAAGGCCTCCCACCAGGTGGACCGATGACCTGGTGAAGGTTGCGGGGATCCGCTGGATGCGAGACTCACGGGACCGATCAATGTGGCGACGCTTGGGGGAGGCCTATGTCCAGCAGTGGACGTCTTTCGGCTGATATGATGACTAGGACACTGAGCCCCTTCACATCACAGGATATAATAATAATAATCTCTCCTTTCCTGCCCAGCATGCTCAACCACCTACACTTTCCTAGAATTAAACGAGGCCAGCGACAGAGCTATCCAGGTGGCCATATTTTGGTCGGACAAAATTTGAGTACGACAACGAGGTGATAAGGCGAAGAGCCAAAGTTTTCGACATAGCTCAGAGAAGAAGTGGCAATGGGCCCGCCATATTAGGCGTAGAACCGATGACCTTTGGAGTAGACGTGTTCTCGAGTGGAGACCACGAATGGGTAAACGTAGCGAGGGACCCCCTCAGGCTAGGTGGAGCGTCGATCTTCGCAGGGTAGCTGGATGAGAGATACCGAAAATCGGTACCAATGACGTGCGATTGGAGAGGCCTATGTCCAGCAGTGGACTGATATAGGCTGATGATAATGATGATTTTTTTTGTGAAATTGACCCGCAAAGAAGAAGGACAATTACCAACAATCGAAAACAAAACAAAAGTGCGTGCAAGTCGGCATATTTTGTTATCAGAAAAATGTGCCTTTTCCATGAAATAATTCACATAAGAATCTCAATGTTAGACGAAAGATTTTTTTATATTATAATATTATTATGTATAAAAAATTCAACAGCTAAAAGGCCTTTGTAAGCCAATAGCCTTGACAATGTCAGTACTTCTTTCTTTATGGATGTTTTTATTTAAGTTTTAGCTCTACTTCCTTCAAGTTAACCTTCGTTTACTCGGTGTAACATATTATTACTATAATTGGTAAGGAGGTACCTACTTTGTGTTAGTAGATTGTTTTTTTTAATAGATTTTAAGGCGGCTAAGGTACTAAACCGAATGAGTAACGTGAACCTGTAACTTAATAACTTTTTGCTGTGAAAACCTGATTTCCCCGAGGAATGTATAGTATTCTCAGTGGATCTTTGAGTCTCTGAAGTTGTCTTTTTAGGGTTCCGTACCAAAAGGGTAAAAACGGGACCCTATTACTAAGACTCCGCGGTCCGTCTATCTGTCACCAGGCTGTAATCTCATGAACCGTGATAGCTAGAAATTAAAACTTTCGCAGATTATGTATTTATGTTGCCGCTATAACAACAAATACTAAAATCAGAATAAAATAAATATTTAAGGGGGGCTTGCCGTTTTTAACGATCTTCTTCTTTTCGTGTCGATAATCTCAAATTTTACTCAACTAAACTCATATTTTGTCTGACCAGTATGTAGCCACCTGTACCGCTCTGTTATTTGCCACGTTCAGGTCCTGAAAGGTGCAGGTGGCTGGGCACGAAGGGCAGATAAGGAGGTGGGGCATATCCTGCGACGCGGCCCCACACTGGCACTGTGTTTGCGATGGGTCTATGAGACTCCATTTGGCCAGATTTTTTCTACAGCGACCAACCTGTACCCGCAATCGGTTTAGGGATTTCCAGATTGGCCACTGCAGTTCGTGTCCAGGGGGCAGATGCTCTGCCGGAGTGATGGAGTATGTTTTTTACGATAATGGTACGGAACACTTCGTGCGCGAGGCCGACTCGCACTTGGCCGGTTTTTTTGTCTAGTATAGGCTCGCGCTTGACCACTATCTCTCCTGATAGTAAGTGATGATGTGGTCGACGGTAGAGCACGCTTGCCTAGAAGTAACCTATTCACTCTTGACTTAAAGACCCCTAGATTGTAGCTATCGGGAAACACAGACTCTGGCATGGAATGCCACTCCATAGCTGTACGCATTATAAAAGTGTTCTCAAAACGTTTAGTGCGAATGGGTGGGATATCCACCATGTACCGATGACGCATCGCCGTACGTCTGGTAGTCCGATGATGGAACGGGCTGGGTGGAATTAAATCATGCAATTTCATCGCAAACTCCCCGAAATATAACCGATAAAAAATCGACAAGCTGGCAACTCGGCGACGTTGTTCAAGGCTCTGGAGCTTTAGACTTAACCAGTGCCTCATCGCCGATGAGCTTCTTGGCCCGCTTTTCGATCGAATCTAGTGCATCAAGCTGGTATTTGGCAGATCCGTCCCAGAGATGAGAACAGTACTCAATGCATGACCGAACTTGCGCTTAATACAAGCTAATCAGCTGTTCTGGCGTGAAGTACCTTCTCACCTCTGCAAGGATCCCCAGCTTTTTGGCAGTCTGCAAGAACCTGCGCAGTTGCGGTCAATGTTGAAGTGGAAGATAGCGTTGTATAACTGCCTCTTTCACTAGCTTACGTTTGTCTCATCGTCCTATCTCGCTTACTCTATGCAGTATACTCGATGACAAACTGTTTATTGCGCAATGGTTCGCAGAACCAACTTCAGAGACACAAAGATCCGCTGTGAATACTGTAGGTGCTTCTTGATTAATGAGCACGTGAGTTAATTAAGCCTACGATATAATCCGCTACATATCAGTCTGTAACACTTCCTTCAAAACGTGGGCCTCGCCCTCGTTGTCGTAATATGAGCTAAATATTTTACAACTAATAAAAAAGTAACAGTCACCATCCAAGACCATCTCAAACACTAATCTGCATGGTTCTCATAATGATGTTCTTTCTCTTCTTTTTTTCGTGTCGTGGTACATCTTTATAATACTTTTTGGGCCCAGCAGATGGCCACGTTTATTGCAATGTTAGAGGCGTTTTTCAGGTCATCTAGGGTGCAGTTAACGGACATTCGGAGCACTCTAAAGTCGCCACCAGATAACAAAAAAGTAAAAGTCATTGATCCGACCTGTACCAAAAAGTTGAAAACATGATTTTTTATTTATTGAGATATTTTGATATTTTTGATCTCAAATGGAAGGTATAGGTGTAGAACCATTCGCGCTTATGAGATATTAACTGATTACTGAATGCCAAGTGAAAGGGTCAAGAACGCCCCTTACCGCGATATGTTTGTTTTGATCCTGTTAGCGACACTGCCTTAACATTTTTTTCGTATCGTTTTGAAATATTGGAATACATTGGTTAGCCCAATCAACGGGGCATATGTAACCCGAAAAATTCTCCTGCCTGTGAGAGTAGGTAGTGTGATAAAGTAAGACCTACAGATTACAGATATCAAATTATCCAACAGATTTTGATAAGAGAAGTTAGGTATTTTTACCTAAACTTGAAAATTGCTTATAACTCTCTGTGAAAAATTCCTCAGGCTGAAATACTTTCTGTATACGTACGAGTGTATTAGTTAGAATAGGCATGTATAGGCATCCAACATTTTTTCGATTTGGAATACACTCCAAATTTAACTTTCAGCATTTTACGCTATAACTTCTACTGAAAAATTGGTCTGCTACTTTTTATTTTTTAATATGGTTTTATTTCGTTAAATAAACAGATTTGATAAGTTATCCAAAAGATTTTCCTTTATTTGCCATTTTTTTTTTATTTTTGCTTAATTACGTAATGTGAAAAATATCTCCGTGCATTTTCATACCTTTATTAGTCATATGATTTTATATTAAATAAGAATTATCAATTATCCAACAAATTTTCGAACGTTCATTATATTTGTTAGGATAGTTCGCGTCGCTGATTTATGCTAGAGCGTAAGGGTTGACCTTCACTTGACCGCTCGGAGCTGCTTTGCCGCGCATTACTTTTGGAGTATTGTAGGCGGGTTTTGTGGCAACCGTTATTATTACAAATATTTTTTTATCTTAATATGCACAACTTATGTGAAGTCATCCAGTTACCACAAATTTTCTCATTCGATTTTGAACTTGAACTTAACCATCAAGATTTGAAGGTTTAAAATAATTTGGAGAAATTTTTCAGTTTTGTATAACCCAATGTGCTGTTGACTGTAAAACGGCGTTTAGAAATTCACTTTATATTTCTAAAGAATATTTATTACCTATATGGATTTAAAATAAACGTTTGATACCTCCTTAAGGACTTTGTAAACTATGCGAAAAAATCGTCAAAAAGTATAATTAGAAAGACACCTGTTGAGGCGATATCGAGTAAGATAAAAGAAGATTATTATTATGTCCCATATGTAATGTTCTTTTCTTATCTCATCTACATTTATTTTTATTTATATATAATAAATGTAGACGATAAGACACCGGTATCGGGAACAGGGTCTAAGCATGAAGTCCAAGTCTTGTATGCACTAGGTAAGTGCCCCCAAGGACAATCCCCGGTTGGTGCAGGACTATTGTTAAATATGAAGACAAATATATTGGGCTATGGGTTTTGGAAGGTTTATTGGATCGATTGTCTAAAACTATAGAATTACAATTAGCCCCTGCCTGACTACTGTTGAACTACACGACTAAAAAAGATAAAATGGCAGGGGTGACTTACACACTCAAATAATGGGCTACCATAGATCTCCACTCAAGCCAGCCAATTAAGGCAAGAGATGATGAACTTTGCCCGCAACTTATGGAGGTGTCAAACCTTACAGGACACGTAAAATGTCGAAAATCATATACAAATGATCCATGATCAAGGCGTTTAAAAGGAAGAAGACATTAACACAAGAAGACATTGACATTATTATTTTATTATTATTATTGAACGCTACAGTGTCAGAACCACCGGCAGCGAGCATCCCGCCTCTCGAATTCGATTTCCAGTCAAAATGTCTAATAATAATACGACTGTAAAAACTAATAAAAAACTAAACTATTAACTTATACAACTCTACGCACCTTCCTAATTTTGTGTATGGGGCAATAGAGCACGGTCCTTCGGTATCCAGGATGTCTAAATATCCAGAGGAATAGCGAACATGTAAGGATCGACGAGGTATATTCCAGGGTGCTAGTTTGAGTCCACTTTGGTTTTGCTTAGCCCTGAATCCTATAAGCATGCTGGAGAATTCAGGGCTGAAGAGAGGTGGTCAGGTTATACCTCACTTCCTTTACATGGATGACCTGAAGCTCTTTGCCCCCAGCAATCTTCAGCGGATATCTCTATCTCTACTGAAGGTAACTGAAACTTTTAGTAGTGCCATCAGGATGGAGTTTGGTGTGGATAAATGTGCGGTCATGCATGTAAAGCGAGGGGAAATTGTGGAATCCGTAGGAATTCAACTCGCGGATTCCGTAAAACAACCGTCCGTTCCGTATTCCCCAAACGAATCCTATAATTATTTGGGTATGTCTGACATGAAGCAATCGTAGAAGGAACGCTTCTTTGGCCGCCTGAAGAAGGTATTCAATAGCCTTTCGGGCGGAAACATGGTGCGTGCCTCAACGATTCCGAGAACGTAGCGTTCCTTCAACGATTGCTTCATGTCAGTAGTGTTGATACCTAACGCTTCCGACATACTCAAATACATATATTATGCATTGATGTACTCTTTCGGCATACTCAAATTAACTCAAACGGCACTTGACGCCCTGGATAGGCGGGTCCGTACACTGCTGACTGCATATCAAATGCACCACCCACGATCGTCGGTCATGAGATTGTATATTCCTCGGAAGTGTGGAGGCCGAGGCTTTTTAAATACCAAAAACCTCCACAACCGCGAGATAAGCAAACTGAAAGAATATTTTCTACACGCCGACGTGGATATGTATGAAGTAGAAGTGGACAAGGGACTCAGCCCGCTCTCCGTGGCTAATGAGAACTGGCGCAAGCCTGTAGTGCTTGACAATAACGACCGCAGGGAGGTATGGCAAAGTAAGGAGCTTCACGGACGCTTTTTCCGGGAACTACATGGGTTAGATGTAGACCAATCGGCGTCCGTAGCCCGGCTTCGTTTCGGTACCTACTACAGGTATATGCCCGACCCAGTGTTCGAAAATGGCAATGTCACGTTGTATTGGGATCGGTCTATTATCACAGACGGGGCTATTGTTGCCAATAAGCCTGACATAGTGGTGATAGACCGACTAGAGCGTCGCGCAATGATTGTTAACATAGCGGTCCCTCATGTCGAGAACCTCTTGAAGGCTGAGGGAGATAAGAAAACTAAGTATCTTGATCTGGCTCGCGAGGTTGTCGACATGTGGGATGTGAATACAGCAGTAATTGTGCCAATAGTCGTGAGAGCCTATGGCATAATAGCTAAGAGCCTCGACGAACACCTGGGAGAAGTCTTGTTCCTCACCACTCTCTTGCCTTAATTGGCTGGCGTGAGTGGAGATTCACAAGAGCAAACGTGCTCGGAGGAAGAAAGTTAACCCAACAAGATGCTTGTAGGGATCTTGACTGTACTTCCGGGAATGTCCTGATAGCCGTGGTATACCTCTCCACTCCTCAAGCACCTCCGGATATGGGCAACATAGCCTTGGCGCTACGTCACTCAAGTGCTAGGAACCGTTTATGGGAGCCCATTAACTGAGTGTTGCGGGGATCCGCTGGATGCGAGATGCACGGGACCGATCAATGTGGCGACGCTTGGGGGAGGCCTATGTCCAACAGTGGACGTCTTTCGGCTGATATGATGATGATGAGTTCAGCAGTGGTCAGGCAGGGGCCATTAACCCTCCTATAGTTTTAGGCAATCCATCAATCAAACCTACCAAACCCATAGCCCAATACATTTTTCTCCATATTTTGCAATAGTCCTGCACCAACCGGGGAAGCAATTGCGTAGTGCATACAGGGATACTCATCGGTTGATTTCACATTTCCTGATACATGCCTAACAAGGCCTCTGGGAGTTGAATTCAGCCCCTTGCACGCCTTTCAAAGGATCGGGACCCCAGGGTCCCGAGATTGTCAAAGTCATGTAAAAATAATAATAATATGGCAGGGCAGTATTGTGGCGAGCTGGTGGGCTGTGGCAACGATGTGTCCCTCATCTCCGGCTTGCCTTTATTGGCCGGTCGGAGCGAACACTGACAGGGCACAGAGCTCCCATCTCTCTCCTGCCTTAATTGGCTGGCTTGATTGGAGATCCGCTATGGTAGCCCATTAATTGAGTGTGCATGTCACCCCTGCCATTTTATAGTCGTGTAGTTCAACAGTGGTCAGGCAGGGGCTAATAGTAATTCTAAAGTTTTAGGTAATCGATCCAATAAACCTTCCAAAACCCATAGCCCAATATATTTGTCTTCATATTTAACAATAGTCCTGCACCAACCGGGGATTGTCCTTGGGGGCACTTACCTAGTGCATACAAGACTTGGACTTCATGCTTAGACCCTGTTCCCGATACCGGTGTCTTATCGTCTACATTTATTTTATATAAATAAAAATAAATGTAGATGAGATAAGAAAAGAACATTACATAAGGGACATAATAATAATCTTCTTTTATCTTACTCGATATCGCCTCAACAGGTGTCTTTCTAAACATACTTTTTGACGATTTTTTCGCATAGTTTACAAAGTCCTTAAGGAGGTATCAAACGTTTATTTTAAATCCGTATATGTAATAAATATTCTTTAGAAATATAAAGCGAATTTCTAAACGCCTTTTTACAGTCAACAGCACATTAGGTTGTACGAAACTGAAAAATTTCTTCAAATGATTTTAAACTTTCAAATCTTGATGGTTAAGTTCAAAATCGAATGAGAAAGTTTGAGAGTTTGTGGTAACTAGATGACTTCACATAAGTTGTGCATATTATGATAAAAAAATATTTGTAATAATAACGGTGGCCACAAAACCCGCCTACAATACTCCAAAAGTAATGCGCGGCAAAGCAGCTCCGAGCGGTCAAGTGAAGGTCAACCCTTACGCTCTAGCATAAATCAGCGACGCGAACTATCCTAACAAATATAATGAACGTTCGAAAATTTGTTGGATAATTGATAATTCTTATTTAATATAAAATCATATGACTAATAAAGGTATGAAAATGCACGGAGATATTTTTCACATTACATAATTAAGCAAAAATCTAAAAAAATGGTTAGAAAAGGAAAATCTTTTGGATAACTAAACAAAGCTATGTATTTAAGGAAATAAAAACATATAAAAAAATAACAATTAGCAGATCAATTTTTCAGTAGAAGTTATAGCGCAAAATGTTAAAAGTTAAATTTGGGGTATCACCAAAATCGAAAAAATGTTGGATACCTTTACATACTTATTCTAACTAGTACATACATACGAATACAGAAAGTATTTCAGTCTGAGGAAATATTCACAGAGCCTTATAAGCAATTTTCATATTTAGGTAAAAATACCTAACTTCTCATAACATAATTTGTTGGATTATTTTACATCTGTAATCTGTATTACCTAATTTCATCACATGCCAAATTTCATAGGCGGGAGAATTTTTCGGAAGTCTCCATACAACAAATATCCTCGTTGACTGGACTATGGTAGACAGGTGTCAACGACTTTTATTTTTTTGTGATCTGGCGGTGAGCATAGTAAATTGAGTAAATGGGACATTGTCGTAACAAGAGCATCGCACTCCCAATGGGTGTTTATATGACCATATTTTACAAGTTTTATTTAACTTGCAATGTATGTATGTAAGTGTGTTCGGGTCAAATCTTGCAACTGAATTTTAAAGCAGTTATCCTCCACCGATTAAGATTAAATTTTGCATACACGTTTAGTTTGGATGACAAGGCATGTTTAACTAAGTGACGTAATTCCAAATCCAATATGGCGGAAGGCCCAAGATGGCGGACTAGTTAATTTTTGTGCAATGTCATGTTAAAGGTATCAAATGAAAGAGTTTGCTGAGAAGAATACACAAAATGCTAGTTTAACAAAAAAAAAAAATTTTAGGAAGAAAAAGTTCATGTATGATTTCTCTATCCCCTTCAGCAGTCTACAACCTACATCTAGGTAACCGTTACGCTACAATTCAAACTCCGCTGCGTACAAGAAATGTAAACATTCATTATCTATGACAAGCAGACTAATTAACAATTCATATCCAAAAGAATGCGCGCATGCTCCTTACGTCACACAAACAATGCTGCTTTGTTGACCCGAGTGTATCTAGAGGTTTAAGTGGCATTGAACCCAACTTGTAGTTCAATGTATCAACGGTGTCAATATATCTGAGAATGAGCACAGAGAGGGGGGTCAAATGAACATGGCCCTTTGTTAAACAATCAAGACGGGCTCTGAGTTATGGGAGGCGGTATTAGAGGAAGTTTATTGAGATCGATTTATTTTGAATCTGTTGCAATAGTTGTTAAGGCGCTACCCCGAGCAAAACGCCGAGCTAGCCGTTTTTCGTGCAGTTTTTAGGAGCTATCTACACGTTATTTAAAATGAAATATCAACTAATAAAAATACATTAAATTTCTACATATTATTGATTCCAAAATTGTAGAAGTCTTTTTTTTTTAATGTAGTATATGTTTTACTAATCTCCTTCCAACAAAAACATAAAAATGAGAAATAATTATTGATAGCATGCATCTCCTCGTAAAGTGTTCATTAATATTTTTTTGTACTAACACTAATGGATAGACAATTTGATAACGAACATTTCGGTAGTTTTTTTTTTTTCAAAAGACCTATATTCGATTTTATAAAGATTATATTCTAAAATCTGGGCGTATTCACTACTGTAATTTATGCGCCACCAGTGCCGCTAGGCCAATAGGAATGCTCATATCTCATGCTGATTTTTTGGTCAGGGTACGGCCTGGTGATATATACGCCCCAATGTAACGCAGTACTGGCCGTGCGCCCGCTCGGTGCCAAAATAACAAAAATGAACCTCCTTTTGAACAGTTTTGTTTGCAAAATATTATTTGATTTACATATGCTATGTTAGGTATGAAGTAATTCCAGCCATCAATTTTTCTGTATAAAAATATTTGTAAACTTCCAAGTCGTTTTGGAGGAGTATCCAAAAGTTGCGAAAAAATATCGTGTTGTTAATAATTTTTTTAAAACAAAACTATTAGTTACACGAAAAAACTGTGTTCAAAATTATGTACATGAATCAATAATAAATTTATATTTTTTTCAAACCTTTTAACCTAGCTGTTACTGAGGAGTATGCTTTAGAAAGTTACCATTTTACGGGACTAAAGCGTATGTAGGCCCTCAAAGCGATATATGCATTATACGCCCCAAACCCCAATGTTAACGCAGTACTGCAGCCGAATTGCGTAAGTGAATTCGGCAAAGGAAACAGTTTGGAACCTTCAAAGAGTTAGAATCATTTCTTTCAACTTTGTCGGTATTGCGAAACTAATTTGGAAAGAGTACGATCATCGTCCTGATGATTTATTTACAAATAATTAGGACATAATTAAATTTTGTTTTACTTAAAACTAATGGTCTTCTAATGCTTTTAATTAAAAATGTATAATGGTTCCTTAAAACTGGAAAAACAATTATTCTTTACAATCAATTCTACGTCAAAATATTGGTCATGGAAAGATTCATCTCCTTTCCTTTTCAGACTGTAATATGCAATACGTATAGTCTATTTTGTGAAGGTTCCAAAATGTTTCCTTTGCCCAATTTACTTACGCAATTCGGCTGCTGGCCGTGCGCAAGCTCGGAGCCAAAATATCAATATTGAACCTCCTTTTGAACAGTTTTGTTTGCAAAATATTATTTGATTTACATATGCTATTTCAGTTATGAAGAAATTCCAGCCATCAATTTTTCTATGTAAAAATATTTTTAAACATCCAAGTCGTTTTGGAGAAGTATCCAAAAGTTGCGAAAAATTATCGAGTAGCTAATTATTTTTTTGAAAGCTAAACTATTAGTTACACGAAAAAACCTAGTTTCA
This sequence comes from Orthosia cruda, assembly GCA_964057195.1. Lineage (NCBI taxonomy): Eukaryota > Metazoa > Arthropoda > Insecta > Lepidoptera > Noctuidae > Orthosia > Orthosia cruda. The sequence goes on from OZ059828.1 coordinate 20,602,308, forward strand.
TAAATAATGCATGAATCAAAAATAAATATATATTTTTTTCAAAAAATTTATCCCAGCCGTTACTAAGTAAGTTTTAGGGCACTAAAGCGGTGGTAATTTGCTGCTGTATACTATATTGTTAAAATGTTAGTTGAGCTGCTTCTTCGAAATCCTTAATCGCGTATAGATGGCTGCCTTATTTTTCTTTTTGGTTTGGGAAAGCATCCAATGACTTCTCCCGCTTATGGGTGAAGCGGCAGGGCGCGTCAGACTTTTACTGACTAAAACCCACCCGTGATCCTTCAGTTGCTTGAGCCAGGGCCGCGGTAACTCTCATTCAAATTTATCCGCGACATAGCTGGCTGTCAGGGTTTCGGGAACCATCTTTTGTATGATGTATCATTTACCCTGTGGTTCAAAATCCATTTTTAGGGTTCCATACCACGAATGAAAAAAACGGAATCCTTATAGAATCACTTTGTTGTCCGTCCGTCCACAGACATACAGACGTCTGTCAAGACCCTTTTTCTCAGGAACGCGTGGAGGTATTAAGCTGAAATTTATATCAAATACTCTGGTCTACTGTCCCTTAAAGCTGTGAAAAAATCAGCCGTTTATGCCGCAAATTTTCGACAGTCGCATGGAAATCAAAACCTACAGGGTACTTCCCGTGAACTCAGAATCTTGAAATTTGGTACGAAGCAACGTCTTATAAAGGAAAAATTGCGAAAACCGTAAATTTTTAATTACATCATATAATCAAAATATTTTAATAATTTTAAACTTACTACCCCTTTGCTCATGACCGCGTGGAGGTATTAAATTGAAATTCATATCAAATACTCAGGTCTATAATACCTTTTAGCTGAGGAACCCTCGGTGCGCGATTCCGACTCGCACTTGGCCGCTTTTTATTTCAGTTTGAGTTGAAGTTGGAGAGCATAATATGCAGGGATAGATAAGAACTTTTTTCATGTATAGTATAGATCTTCAGAAAATTCATACTCTTTGAGACGTTTTGTATCTCTTGTAATCCAAATACCTAATAATTTATTTTTGCAGCAATGCCACAAATGCACAACTTTATTGGACCATATTTTTTTCTTTTCCATAATTATGCTCGCGCTTGAACACGATCTCACCTGATGGTAAACGATGAAGTAACCCTACAATAAACTGTTTGAAGCTTTATTATTTTCTATAAATATTACAAGATAAATACTCAGTGGATATTTCTGCAAACTGTTTACCAACAAAAACTATTGTTCGTCACAAATAGTTTCTTATGGATATTTAATTATATTACAAAAACAATGTTAGCTCAGTACTTGGGACTTCTTATAACTACCTACTTAACTGAACATAATAAATAGCAAGCGAGTTTCATGATCATCTAACTACTTATAATATTGAAAATGTGAATGATCGGATGGATGTGTTAGGATGTATTTGTTACTTAATCACGCTAGAACGGCTGAACGGATCTGAATGAAATTTGGCACAGAGATAGATTATAGTCTGGAATCACCATCAGCCTTTTTAATGTTCCCACTGCTGGGAAACCGGCCTCCTATCTGTGATAGGAAATGGGCCGTAATGCACCACGCGGGCCCAATGCGGGTTGGTGGATGTCACATGACTTTTTGTTTCTAGGACATGCCGGTTTCCTCGCGACCTTTTCATTCACCGTTTTGAGAACAGTGGTGGTGAAATAATTTACAAAAGTAAAGCGCCTGCTGGGTTCTAGTTCTAACCCAAGACCTAAAACTTATAGGTCGCGGCCGATACCACTAAGCTCCTCTGCACTCTGTCTAGTCTGGAATAGCACATAGGATACTTTTTTATCCCGGTATAATATTCCCTTGGGATGATAAAACACTTTTCAAGCCGCTGGTAAGAGCTAATATAACATAATTACAAAAGCTAAAGGAAAACATGACAAGTTTCAATGTTTACCTGATCGCCTGATCGCTTATATTAATAGTACAATCGCACACCTGTCTGCATTGTATAATATCATATCAAAACATAATGGATTATGCGTGTACTGTCAACAAAAGAGATAAGTATTATACCGGTTATTTTTAATCCCCGACGGAAAAAGAAGAGGGGTGTTATAAGTTTTACGAGTGTACCAGTGTGTTTGTGTATCTGTCTGTGGCATCATAGCTCCTAAACGGATGAACCGGTTTAGCCGTTCAAAAGTTATGAGCAATTAACGGCGGTTTGAATCGGGGTAGTTCCCGAGATATCGTGTCATAATTACGTGTTTGATAGATTGTTGATCGAAGTATGTTTATTACTAGATGAATTATGTAGTTTAAAAAGTAAGAAATTAAAAAAAAATGTCGGGGTTTTGAAAACTTTTAATTTTTATTTGTTTAACTAACCCATGTTTTGTGTGTGTGTCAGTCTCTCTTCTCTTGTATTTATTGACATGAAGTCAATCGAAATTGTTTATGCCATAGTCAATTGGACAAGTGATGACACAAACAATCAAGTAGTTGCAGAGCTAAAATCTCAGTAGGCATTTGACATTGCAAATTTGGAAGTATAGATCATTGAATCACAGATATAATATTGACAGAGTCAGAGGATTTCCCGCCGAGGTGAGTAAAAATTTTAACAGAAAGTTTGTATTTAGGCATTCATGTAGGTTTCACCTAGTATTCGTGAAAAATGGCATTAATTAGTATACTCTTATCTATAGAAGTTATTGAACATATAAGATTGTAAAAATATTGCAAGCAAAAAGACAGTGAAAGATTATATTTATTGCATGCACCCCACCCCTTATCTAACCCTTTGGCTGACTGTACTTATTATATTGTTTATAATATTAAATGGCTTTGATTCATAAGAATGAATATTCTTATATTGCTCTTACTATATCTTAATTAACAGTCTAGAAAAGTTGTTTAATGAAATTGTGAGGCTTATCAGGGCTTTATTTTTAACAGATTTATATTATGTAATACATCGAGGATACAATGTTGTTTGGCTGGTAAATAAAAAGTCTTAATTTATCAGTTCAAACATTTTTGTAAAGTCAAGTGTATCTTATGTCTAGTCAGTAAACTTATCTTAGAAAGTAATGTTTAGAACCTAAAATAATGGCAAGTTTCCATTTTGAAAAATTGCAATGTTCTGTGTTTTTCTTTTTTTTTCTTGATTTTAAACCTAGAGATATCTACACCAATTAAAATTTAAATTACTGCTATAAATCTGAAATAATACAGGAAATAAAAGGCAAGCTTGCCTAGTAGTCAAGGTAGTCAATTTTATTATAGGCATAATAAATCAGGTTGATGTCCAGTTTCTAGATAAGGGAAGTGCCCTAGATGCAGCATAATGGAGACATAACCAGTTTCACTCATTAGGCGACGAATCAGCACATAACTGCTTTATCTCATGAACTTGAAATGTGCTTTCACTGAGTAATAAAACTTATTTTCATACCATTTAAGTATGTTTTTGCATGTTTCCCTGAATGTATTGGTTAGTCATAAGCGACGATTTGGTAGGTCAAGGTAGATTGGTTTTATATAATGCCGTTCGGCAAAATTAGTTTCAATAACACCTTGTAGTGCGGTCCTTATCAATGTACTGAACAATTGATTATGTCAAAAAATAATAGGGCATGGGCATTTCTATTGATAAGGCAAACCGTTATGTATTTGATTTGCTGAATAAACATCTTGATTCAATGATATCATTCAGGTTTTGGAGATAATATATTTTCCAACAAGAAATTTCTGAAGCACAATCCCTTTTTAAGAGATTTATTTAACTCGGCCTTTTAATAAATCACAGATTTTATAACTTTCAGTTTGAAAAAAAATTGAAGAACAAATAAATAAAATAAAAGCAATATTAACAAGTCCATTATATAAAGTTAAAGCTAAAAGTAATAAATTGTAAACAAAGAATGTGCAATGATTGATTTCTGCAGATATTATAAAATTATACATACACTTCGCACCCAAGTATCCTTTACACGATGCAGCCATGCAACTTGATGCCTGACCACAAATCTGACGAGTGTGACAAGGCATTCAGGAATTTACTATAACTGGATTATGCAAAGCTATTGATACAAAGTTATAAAATGACATAAAACCGTATAAAACCATTGTTGTTTAAATTTAAGACAGCTTCATCAAGTCTTTACGCTGAATACTACAGCATATTGAATACTAATAGTTATATCCAGTACTCATTCCGTATAAGACCAGCAATATAATAAAAAAGTAATGCATGGGATGTCCGCCAGATAAATCTTAATAATTATGCAGGAATGTATGAACATGACCGAAATGACAATGCATTAGTGACCTAGAGAATCAATTACACAAAGTATGTAGTTGGACTTCAATAATTAATTACTTCCTCGTTGACCTTAATGCTGGCTATATTCGGTGCAAATTGACAGCAATGTGTTAAAGTTGAGTGTAAATAAATGGCATTAGTTTACCATACAGATTCTGGTTAGAATAAATATTTGATGTTATCTTTATTTTAGGTGTGTTCTCATTTAGAACCAATCTTTAGGCAGTTGACACTGTTAAAAGCAGTGATTATCATAGACAAAAATTCTTTTTTGTTGTGGAAAAGACAACAAAGTTAACTGGATACTGGCTGGATTATCTTTACCCCAATAAGCATGACATGCTTATTTGATTTAGTCACCGTTTATTTTTATCCTATGTGTTATTGATTTATATACTTACCTAAATAAACATTTAATAATAATACAGTGTTTGACACAAACAAAATTTTAGTAAACATATTGGTTTGAATATACCTATTTCTTGTAATGTTGCAATAATATAACAAAGCAAATGATATACCCATATAATTTAAAAAAAATGTTTGTCTGTGCAGTAGCTGATAGACTATTTTTTGGTAACATTTTATTTATTTTTTTATTTACCCTATGCAACAAAAACAGATATTGACAGACAACAATAACAGACTAAAATATTTTTGGTATGAAAACCTGCCAGAAACTTGCCTTGCATAATCTCACAGATACATAGTTACAAGAAACATTGTCTTATTGGTATTTTTGTCAATAACTAATTTATTTATCGAATAACCAAACGGCAAGTAATGATTTGAATGGTCCACTCAAGGTTTTGTATATTTAGATGAATTATTAATATGGAGCACACAATAAACCAAATTAAATCCACCATAAGGCTTATTTACAATACATTATTCACACATAACTAAAGTTATGTGCATACTAAAATCAATATTTGAATGACAAACACAAAAAATAACCATCAGGAGGACTATTTTAGCACTAGATACAAACATTTTAGATTTAAGAAATAATTTAAAAAAAATCTTACCAATGTCAGTGATAGGTGGTTTAGTACTGTATCCCTTCAGGTGTCCAGAATCGGAATCATCAAGTAATTCCGGTTTCTCCGGTAATCCAGCGATCACGAAGTAATCGGCGACTTTCCGCTCATCCATGTTTTACGATTTTACATAGGTACGAGTACCTACGATAAAAAAAAAACTCGTGGTCACGCTAATGTCAGCATTACAAGAAAAATAAATACAACTTGAACTTTTAAGGTTAACGAACATGTATCACATCAATTCATTTACTCTTGTAAACAGAGCAGTTTATATAACACAGATACGTAAAATAAAAATAAAAATGTACCACTAACATGAAACCCTTGAAGTGAACTTACAGTTTATTGCTACAGTTAACAATTTGAGCATGAACGCGTCACACATCGTTTTACGTAAATATTTTTATTTATAGATTTATTGCGTTGCCATTTGTAATCACTTCTTAGTCTAACACAGGGGTGCACTTGAAAATTATTCGTTTTTATTGAGACTTTTGCAAAACGTCATTTTGTCCGACAACAATCAGCCATAGACAACTTTTTGTTTCATGTTTTCTGTGAATAGTTTTTGGCAAAAGCGGGCAAACTTCAGCTTAAAAATGACGCAGCATTTGATTAATTTGATTTCTTGTCAGATAGATAAGCACTATTCTAACCATATATACCAAGCTAATAAGTTGTTAATCTTGAATGTTAGAAGTAATTTAGTTTTGATCTAATTTTACATGCATATTAGTTTAGACAATGAAAAAATCATAGCGACTAAGCATAGACATTTATAATGCTTCGTGTACATGACTTGGAACTAAATCATAATCTTATGAAACTATTCCAATAAGAGTACATTAGAATATAATAATTAATCTATATCTATACTAATATTATAAAGAGTAAAGATTTGTATTTCTGTATGTAAAGAATAAACTACTAGACAGATTTCAAAATTTTTTCACCGTTGGGAAGCTACACTATCCCCTGCTGACATAGGCTACTTTTTATCCCTGTATTCCCACGGGAACGGGAACTACGCGGGTGAAACCGCGAGGCTTCCAATAGTACTGGATAAGTACGTAGAAACAACGATATTGCGTAAATTAAATATCATACATTACCAAATTTAATGCCATGGTCTATCTATTTCTTGTTAGTTCCTACATTCTGGGGTAGAAGGCTACAGAAGATGACTTTATGAGGTTTAACAAATAAAACTCCAAATTATTAAATGTGAATTTAATAACATTTATACATCAATAACAATTTCTTTTAGAGCTTTAGTTGACGGAGCTATACTTTCAGATATGTCCACCATATCATTGCTATTGCTAATTTGTGCTCCAGCCATTAAAAGACTAATAGCACCTTCTAACTCACTCACTCTCTTACAAACTTCTATTTCCTCTTCTATCTCTTTCATCAATGTGGTGTAAAGCCACAAGTTCAGCTCAGGAAATAATTTTACTTGACTTTCAAAGACATCCACAAATACATTGGCTGCATCAACTATTACTCTGGTAAACCTTGTCTCTCCAAGATTTTTCTTAAAGTATTTAAGTAATGTTCCTATGTCTTTATCATTTAACCCATCCATTGCTGCATGGAGAACCTTTCTTCTTAACATCTCTTGTATTAAAGCAGCTGTTTTCTCTGGGAACTTAGTAGCTATATATGTTTTTAAGACAGCAGAAAGGGCTTTTGAGAACTCCATTTTCCTGAGGAACTTATCAAATTCTGGGCCTTTGGCTGGTTTGGATTGCCCTTTCTTATTATTACTTTTGTCTTGTACTTCTTCTTCTACAATTGAAGATTGAACATGGTCTGGTGCAAACTTGAATAATCCTTTTTTCTCATCAGATTGTTTTGCAGGCTTTTCTCTTTTGCGTATCGATATAATGCCGTCAATCATACCAACTGCTAAGGTATCATCATGTTTAGATATAGCCATGCTCAATACTGCGTTAGGGAAATCAATGTTGTGTACAACTTTGAAGGTGGAAATATCATAGATCTTGACATGTCTGTCTAATGAGGCAGACATCAGTCTGCTGTTGTTACTGGCAAGTCTTAGTGTAGTTACGGTTTTATGATGTTGAGAAATATTGGCTAATTGCTTTCCTCCATTGAATATGTCCCATACTTTGATTTCTGTGCCTCCTGCACTTATGAATATGCCTCCTGAAGGTAGGAAAAGTGTTGATTCTACTGGACTGCCATGGTTGACAGACAGTACAACCTCATTGGACCTACAATCATATAGTTTGACTGCATGATCATATCCTCCAGAAAGAATAATATCTGGGGATATTGGACTGGCAGCTCCTGCCCTTACATAGTCTGAGTGTTCAGTATAACTGGCGATCTTCTCTTCTGTTGCTATGTCCCACAGACAAACAGATTTGTCATCTGAGTAACTGAGGATTTTGACCTGGTCTTTTGTGAATAATGTTCTGTGCACCTGAAATCAATAAAACATAAGTTAATTTTAATGAAATTTCAAATACCTTTTTATGTGTGTAAGAATAATAAATATAAGACACATGGAAAGAAAAACAGGAAAGAATGGAGTCAGAAAAATAAATCAGACAATTAGGTTACAATTATGAATGTAAATAAAAAAACTTTTTTTCAAAAAAATACTACCTACCGACTTCCAAATACAACACTACAAAGTGAAAAATTACTTTATTTTTTGAAGTTGGTATCCATAACGCAAGAAAATAGGTACCTACGAAAGACACCGACTTCAAAAAATAAAGTAGTTTTTCACTTTGTAGTGTTGTATTTGGAAGTGGTAGTATTTTTTTGCAAAAAAGTTTTTTTATTTTTCACTTTTTAGTTTTGCAAGTTAGTAAGGTAACTATAATGCCAAAATAAATTTCATGAAACTAGAACATAACTGGTGAAATGAGAGATCTGCGTACCCATTAAGAGCTTACTGGCGTGGTGTTATGTTATAAAATGGTATAAACAATAAACAGACATGCAATTGCAGCAATCCCGAGAGATTTCCCGTTATTTATTGAAGAGTTCTGTTGTATATCTCGAAAGTTTTTCATCAGATCTTCACCAAATAAAAATGGGACCAATTTCGAAACATACTTTTTCAAACATAAAAAGAATTTTCGAAATCGGTCCACAATTGACGGAGATATCGGTGAACATACACAAAAAAAAACAAACAATGTCGAACATAGAACCTCCTCCTTTTTGGGAAGTCGGTTACAAAAGGGTTAGATGATGATGCTTTTGATATAATTATAAAAATTGGAAATCATCATGGAATAAGGTAATATTAATATTGTGTTAAGTAATTGACTATTATTATTAACTTACAGGGCCAGTATGACCAGTAAACACTCGAAGCACATTCTTAGACTGCACATCAAACAATTTAACGGCTGCCTCTTCACTGCCAGCTGCAAGAAGTCTGCCATCGCCTCTGAAAGAAGCACCGTACGCTGCTTCCCTAAACTTTGAGATGTTCTTCGTGACAACTTTAGTGATAGGATCGTAAATCTGGAACAACACATAATTACAATAATTATTTCTAAATGTTTACTCTTACAAAGATCATTATACAAATATTATAACTTCGAAATCCCTAACCTGCATTCAGTAATTGTGGTGATCAATGCTTGTGGCCTCTCTGTATGAGAAGAGGCCTCTGAACTGCAGTGGGACAGTGACAGGCTGGTATTATGGCACTACTCCAAATAGAACACATAAAATCATTGTAAATAACTGACCTGTACTCTGACTGAACATGTTGCCGCGAAATAATAAGGTTCTACTGGGCTGAAGTCCAAGTAATCGATAGCACCAAACTCCTTAACGAGCACTGGAGACTGAAAATACAAAAGAAATTAGTACTTTTCCTCATACATCTGTGAACCGAAAATGATTAATAGTAGATGCACTTACTCCTAATTTCTTCCAGTATATATTATCTTCTGTAACAACAGAGGCTGGCTTTTGATACACAGCCTTACTTGTTTTCTTGAAGGGGTAAGATATATGTGCCATTTTTGTATCAGGTTTATCACTTAAAAACGTTTAATCATCACTTAATTTATTAAATTAAAACTGAACTCGCGTGAAAACATTACCACGTTGTTTTGAAACTTTTGACAGTACTGCAATTGACAGCAGTTTGACACAGATAACAAACAACACGTGCAACTGACATGCATGGCTGCCATGACATTGACATACCGTGTTTTGCCACAGAATGCAAAACACGGATTTCGGACAGATATTCAGCGCAGTACGGCTTTGGGTGCAGGTAGCGGGTATCGCCGTTGTTCATATTAGTGCAGGCGCCGCTGCGTCTGCATTTCAAGCAAACGCACCGCCACTACTGCATCTTAAGCAAACGCGTGTAAAACTCCGTGAACACTCTCATACAACGCCATATTTTTTAATTGAGTGCGCGCCGCGTTTCTGAGTCCGAGGCATAAGGTAAAGGCAATACCGGCCCAAAACACTGAAAAAAGAAACTCGATGTTGGCGAGACTTTTTGGGCGAAAAGTACTATTATGGCATCTACGAGGGCAGCAACCCAGCCGTCTCCTCGTGACGTGTTCCCGCCGATGCCACAGCCACTAGACCATCAAGGTATCCTATCATTTATCTCGGGAGAGGACCAAGTACTGATCGGCGACCACCGCCATGTGAATCGACCACCATGATCTGGTTCGAAAGATTCTGAGAACTTCTAGAGATTAATATTCGAAATCAACTTTTACTTCCTTTTTTACCCGACTGCCGAAGGAGTATGTATGTATGTTTGTTCCTATGTGGCGTTCTAGAGACCGAACGCATTGGCTGATTTTAATGATTCTTACTTCAATCGATTAGTCTTAACCATGCGAGTGTCACTGGCTATATTGAAATTGGAAAATTGAAAAATGGCGGTCGTTGGGCGCCAATTGGGGGGTTTTTTTTTTCTTTCTAACCTCTCTTTTGGGGTAACGAAATAAAGGACTTTAAGAGGTGATTTTAAAAATATATCACTTATATGTTTAAATCTACCTAAATGTAAAAAAAAAAAATACTAAAAAGTTAAAAATAAAAAAAAGTAAATTCAAAAAATTCAAAAACCCGACTTTTAAAAGGCGAACTAAAAAGACGTAAACAAAGTAAAATCATACTGTGCAGTCGGAGGATACATCTGGTTTTGGTCAAACAGCTCGCAAATCCTCCGACTGCACAGCATTTGGGTTTTTTGATCGAGCCTCTCGGCCCGTTTTTTTATCGACTGCGTGCATCAAGCTGGTATTTGGCATATCCATCCCAGAGATGGGAGCTGTATACTCCATGCATGAACGAACTATCGCTTGATACAAGTAGCTTCTGCCGTCTCACCTACGCAAGGATACCTAACCTTTTGGCAGCCAGCTGAGCCTTTGCCTCAAAGTATGGACCCAAATTGAGAGTCGATATCAAGAAGCTAAAGATGGTCCGTTCTCGGAAAAAGCAGCATTTAAACTGACCAGATTGGTATTGCCCCATTCGGAGATTGTCTTCAAGGACAGGTTCAAGCGCTGAACCATGGCCTCCCGCAGAGACCGGATCTGAGGGCCAGTAGCGCGCGCGTCGGACACTTATTTCTTAGCAACGGTGATCTCGTCTGCATGCCCAAAGGGGCTTAGCAGATCGCTTGTGTTGAGCAAGCACAATGTTGCTGAGAGTACCGACCCCTGAGGTCCAGAATTAATATCCAGTTGGTCTGACCTCGCATTGCATCGGGTACCTATTCACTTTATAATTTTATAGAGGTGAGGCATAAATATTGCATTAGGTATGTGGATTAGGTATTTCTCGATGCGAATCCGTACCTAATCCAAAGCGTTGAGGATTAGGTATGGCACAGAATATTCGTACACACAAGATATTCCGTACGTTAAAATGTGGGGGTTAAGTTTCGAGTTTAATTAGCACTGCCGCCAGCGTAATCTATGAATACCACTGGATTAGTTAGTTTTCTAACGTTGTACGTCGTATCGAATATACGTCGTCGTTAGGGGGCGTTATATTAAGATGATACTCTCGATGAAAAGTAACAAAACTTTCACGTCTTTTATTGAAATTAAATATGTAAAAATTGAAACTCATGTAATAATATGGATGAAATGCATGTTAATATAATAATGCTCTGGTTTCTGTACATAGTACACCAGTTTTAATTTTTAGCCATTTTTCGGCAAAAAAGACTTAAAAAAATATGTTGCTTGAGTTGTTACAAAAGAGTAATTCTACAATGAACTTTAATCTTGACCTAATTTTTGGTAGTGCAAATGAATCATGCGTACGTGACACATGTTCTATCAGTACCTAGTAATAAGAATTGCATAAATTACATTCCGTTGGTTTAGCTGGTTTACGTATTTACAAGCTATTTTAATGAATTTAGACGTTAAAACAAAAGTATTCACGTTGACTTTAAGTACTGTTTGTTCATAAAAAACGAAATATAATCCACCGTTTCCCAATTTTACAGAAACGGAACGTCCATACTCCATGCCAAATATTCCTTACCCAATCTACATACGATATATAATATCGGTAAGAGGCCAGCGGCTATATTGAATAAATATTCAGATTAGGTAAATGGATTAGGTATTTTTAAATTCTAGCATTAGGTGGATTAGGTATCGTTTTTACCTAATTCGACCCATGTCTATAATTTTATACGTTACTGTACCTACACAGAACATATGTGTCGGACGAGTTAGGAAAGAGACAAAATACGGCTTGAGACGAGTTGGGAAACTGACTTCATGTACAAAGTGACGCAGCTAGTGGAACGAGTTGTCATCATGTCAGAAATCATAAGACCAATTATTATTGTTGGCAATTACTTACCACAGAGAAACATAAATACACTATGCGGAAAGACCTAAGGTGGAAACAGATTATTGAAACCCCACGCGACCCCACGCCACCCGACGCGCACTGTGCACATATACAACACCCCACATGATGCTACAACACGTTAGCTAATGTCATAGCCAGTATTGCCAGATCTTGTTTTTGTTTTATCTCAAGTCTGATCTCAATGTACCCTATACTCCATTTGTGATAACATTAGACGTTTAAATTAGCCCATATTACAGCTCATTCAACCGATTTTAACTTCTATTGCGTTTGTGATACGACAAATGATAGCTGCAGTAAACAGTTGGTTTTGGTAACAGTTTTATGCTTTTTATGTCATCCTTATGTTTACAGGATAGAACCCAAAATCGGTTGAACGGACTGTAAAAAGATTTGGAAACATGTCTTGATTTTAAGTTATATAAAAAAATTACAATTTTTTATTAATTTGCTTTCCCTCTCCGTTCTATATATATTTGATACATTTCATGCAAGATTATACATAAGACGAGACATTATAATCTATAATATACGTATAATTACAGACCAGTTTTACTATAACAATAATAGAAACCATAACAAAAAACTGGTTATTTTGGGATTTACGTCATTGAGACTATGATAGGCGTATCGAAAAGAAGTTTTAAGAAATTGCGGGTTCAAGGGTAATAACTTAAGTTTAAATTAAGTCCATATCATTGCAAATTTGACTCAAATAAGTTACTAATTTCTATTATAGCATAAACGTAAAAAATACCCTCACCGATTTTGTACCCTAAAAATGACTGTGCTGATGAAACTTTGCTCTAAATTAGGGTAAATTTCCCTTTGTTGGCACCACTCGACTGACTGACGCGTGGGATCGGGTGTTAATAGAGACACACTGTGTCGAAACGTCGGGTGGCGTGTGTTCCCCCACTCCCGCCAACACGCTGATCCAAACCGACTGCGTGTTGACACGTGGGAATGCGTGTGATCGCATGGCGTGTTGACTATGTGTCTCTGACCATACTAAATGTATGGGTTTGATTAGTACTTCAATGCGTCAGAAGGCGTCGGGTGGCGTGGCGTCGGGTGGGGTTTCAATAATCTGTTTCCACCTTTAAAAGACTATATTACCATAGACAACTGTCTATGCGAATGTCAGAAATGTGCCGTAACAAAAATACAAATAATTTTTAAAAGTTTTACAATAAATTTTCAAGCGGATTGTGCAAAAGAATTCAGCCAAAATGTTCAAATTACTTAGCCGCCACGGCCGCCCTCGAAGCGCTGTTATAAATTTCTTTTCTGAAAAGTGTTTTGAGGTTAGAAAAGCAAAGGTTTATTACGTATATTCCTCTGCGGGATCCGTAAGATTTGCTTCTACTGGTGGGAGCGATGCAGGCAAAACCGCAACCATATTGGACAGTATACCGGAAGCACCGCCAGTGCCTGATCCTTCGACACTTATTGACTTGACTGAAACAGTACAAACGATAGCTGCAAATGGAGAGCCTGCCTTTGCCAGTTTAGGACTTGGTGGCTGGGGTCCGGTGGGCATGGTTCAAAATTGCCTGGAGTACTTACACATTTCCCTGGATGTACCATGGTGGGGAGCAATTCTCATTGGAACTGTTTGTGTTCGTTTAATTATGTTCCCGCTAGTCATAATGTCACAAAGAAATTCAGCGGTCATGAACAATAACCTGCCAGAAATTCAACTTTTGCAAATGAAGATGACTGAAGCTAGACAGACCGGCAATCAGCTTGAAGCTGCTCGGTATGCCCAAGAGATGATGTCTTTTATGAAAGAGAGAGGATTGAATCCATTGAAGAACATGTTAGTTCCTTTAGCGCAGGCTCCTCTGTTTATTTCCTTTTTCATGGGATTAAGAGGGATGGCAAACTGTCCAGTAGAGAGTATGAGCTATGGTGGCTTGGCATGGTTTATGGATTTGACTGTACCTGATCAATATTTCTTACTGCCACTTATAACCAGTGCCACAATGTGGGCAACAATAGAACTGGGTGTAGATGGAGGTCGTCTTGAGGCACAAAACATGGTAATGATGCGGTACTTCCTTAGAGCCGTCCCACTTATCATGATTCCGTTCACGATTAATTTCCCAGGTGCCATCTTATGTTACTGGTGTTCTACTAACTTCATATCCCTCTTACAAGTTGGTTTACTTAAAGTACCAGCTGTCAGGGATTACTTCAAGATTCCTAAATTAATCAAACATACACAGGAAAACTTGCCAATAAAGAAAAAAGGTTTTGTTGAGGGAGCTAAAGATTCTTGGACGAACATGAAGATTTCAAAAGAATTAGCCGAGAGACAGCGGATAGATGAAATGATTTTCACAAGAGCTGGCAAGGGACCTCTGCAGAAAACATATAAGTTTGACCCAACAAAGATATCAAACATACAAGCGAAAAATAAGTAGGGTTTATTATTGTTAAATATTTGTTTAGTGTAGATTATTGTGTATTAAATATTATGTAAAGTAAGAAGTTGCAGTTTGTAATTAATCATTGTTTATTGTTCACAATGTTTTAAAGCTAATGTGTATGTAAATCATACTAAATATTGTGTATCCTGCATTTAGGGACTGATTGTAAAGAAGCACAGTTAATAAATTCATAAAAAAATTGTATTGTTTAGTATGAGCAGTGGTGTCTCATCCCATACAAAGAAACCGTGCCGACGTACTGTACTGATAATTTTTTGTACATCGATCGCATTCAGTTCAGTTACACGGATATAGATGGTGATCTATCAATCACCGTGTAACGGAAACTGACCGCGAACGATTTACTAAATATAATCGGTATAATCAAATGAAAAACGCTAGTTACGGCACGGTTTCTTAGTATGGGATGAGGCATCGGTATGCTAGTATTATATTATCTGTGGTATGAGTTCTCCTTTAAAAATCCAAACTCTGAACTGGGATAGTGGGATATATCACTTTGGCTACCAAAAAAAGACTATTAAATAAAATAAAATATAATGTTAAGACTGCGTAACAGCCATAATGTTCCCACTGCTGGTATATAGGCCACCTTTGTGTGACCGTGGGTTTTTCCCTTTATTTTAGTGTTCAACTCTAATCTTATTACAATCTAGTCTTATGAATAGACTAATAAGTAATGTAGTTATAACCTAACTTAAATATTTCCAATAGCACTTTTCTTATTATTAAGGCGAATACACTTAGTTCTTTTGTTTTTGAACTTTTGAACTTTACACTATTCATTAATACTAAACTACCTAGAACGGTTCTATTCTTTTTGTTCTACAACTATATTTGTGTGGTTGAGAAGCTGGATTGCCTCGATGTTCACATGCTGATGAAGCCTCTTTTCGTGAGCTAGAGGGAGTGGGATATAATCTGATCTGGGATGGAAGATGGAATCTGATCTAATTGTTAGATGTCTCATGTCTTTAAATTTTTTGCTCTAGGACATTTTCCAAAGATGCTCTAAGAGCAGTAGTGATGAAATTAATGTTACAAAGTACCTAAAGCAAAGTATCTTGGTTTGAGCCCATATCCTTGAACTTATAAGTAGGGGCTGTAACCACTGGCCCACCACGGTTCTGTTGCTAGGTACTGTCTTCTTTAATAGAATTTTATAAAAAGCCTTAATGTATTTTTCATTAGTACCTATGTGTATAAAAGGGGAGTGGAGATAAAATACCACTATTTTATTTAATTATTTATATTTATTTATTGAAGGCACATCAACAATACAAACATGGACATATTACATTTTCGGGGTTCTTATTCTAGTGTCTGTGTCTATTGTATGCACGGAGCACAACGACCTAGTTGATCCGTTGATCTCCGTGATTTTATGATACCTACCATTGCCAGCCAACGCTACCACCTTTTTGCTGCACTACAGTGGCGTGGCGCTCCAATCGGCGAAAACTAGAAGGTCTCTATGAACTTGTATATGGCTCGTAGTAGTTAGTCGCATGGATGGTAAGAAGGCAGCACTCGTCACGAATTTTGAATTATTCAGCATTTATAGCGATAAGAGAGGGGGGAGAAGCTAAGGTATGGTCTTGGTGGGAATCGCTGTTGGTGAGAACAGCATTACATATTAAGTGCCAAAATAAGACCCTCTGCTGTACTCGTGGCGGATTATCGTATAATGCAGAACCCTAGCGAGTCCGAGACGTCCGAGTCATCCACGTCCCTGTCGTTCTCCCTGGCATCAGCTGCAACCGCGCCAAACCGAGTTGCAGCTGAGCTAACGGATGCAGGGCGAAGTGCGAATATTCTTTAAAATAGAATCGTCTCATAGTCTCATCTCTTTCGGTTAGGTACCTAACCGAAACCACACCGAGCACATCCGAAGGCTCAAAAGCGGCAGCCCCGCTATTGAATTAAGGCACAGCTGGGCTAATCATTCGCTTCCTCGACAACCATAGATGCCTGAAACTGAAGCAGTTAAAAGAAATCGGACCGATCTTTTACAGACGACCTTTGACTTTAAATTACGGACACGAATAAAATTGCATTTTGGAATGTAGGAACGATGAGCGAGGGCAGTCGACTGGCCCAGGCAGAAGCAGTAACGCTCAGCTACGAGCTGCAGATTGTGGGTCTAAGTGAGGTAAGAAGAAACGGATTTGCTGAGCTGCGATCGTTCGGGGCCTTGACTTAGCTGTATTCTGGTAAAGAAAGTGAGGCAGATGTGCGTAGGTATGGCGTGGGACTCCTTCTTTCTTATTAAATTGTTTCAATCAATGAAACAATTTTGCTTTGAACGCCCGTAACACAGCCATTTTTAAACATAAACACACTTAACGTCAAAATAAAAACAGAAATCTAGAAGGCCTACAATGTTCACACATTCACAAATCAATTGGTAAAATAATCTAAAAGGTGTTTTTTTTTTATCAAGACTAAATTTAACATGTGGCACAAATGTTGTTATCAGTGCTGTAGCTGTAACTATTCTTAGCAAAGGGCTTTAAAGATGATTGAAAACCATTGTTTTGTCTAATTAAAAGAAGTTAATAAAAAGAAGAAATGAGATTGGGAATTGTTTGAGACATCCACATATTTGTGCCGTTTATGTGTTACCAGGGAAGCCGCATGTGCAGAAGGAGCTAAAGCCATTTTTTTTTATCTTCAACGTAGTTAGTCCTTGATTTTATAATATGCTTTTATAAAAGGACACCGTTTGATGTAGTTTTTGAACTTTCCATCGGTCAGTTCTATAATCGGCTTTGGCAACTTGTTATAAAAGCGTATACTCTTCTTCTTAATTCTTTATTGTACACCAAAAACAATATTTAATACATTGTGATAATAAAGTACATGTACAAAGGCGAGCTCTAAATGTAGAGTTCTCTTACAGCAAACCCTAGAGTGACAGAGAATGATGACAAAAGAATCCAGTGTACAATTTTAAAATAACAAAGTTATAATCATAAATATATATAATATATATACATACATAAATACAAATATATATAATATATATATCTGCTAACATTGCGTTAAAAGGAAATGCTTTTTAATTTTCCTCTTGAAGACATCGAGAGAAGGACTATCGCGTAGGGAGTGTGGGAGAGAGTTCCAGAGGTGCACTGCAGTTAAAGAGAAGGAGCCATCATAACGGCTGGAAGTGTGACGTGGAGTACGAAGGAGAAGCGAAGTAGTCATGCGACAAAGTTTGCCCCTCGAGACTAGGTACTCAAACCATTCCCGAAGGTATTGGGGTGTGTTAATATACTTAATGAAACTGCTTATTATCACTGTCTTCTAAATAGTTTTATTTCTTATTATAAGCACAATCCAACATTCATACAGTTACACATTTTCCAACTACAATAATGACAGACACACGTAACTTGGTGTTGCCAATATAAATGTACCATAACTCAACAGGGTGAAGTAGGACTGTGCAGGATATTATAGAGAAGGGATAGGATATGGGTATCTCGTCGACGCCGAATCAGCAGCCACTTCAATCTGGTCCGAAATTCCGACACATGGTTGTACTTGCGGAGGCCGAAAATAAACCGGATGCACAAGTTCTGCAATCGCTCGAGTTTGTTTAGGAGTACCTCCATTGCATCTAGAAAACAGACATCCGCATAGTCTATGAGTGGTAAAAGAAGAGATTGAGCAAGAGTGACCTTAGTGTGAAATGGTAAGAATTTTTGGAGAAGTTTAAGTGACTGAAAAGAGTAGAAGACCTTCTTACTCACAAATCGCAATATGAACCTCCCAGGACGCCCAAGTTTTTTGCGCTTTTGGAGTAGTATATAGGCACTGAGTTATACATTACTGGCGGAAGAGACTGGGGATCCAATATATTGAGCATATATCTGCCACTAATAATAAGCGCTTGAGATTTAGTTGGGTTCAGGAGGAGTCCAAAGGATTGAGTCCACTAGTTGATATTTTCAAGGTCTTCATTGATGGCAGCCACAGACTCAGCGAGTTCACCCACCTTAAAATGTCGATATAACTGCAAGTCGTCTGCATAGAGATGAATGTTAGAAGTTAGGACCTTAGTGATAGCATTTATAAAAATTGAGAAGAGAAGAGAAGAGGAGAGAGAACACCACCTTGAGGAACGCTCGCAGCCTAGTCACATCATTCAGTGGAATCCTCATCAGATCGACAAACTGCGAGCGATCCAAGAGATAAAATTTGAACCATTCTATTACCGGAACAGAGACATTAAGGGAGGAAAGGATTCCTAAGAGAATGTCATGGTCAACTAAAAAAAGCACTGCTGAAGTCCATTAGAACCAAAATAGTTAGACATTTATTTTCCATAGCCAGTCGTATGTCATCGGAAATTTTGACTAGAGTCGTTATGGTGCTATGGCCAGGTCTGAAATCAGATTGGTAAGGACTCCGCAGGCTATTAGAGGATAAGTAACAGGATGGTTGCTTCTGGAGTTTCGTCATGCTTGTGCACCACGTAGCCGGAGGTCGTCCTCTACCTCTCTTGTATTCAGATAGTCGCAATGCCTTCTTCACTATGTGTTCCTCGTCTCTTCGCATCACGTGACCATACCATCTGAGACGACTCTCGGTTAGTTTCGCCGATATAGGAGCAACTTTAAAACTACCGCGGATATGCTCGTTTCTTACTTTATCCAGTCTCGTCACACCCCCAGACCACCTCAGTATCTTCATCTCGGCAGTGTGAAGCTTTTGTACGTGCGTCTTTTTCACTGGCTAACATTCTACTCCGTACATCATTGCTGGTCTCACCGCCGTTCTGTAGTAGATCTTGCCTTTGGTTCTTACTGGCATACGAGTATCGCATAAGACTCCTGTTAGTGATTGCCACTTCAGCCATGTCACGTTTACCATGTGAATTACATCGGCGTCGACGTCTCCTTGGTCTGGTAGGTATCTAGGTATTTGAACTTATTTATTTTTGACACAGCAGTCGATCTGGGTAATAGAATGTGGCTGGGCTACTGCTGTTAAACTGGCACTGTAAATGTTCAGTTTTTGCTCTAGTGACTTTAAGACCTGCAGACTCTAGAGCAGTCATCCAAGTGGCCAAGGTGGTCTGTAACTCGGTTGCTGATCTGGCCATTAGGATGATGTTGTCTGCGTATATAAGGTTCTGGAACCTTAGGACTGCCCTGGGGCAGTGGCGCTTGGATATGTTTAGTAACATCAGTAACAATCCATCACAATGTTGAAAAGCAACAGGCTAAGGGCAGAGCCCTGATGAACTCCCACCCTAACCTTGAACGCCACTGTCAGCCCCGCGGAACATTTTCGTCTGATACGGACGTCAGTGTACATGTTTTAGACTAGTTTAATGTATATATCTGGCAGATGTTGTGCTCTCATTGCTTGCCAAACTAGTCTGCGTGGTACCTTATCGAACGCCTTTTCCAAATCTATAAAGATGAGATGCAGATCCTCTTTATTGAGCCAATGCTTCTCCGTCACCACTCTTACAGCCTGTATAGCATCTGTTGTAGATTTCGAGGGGGTAAAACCGAATTGATTTGGGCTCATGCAAGTTAGATGGTATATACGGTTATTCATTACTCTTTCCCAGTTTTTTTTTTATATAAGCGTATACTGTTTATAAGAAAAGACTTGCTAGTTTTAGTTAATCTAAATTTGGGTACTACAATTTCGTGCTATCTGCGTGTATATAAATTATGGAAAATGCTTCTAGTTTTGAAAAGCCCTTGATTTTTGCGGACATACAAAATACATTCCAAAATATAATGTGAAGGTAGAGTCTGTATATCGAACTCTTTAAATTTTTCTCTGAGGGTCTCGCGAGGACCCATTTTATAGATCTCGCGGATATTGCCCTCTTTTGTAAGAGTCAACGTCTGCTGCTGATCCCCACAGCAGAATGCCATAAGACATAATACTGTGGAAATAAGCATAGCATTATAGCTGTGGCTACATCGATTAACTGCCTTATTTTCCTTACTGCATACGCAGCCGAACTTAAACTACCCGAAAGAGTTCTAAAGTGCGCGCCCCACCGCACCAATACAGTTTCTGTTATAACTTCAAGATTTTTGCTGTCAAGATTTAAATTTAGGTCACGTTATGGTACATTTGGTAAAGAGAACTTTAGACATATTGTTTTTTTCGCGTTCAGTAAAAGATTGTTAGCTGCGAACCATTTTGAGAGAATAATTAGACTTTCTATTTAAAAAATTAGCGAAGTATCATCAGCAAAAATAATTACATCCGTTAATTTGGCCATCATAAAAGGGAGATCATTAATGTAAACAAGAAAAAGGAAAGGGCCGAGAATTGAACCTTGGGGCAAGCCCATCTTGACAAGAGACCCGGAGGACGTCGCCCCATTAACATTTACTTTTTGCTGTCTGTAAATAGGAATAAATAGGAAACCACAAGATAAGCAGATTTTCCTCGAATTTCGTAATGGTGTAATTTACAGATCAGTGTGTTGTGGTCGACGCAGTCGAACGCTTTTGAGAGATCACAGAAAATGCCAATGGTATCCCGAGACTTTTCCTAAGATTCCAAGATGTGGCTGATGAGTCTTACTTGGGGGCGTACCCCCAAAGCGACGAACACATTGACAAGAATAAGCATTCGCTAACCAACAGACAGACAATCAGACTTGCTACGTGGAATCTGGGTTCCCTAAATGGTAGAAGCCAAGAACTTAGCAAGACTCTTGATAGAAGGGACATAAATGCCTGCTGCATACAAGAGACTAAGTGGAAGGGTTCCAAGTCGAGGGATATAGGACTAGGTTACCAACTTATATATTATGGCACTTGTACCACAAGAAATGGGGTTGCCATTGATAAATAAATGATAAATGATTTTATTTCTGTAAGTTGGTTTGTACAAACACTTTTACATGTCGAACATATTTTTAAAACTAGATGAGGTCGGCGTTTCCTATCTGATTACTCTGAGAAGAAAGGCCGAAACAAACTCAGAGGTCACAGTCTCTTTTAAAGTCCTGACAAAATCTTGATTAGATCATGTGAAGACCATGTAGACTGTGTCTGAAATGGTCTTTTGAGGAAAGAACCAGCCAGATTGAGTGGACCTGTCCAGTCAGTGCACGCATTTGTCAATAACCGAGCAGCTCAACTCAGAATTTAAGGAGCTCAACGATTCGACGAACAATACCAAAGAAAGGACATTCGGGTAGGCCGCATAAACTACTCAAACTGCCAGACCATGATTAAAAACTAAGATAAATTTAAATAAAATCAAAAAAAAAAAATATCCACATAGTCTTCACATTCACAATAATTAAAATAAAATAATATAATACTTTAAAAAGTAAATATTCTTGTCATTGCAAGAAAACCAAAAAAAAAAAAAAAAATTTTTATAATAACAAAATGCATAGTGCAAAATATAATAAAAAAACAAAATTAATTGGAGCAGCTCAATCCCAAGCCTTTTTGTCCTCAATGTAATCTTTTGTTGTATAAAACGCTTTCTGGCACAACTTACGTTTAATGAAAGACTTGAATTTATTAAGACTTAGATCTTGTACGTGGCTTGGAAGCTTATTATAAAAGCGTACACATTGACATCTAAACGAGCCACCTATTTTCTTGAGCCTTGTTGTAGGTACTACAAATTTGTGTTTGTTCCTAGTATTTATGTTATGGATATCACTGTATTTTTTAAACAATTTTATATTTTTATGGGCATATAAAAGATTTTCATAAATATACTGAGAAGGCACAGTCATTACATTAATCTCCTTAAATTTCTCTCTGAGAGAGTGTCTCGGGCTTAATTTATAAATTGATCGAACAGCTCTTTTCTGCAAAACAAAGATAGTCTGGATGTCGGCGGCATTTCCCCACAACAGAATACCGTACGACATTACACTATGAAAATAGCTAAAGTATACTAAACGGGCTGTCTCTATGTCAGTTAAATTACGAATTTTTCTAACAGCATATGCTGCGGAGCTTAGCTTCTTTAACAATTTATCTATATGTGGGCCCCACTGAAGCTTAGCATCCAAAGTTAAGTCTAAGAATACTGTGCTATTTTCAGGATTCAATTCTTCGCCCTTTATCAACACATCGGTTTTCACCTGCCTAACGTGAGGTAGGGTAAACTTAATGCATTTGGTTTTTTTTTCATTAAGAAGTAAATTATTAACATTGAACCAGTGAACTACTTTTGAGATCGCGCTATTTACATCGTCAGTATCCAGCTGCTGACGTTTAAGTTTAAACAAAAGTGAAGTATCATCCGCAAACAACACTATATCATGGTTATCTTTTATTAGTTATCATTGCATTGGACACCCATCTAAAGCAAATAATTATTCAAGTGGACCGGAAAAATGACCGCCTGATAGCCGTAAAATTGGCCATGGACAAACAGCCACCTTTGAATCTGATCTCAGCATATGCTCCCCAAGCTGGCTGTTCAGAATTAGAAAAGACCCAATTCTGGGAAGACTTTGATGACCTGATAAATCAGATACCACCCACAGAAAGAAAGTATATCGGTGGAGACCTAAATGGTCATGTAGGAGCATCTGACAGTTTATATCCGGGAGTGCATGGAAGTCGAGGATACGGCACCAAAAACAAACAAGGGGAAGAGATTTTGGATTTCGGGATGAGACACAACCTTGCCATCATTAACACCTTTTTTCAAAAGAAATCTGAACACTTAATCACTTATAAAAGTTCAGGACACAGCACACAAATAGATTATATCTTGGCAGATAGAAACCTAGTTGGAAACTTTAAGGACTGTAAAGTCATCCCTGGAGAGGCGCTTACGTCGCAGCATAGGATCTTAGTAGCATGTCTCAAACTGCCTCGGCCTATTAGAACTGTTCCAGATAAAACCCCGAAAATCAAATGGGGACAACTATATGGCCCAAAAGGTGAGGAGCTGATTGTCGCCCTTAAACAGTATCTGGAGGAGGATATGAACAACGAATACAACAACAACGCCGAACTTATGTGGTCAAACTTTGCACACACCTGTAAAGCCCAATCGTCCAAAATCTTAGGAGTCTCAAAGGGGAGTCTAAGCAATAACAAGGACCCAAGTTGGTGGAATGACAAAGTTAAACAAGCTATAGGTGCCAAAAGGGATCTTTTTAAATTATGGCAAAAATCAAAACTAGAAGAGGACCGCATTGAATACGGGAAGGCGAAACAACTAGCGAAGCGCGAAGTAGCTCAAAGCAGAGCACAATCTAAAGAATGTTTTTATGGCAGACTGGATGATGCGAAGAATGACACAGAAATCTTCAAAATCGCTGAGCAGCGACATAAGTCAACACTAGACATTAAAGTCAATAAATACATCCGTGACGAAAATGGTCGGCTACTAACATCTAATGAAGACATAAACCAAAGATGGTGCCAATACTATGCAGAGCTTCTTAACGAGGAATTCCCAAGCCAGCCCCAACCTATTATAAAATGTACTGCTGGACCAGTCTTGGAAGTCAAGATTGCAGAGGTGAAAACCGCAGTCTCGGTGATGAAAAACCATAAAGCAGTCGGCCCCGACGAAATACCCTCTGATATCTGGAAACAGATAGGACCTATAGGTTTACAGTGGCTCACGGGACTCTTCAATGCTGTCCTCAACTCCAATATTATCCCGAAATCATGGCGTCAAAGTTACTTGATGCCCTTTTATAAGAATAAAGGTGACGTCAGCGCCTGCGGGAATTATAGGGCCATAAAACTCACTTCTCTTACCCTTAAAATATGGGAAAGAATATTAAACAACCGCTTCTTGAACCATGTTGTTATTTCCGAAAACCAATTTGGTTTTACGCCATCAAAATCCACAACCGATGCCATCCAAACAGTCAGAATCATCATGGAAAAGCATAGGACCAACAGTGAAAATTTACACCTTATCTTCATAGACCTTGAGAAGGCGTTTGACCGAGTGCCACGAAACCTAATATGGCAAGCGATGAGAGCACAGGGTCTACCGGAATATTACGTGGCTCTAGTCCAGGGCATGTACCACAGGAGTAGCACAAAAGTGAGAAGTTTGGCTGGAGTGAGTAAAACCTTTGAAGTTAAAGTTGGCGTTCATCAAGGTTCTGCGTTGAGCCCACTGCTCTTCAATCTGGTAATAGACTATCTTACCAAAGATATCCAGGCCCCCCTACCATGGTGTATGTTATACGCAGACGACATCGTGCTCATTGACAAATGCAACGTGCAATGTGCGCAACAACTGCAAATGTCTCTCGAGCAATGGAGGCGTGCCCTGGAAAACAATGGACTCCGTATCAGCAGAAGTAAGACTGAACATCTGGAATGCAACTTTGGTGGTGATACCACCATAACAAACACGATTTATATCGAAGGAGATCCACTTCCAAAGGTGTCTCAGTTCAAATATCTCGGAGCGATGCTGACGGCTGATGGTAACATTGAAACCGACGTTACCCACAGAGTCAACGTGGCCTGGCAAAGATGGAGAGCTCTCTCGGGCGTCCTCTGCGACACAAGAATGCCGATCAAAGTTAAGGGCAAAATTTACAAAACAGCTATAAGACCCGCAATGATGTACGGTGCCGAATGCTGGGCCATAAAAAAGGTGCATGAACAGAGGCTGCATGTGGCTGAGATGAAGATGCTGAGATGGGCAGCGGGCGTAACAAGACTTGATAAAGTGCGAAATGAACACATCAGAGGTAGTTACAAAGTTGCGGCCATCACAGACAAACTAACTGAAGGTAGGCTTCGTTGGTATGGCCACGTGATGAGACGTCCTGAAAACCACGTGGTTTGGCAAGCCCTGGCACTACCGAACACAACAAAGAAAAGAGGAAGACCTCAAGCCACATGGTGGTCTACAGTAACCCGCGACTTGGAACGAGCCCAACTTACAGAACAGACAACCCAGAACAGACCATCCTGGCGCATCAGAACGAGGAGAGCCGACCCCAGATAATGGGATAAGGCAAAGAGAAAGAAGAAGGCTGATGAGTCTTACTCTCGCGTCCGTTGTCGACCTACCTTTCGTGAAACCAAACTGTTGACTATGCAGGATCCCATTTGAATTGAAGTGATACAACATCTGTTTCTGGTTTGACAATTTCCAGCCTCCCGAACAAGCCGGATTCCGTAAAGGCTTCAGCACCGTAGACCACATACATACGCTGCGGCAGGTTATACAGAAGGACGAAGAGTACAACCTGCCTCTCTGTTTAGCGTATGTGGACTACGAGAAAGCCTTCGATTCGATCAAGACTTGGGCTGTACTGCTGTCTCCAACGGTGCCAAATTGACTACCGGTACATCGAGGTGTTGAAGTGTTTATACAAAAACGCCACCATGTCAGTTCGACTTCAGGATCAGACCTCGGAACCCGTACATTTGCAGCAAGGTGTGAGACAGGGAGACGTCATATCTCCGAAGCTGTTTACCGCTGCTCTGGAGGACGTCTTCAAGGTTCTGGACTGGAGAGGGCTAGGCATCAAGGTCAATGGTGAGTACATCACTCACCTTCGGTTTGCCGAAGATATAGTGGTTATGGCTGAGACCATGGAGGACCTCAGTACAATGCTCGATAACCTCAGTAGAGCTTCCGAAAGAGTGGGTATTAGGATGAACATGGACAAAACCAAGGTGATGCTGAATGTCCATGTTACACCCACTCCTATTAAGGTCGGAGACTCTACACTCGAAGTTGTGGGCGACTATGTCTACCTGGGACAAACGATCCAGTTGGGTAGGGCCAACTTCGAGAAAGAGGTCAACCGTCGAATTCGACTCGGCTGGGCAGCGTTCGGGAAGTTGCGCGGTGTCTTCTAGTCCAACTTACCCAAGGCTTGCTGGCTCTGAGACGTGGTCGCTTACAATGGGCCTCATCAGAAAGCTTACAGTCACTCAAAGGGCAATGGAGAAGGCTATGCTCGGAGTTTCCTTACGTGATCGAATCAGAAATGCAGAGATCCGTAAGAGAACCAGGTGGTTACCGACATAGCCCGAAGAATTGCCAAACTTAAGTGGCAGTGGGCAGGGCACATTGTTCGCAGAACAGATGACCGATGGGGCAGAAAGGTTCTGGAGTGGCGACCGCAAACCGGAAGACGTTGCGTTGGAAGGCCTCTCACCAGGTGGACCGATGACCTGGTGAAGGTTGCAGGGATCCGTTGGTTGGGAGACGCACGGGACCGGTCACAGTGGTGTCGCTTGGGGGAGGCCTATGTCCAGCAGTGGACGTCTTTCGGCTGATACGATGATGATGAACATCTGTTCCAGCATGATTTTTTCATAGACTTTACTCAAATCACTCAAAATGAGAGAATATAGACTTTGTCTTCAAATACATCTCAGATTAGAGGTTAGCCTCTAATTCTCAGATATATTTGAACTGCCATATTTACTAGATAGTTAGGAAGAATTTAATAAAATAATGTGCCTCTGTTTCAACCATAGGTACCCATACCAGGGACGGGGCGCTTGAACAGTGATGGGGGTCAGTTGAAACATAAACATGAAGAAATAAGAAATATAAAATCAGTTTCTTTATTCATAATCAACAAGAAATTGTGTCTTAATAATTGTTTCCTGCCTGAATGATCACAAATAAACATAAAAGGGCCTATACAGAGACCAACAGCCTTATTGCGTAAGTGAATACGGCAACGCAAATGGTTTGACCGCTATCAATCGACAAAACACACAGACAGCAATCCACATCGCTTCATTCATCTCGCAAGTAATTGGTCGATTTGATAGCGGTCAAATGCTTCGCCTTGCCGAATTCTCTTGCGCAATTTGCTTTGGATGCCGGGTACCCCGACTTGCAAGCGAAATTGAACGACCTGCGGCAGAAGGCGTCGAAAACTGGGTTAAAAATTATACACCGATACCTATCTGCGCAGAGGCATCCACCAATTATCGTACCTCGGGAGCGTCGTGTCAGAGACTGGTGGAACTGAAGAGGACTTCACTTCACGGATCGTTAAAGCACGAGGTATCTTAGGGCAGCTGAGACCCATTTGGCAATCGCGGCAACTGACCCGAAGGGTTAAACTCAAGATATTCGGGTCCAATGTCAAATCCGTGCTGCTCTACCGATGCGAAACGTGGAAGGTAACAAAGGACAACTCATGCCAAATCCAGCAGCCGTATTGCGTAAGTGCGCAAAGAGTTTCACCGCTATCCAATCGACCAAGGAAATCTATCGCAGTACTCGCAAAGATAGGTGACGGTGGGCTGATGGTATTGCTGATCGTGCTCAACAAGCAGCAAACTCCGGCAACTTGAAAGAATTGTACAATGCTACCAAAACCTTGGCAGGTAACAGCAAGTCGAAGAAGAAGCCGCTGAAGTCCAAACATGGTGTGAACACTTTGAAGAGATCTTCCGTTTGTCAGCTACATCGACGCCTGGCGCGCTGCAAGTCAGTTCCCCACTATCCCAGCTTCTCAACATTAACACAGAACCACCATCAGCCTCTGAAGTTGCGGAGGCAGTCCGCTCTTTGAAGACAGGCAAAGCACCAGGACTCGACCTAATAACTGCGGAAATGCTACAAGCCGACTTACCCACCGCAGTCGACGTCCTGACGCCGCTCATTGAAAAGATCTGGATCGCCGAAGAACTTGCAGACGAATGGAACAAAGCTCTTCTTATAACTGTTCCTAAGAAAGGTGATCTTAGCCAGTGCGATAACTGGAGAGGTATAACGTTACTCTCGATTCCCTCTAAGGTTTTTTGCAAGATCATCCTGGATAGATTGTCGAAGGCCGTGGAACCTCTTCTACGCAAGGAGCAGGCTGGTTTCCGCTCGAACTGCTCCTGTACGGACCAGATCAACACTCTCCGTATTATACTGGAACAGGCATCAGAATGGCAGAGGGAGATTTATCTAACCTTTGTAGACTTCGAAAAAGCCTTTGATACGCTGCAGTGGTCTAGTATCTGGTCCCGCCTACTGGACATTGGAGTGCCGCCAAAAATAGTCCGTCTGTTGCAAAGCATTTACAAGAAATATTCCTGTAAGGTTACTCATAACGATCAGATCAGATGACGTAACAGTGCACGCGGGTGTCCGCCAAGGCTGCCTCCTGTCGCCGCTCCTCTTCCTAGTCGTTCTTTATGGCATTATGCTTCGCATTTATGATAACAGGCGCCGCGGCATAGAGTGGGGATTATCCAACGTCTTGGAAGACTTGGATTACGCCGATGACCTATGCCTGCTGAGTCATACCCACGCCGATATGCAAGCAAAGCTAAACGATCTACGTCAGGAAGCGGCAAAAACGGGGCTCAAAATAAACATCCGGAAGACTCAGGAAATGAGAACTAGTGTGAAGAACCACTCACTGTTGCTGATTGGCATAGAGGCAGTGGAACGTGTCCACAAATTTACATACCTCGGGAGTGTCGTGTCAGAGACTGGGGGTAGTGAAAAGGACATCGCTTCTAGGATCGCCAAAGCCCGAGCAACCTTCGCGCAGCTGAGACCTGTTTGGCAATCACGGAAACTGACCCGAAGGATTAAACTCAAAATCTTCGGGTCGAATGTCAAATCTGTGCTGCTCTACGGGTGCGAAACGTGGCAGTTCACAAAGGACATCTTACGCCAAATACAAGTCTTCGTCAACCGCTGTCTTCGTCGCATTCTCGGAATTTACTGGCCCGAGACCATCTCCAATGTAGAGCTGTTGGAGACATCCACGAGAGCCCGATCGACCGCCAGATTAAGCGTCGTAAATGGAATGTCGTCATGTGCGGATTGGGCACATGATCCGGAGGGATACCGATCACATTCCTATACAGGCCATAGATTGTTAGTCCTCAAGGAAAAAGGAAGCTTGGCCGTCCACGTCAAACCTGGCGACGCACCGTTTTTGAAGTGACGAGCATCGGAATGAAGTGAAGCGAGGTGAAACGTGAAGCTCAAGACCGGTCGCGATGGAGGACTATTGTGGACGCCCTCTGCCCCAGCTAGGGGGCTTAGGACCATATTTCAAGTCATAGCGATGAAAACCGCGAATTATTGTGAACCTCAGTCATCGTATAGCTACCGTATGAGTACAAAACATAGGTCTTTTAATTCCATTAACCTCAGTCACTGGCTGGCTACGATTCTTCGGTTTTGTATTGTATCTATATCGGGCTGATGTCCCAAGCGTGTGTTTTGCTATCAATAAGCTAAGTTATAATTAAAGGTTTGCTAACAGGTACCCTAAAGAAATCTAAGAAAATGGCTTCAGACATTCCTAACTGAAATATGAAATAAATATATCTGATACTCATATCTCCAAATCTTCATTACCAAGACGAATCCAATAAAATAAATTAAGTAGCCCATACCACAATATGATGAGAATATTGAAATACAAACGAAGGAAAGTGCTCGAAAAATATGTATTGTGCGGGCGTCGGGTCCTGTCGGAATGTTTTCGACGGAAATAATAATAAAGAGGGCAACCATTGCCGTTTGAACAAAGCAAAGGCTCAAAGGCAGAATGCTTAGAACGCAATTACCGATGTCGAGAACTCGAGAGCCGCCCGTGTGGAGGGGCAACTTTATTAACTATACAGAATGATTTTCGTAGTACCAAGGTACACTTCCTATCATAATAATAGGAAAGTGTGCGATAAAATGCTTAGAAATATTTACACGTGTCTGGCGCATCTTGGGTACTTAGTATAGTAGATATCTTTCTTTCTTAGGAGGAAGCACGGGAGGAGGTGCACGGAGGACTTAATACCAAATCAGTATTTTATCATCATCAGTTCAGCCGAAAGACGTCCACTACTGGAAAATGTCCTCCCCTAAGTCTCAGGTCATCGGACCACCTGGAGTAAAGCCTTCCAACGCTGAATCTTCCGGTTCGCAAAACGTGTACCTAGTTTATTTGTTTTCACTAAGGTCGGAAGCGAAACTTTATGTAAACAATGCTATAACAACTCTACAGTATGTACTCGGTACGTCGGTACACTTTAGTAAGTCTAACTTATAAGTTTTCGGAGGGGTATTGATTGACTTTCGTTTATAACTTAAACTACTACAATAACTTGATACGAACTAACTGGGTAAGGAAGTAGTTACTACCAATCGGACAAGTGTAGAATCACAACTGCTTATAGAACTTCGATAAATTGATTTGAAGACCAACCAATATTATCTATTATGTAAATACATAGATATTTATAAGTACATACATTT
Organism: Orthosia cruda; assembly: GCA_964057195.1. Classification (NCBI taxonomy): domain Eukaryota; kingdom Metazoa; phylum Arthropoda; class Insecta; order Lepidoptera; family Noctuidae; genus Orthosia; species Orthosia cruda. The sequence continues at coordinate 20,633,185 of OZ059828.1, forward strand.
ACCTGCATTAACATGGTTAAATAGAGTAACTCTGCAGAGGTTATGGGTGTCGAGGACTACTGGCGATAATAGTACATTATGGTACAAGTGTGTAATGTTGGTGATTACCGCTGAGGCTCCATTGAGACCCGAGCCGTTAGGTGAGGGTCTTAAGAGAGCCGAGGACGGTAATCATCAATACACACGTGTATCATACGACGTTTTTCAACACACTTGTGAAGAAAATAATACTAAAAAATCATTTTCAACAGTGAAAACGAGTTGTGAAAAATTTTCGCAATGACGGGCAAAATTAATCAGTTTTTCAATGCGCGCGCAATCTAACAATGGCAATCGGCCATAGACTAAAATAATGAGGTTTCTTTTTCTTTGGCTTTTCGCGAATAGCGTTTTAGCCACGTACAAAATGGGGAATTTTAAGTTTTTTTTATTACAGAGAAAACAAAAGTTATATTTGAGTGAAAGTTTTATTTATTAAACGCGTACAAGTTGAAATGATCTATTTAAATACGAAATTGCATAAAATGAGCAAGCAATAGGTACATTAATTTATTTGTACTATTGAGCACGATCTTTTTTGTTTCGAAACTTTTTTAAGAACAAAGCAAATCAACCAATAGATTAAAAAAAACTCTATAACTCACTTGTGAATAATAGTAATGAAAAAGTCACAGTTTGATTACAGGTGTCATTATGTGCCCAATTGCGGTGAAATAAGAGCCACTTTATGAGCAAGTGTGTTGAAAAACACTATCATTCTGCCTTGCTTTTTTACCAGTCTATGTATGTATATGTTTGTTCCTATGTGGCATTCTAGAGACAAAACGCGTTGGCCGATTTTGATGATTCTTACGTCAAACGATTCGTCTTAACCTTGCGAGTGTCACTGGCTACATTAAAATTGAAAAATAGAAAATCAAATCATTCAAAAATATATAATACTTATATGTTTAAATGTACCTAATCCGAAAAAAATGTTAACTAAAAAGTTATAAATAAAATAAAGTTGATAAAAAAAAACCGACTAGAACCGACTGTGAAAAAACCGACTGTGGTAAGTTCGCGGCATATGCGCGAACTTACCCCCACTTCGCCAAAACCTTGCCAACTTACGTGCCGAGCACTATGCCTACCTACCTGCTTTAAATTAAGTGTTTCGATTAATTTTGTTTTATGCGAATGTTCGCTAACTAATTTAATTCAATCCTGTTTATATTTTGTGTCACTAATTTGGCTGCTATGGTGCCCATCCATATTTTTTTAAACGCTCTTTTGTAACAGGCAAGTACTTTTCTAGACCAGGTTTTTCACAAAAACCTTTACTTAGTACAGAAAAATCTATTAAGGTAACGAGAGACGTTTCATCTGAACATTATTATTAAACAATAACAAAGCCAAAGGCTTTAATGTTTCGTAGAACTATGCCGTAAAAAGTTTCTTAGCTTAACGGGCAATTATCCTGAACTAGCAAGTAATGAGGTCTTTATTTCAAAAAGGAAATGTAAAAACGTAGCCTTCGGATTTCCTTTATTTTATTCAGTGTTTTTATGCCATTATATTCCAGTGCCAAGTATTCTAAGATATTATGTTACGCGTGCTTGTCCTTAACAAAAAAATTGGTGTGTTCGACTAGATGCCGTCTACCTTTAATACCGACCGTTGTAGTTTGATCGGGGTAATTATCATTTAGGTAGGTTGAAGTTCTTTTATAAACCAAACGAAGTTAGTATTATTTTTAGTCAATAGGTATGACACATTTATCAAGTAGGTACCTTAAAGTTTCTGCTACAGCCGGTACGTAATCGAGCCACTGTAAATAGTATTTGCAGTTTCGTAAATAATGTATCACGAATAGGAGTATACGTACTGCTACGTCAAATTCGTAGGCAAGTCGTAGCAAACATTTACCTACTAAAGTCGTTTGTGTACTTTAAATGTGGTTAACGATCAATTTGTTAATATTTTACTGTTTTTAGACACGTAGCCCGTCTACAGCTACGCGGAACTGTGGTTACGAGCATCTTCGGCTATGAACTTCTGCGCTACGCTTCTCTACTGCTACGAACTCCTGTACTACACGCGGCTACGGCTACGAACTTCTATAGTGTAGAATCTACACTATACGTGACTACGGCTGCGTACTTATACGGCTAAGCTCAGGCGCGGACTTAGTCACACTAATGGGACGATCGGGCATTTACAAAAAATATATTAATTTTGTTCCCGATCGTCCCACTCTGATTTTAAAGGGACGAATAAGATTTTCCTATATTAATGCCACTCGTCCCACTAAATAATATTGTGCATTGGAGTTAAAACCGTTGTTTTGCTGTTTACTTTTCGAATTAATAACTTGCTTGGATTTAATAATTATTTTGCAAAATACATTTTTGTGTAAGTTTTTTATAAATATAAAACATTCCCCGTAATTAGACAATGTTTCATTTAAAATGCTTACCGTATAGGTAAATATTATAATATTGTTCTGACGGGATGCGCCGGCGATGCCGCGACTTATCAAAAGGCTGCTGATAACATTGTTTTATTTGCATGAACCATAGGCCTGAACCCTATTGCTTCACTTGACATTTTCACCCTCTAGCCTTAAATAATATCGGTCAGACTAGTTGAAAACAATGAAACAGCACGGGTGAAAACCATTTTTGTACCATTTCACAACCAGGCTGAAATTATATTTGGTGGGACCAATGGGAATGAATAAAAAAATATATAAATTATTTCCGCCCACTACCATTATCAGTGGGACGATCGGGCAAAAAAAAATACGAATGCGCGATCATCCCACCTGTGGGACAAAGTTATTGGGACGATCTGGAATACACATCAGGAGCATGTATACTTAATTCAGATTTAAATAAAAAACTTATTCCATGCGTTGTACGCATACGTGTAACACGTGCTTAAGTTACAACTCCTAAAGAGCGCTGGTGCAGTGCACTCCCACAAAAATTGCATAATCTATATTTCCATAAAATCCTATACATACATTATTTCTACAATGCCTATACAACACAGTCAGTTACTAGCAGTTTACTAGAAACGTAGTAGAAACTAACTATTACCTACGCGCACATTTGGCGTCAAGTTGTATGTGCCTAACGTGTGGAGTGGAGCGCCAGCGATTGCGCTCCTATGAAACAAAATTCAGTACAATTTCTAGCACTGTATTCAATGAGTGCGAAAGAGAAACATCGACACGGTCCGACGCGTGAAACAGAAGATTTTGTATGGGAAATTAGCCTAATCTGGAGCGCCGCTCACGCGCGACGTTGCCAAATCGCGTAAGGCGGCGCGGGTAACTTTGCCTGTGCGCCGTTGTCATCTTATGTAAACAATAAAACAAACACTCGAAATCAGTTACTTTACGGTAGAATGTAGATTCTTCGCAGTTTTTCTTTTAATTATGTATTAAATATAGTTTTGCGCGATATTTGTGTTAAAAATGGAACAATACAGTGTGCCTTTTATAAAAAAATATGAAAAGACTCTTGGAATGCGTCTCGAACTTAAAGCTAAGGGGCCTCTGAATCTCCTGATTTTTTTTTATGAATTGTTATGACCTGGTTGCTAGGGTCCTAAAATTGCTCTTACTCAACATTTCGTAAAGCGCTCGATTCTGCGTATCGAAAATCTATTAGAGAGTTTAATGAACGCGTTGATGAAAATCGATATATTTTACGGGGTTTAATAGATTGTGTGGTACTTTGTGGTGCATTTCAAGTTGCTTTACGAGGTTAGGATGAATCTACGGCATTCTGGAATCTATAGAGGTTTGGAAGATTTCGTTTCAGAGATCGATTTGGCTATGAAACAGCATTTATCCAGCTGGTCCGTTTTTAAAAGTACGTCTAAAACCATTTAGAATGACATTTTAGATGCAATTTATGAAGTTTCCAGAACAGAAATACTGAACAGAACAGATCAGAATGAATTTTCTGTACAAAAAAAAAATGGTAAGCTCTCGTTTTTTTTTGTGAACTCCCATAAATAAATGTCACGAGCCACCTCTGCTCCTTACACTAGAAACTTATGTTCAATTGAAAAACAAAATAAACTAGTGTCACCTACCAAAGTAAACATGTCCAGTATCGCATTTCTTTCAATAGCTCTTACAAAACCACAAGAACATAGTTGAAAGATCAACGTATACACTTTCTTTACCGAGGCACAGTACCGTTTATTGTTGGCGAAAGTTCGTGCTTAAATAGTAATGGAGAACCCCTTTGAAGTTGAAACTTCCGAATTTTGAAGTGGACTCGGACTCACTCGGGAACTTTGTCTTGGCGAGTTGTTATACTTACTTTGTCTATGAGCATACCTTTAGGCCAGGGATGGCGAACCGCTGCCAACGTCTGAGAAAAATAAAGCGAACTGAAAGCAGTAATTATTCAAATTATTGTTTTTATAAATGGCAGTTAATTCTTTGATGACGGCTACTTAACATTTAATAAAGAAAAACTTTTTGCAACTTAGAGTAAGGGCAGGAGGACTCTAGTAATATTAAATGTACGAAAGGTTCGTGCGTTACCAGTTCGCGGTCTCCACTCAAGAACACGTCTACCCCGACGGTCATCGGTTCTACGAGGCCGGCCCATTGCCAATTCAGCTTGCTTATTCTGTGGGCTATGTCGACAAATTTTGGTTCTCTGCAGGATCACGTCGTTTCGGATTCGAAACCTTAGAGAGACTCCGATCATTGTCCTTTCCATAGCTCGCTGAGCGACTTTAAATTGATGCACCAGCAGCCGTATCTTGAGTGTCCACGTCTCGGCCCCGTAGGTCATAACTTTGCTCTTCAGGCTCTGTGGTATACAGATTTGTGCTCGGTTAATAGCAATAGAATTGGCCCTTATTACATGAGATTTACACACAACAGGCGAAATATGGGTGTGCCAGTATGCAGACGACAGCACTGTTGCTGAGAGATACTTGTCCAAAGCTCGTGCTACCGGGCCTCAGATCCAGTCTCTCCGGGAGGCCATGGTGAAGCGCTTAAACCTGTCCTTGCAGGCAGTCTCCAAATGAGGCGATGCCAATCTGGTCAGGTTTAATGCTGCTAAAACCCAGGCGTGTCTTTTTTCTGCTAAAAAGAGTCAATTTCACCCTGCTCCAACTTTCCGAGATGTGACCGTGCCAATAACTGACCATCTTGAGCTTCTTGGCGTTACGTTGACTCTCAATTTTGGGCCATACATTGAGGCAAAGGCTTAGCTGGCTGCCAAAAAGCTGGGGATCCTTGCAAAGGTGAGAAGGTACTTCACGCCAGAACGGCTGCTTAGCTTGTATCTAGCGCAAGTTCGATCATGCATGGAGTACTGTTCTCATCTCTGGGACGGATTTGCAAATACCAGCTTGATGCACTAGAGTCGATCGAAAAGCGGGCCAAGAGGCTCATCGGCCATGAGGCACTAGTTAAGTCAAAGCTCCAGAGCCTTGAACATCGTCGCCGATTTGCCAGCTTATCGGTTTTTTATCGGTTACATTTCGGGGAGTGTGCAATGGAATTGCATGATTTAATTCCACCCAGTTTTATCCATTAAACTCCTTCCCTCCTATCCCCTCAATTCCGTCGGTCCCCGAGGAAGGGTAACCTCGGATTCCAAAAAAGCCCACCCCCCTACAACATGAACATGCAGAAAGAGGAAATTGATACCCAGGTGGGTCCCGGCCAAGCCGGGGAATCCCACACCGCTTCGGCGGTTAGCTCCCAGCGTAATATGGGGGGAGCATCTAACTGCATTGTCAACACTTTAATGCCGCGCTTCTCGGCGCGGCCGGCTGCTGACTTAGCGCCCACAACACAGGCTGCGTTCAACGCGCCCATTGACTCGACCCCGACTGCAATACCCGCTACACGTTGCATGCCTCCCACGAACCCCTGGCAACAGAGCGTCGTGCGGAGCAGCACTAACTACCCAGACAACGACCCAGACCAGCACGGACAGACGAACACGGGGAAAGATGCTAGAACTGGCAGTCCCACAACTCTCCAGGCTGTAGTTGATGGAGTACGCCCGCTGAGTAAGCGCGAAAAAATCCTCGCCCGCGAGAGTAAAGTAGGTGACCGAAAGCGAAATACCCGCGACGGCACCAGCCAGAGCGAAGCGCGATCGGACGCTGAAGGGATGGTACGCGACAAATCGCAAGTACGCGTAGTGGAAACCCAGCGCGAAAAGCGGCCGGACGCGGGGTCACGCGACCAGTCGCAAGTACGCGTAGGGGCAACCCAGCGCGAAAAGCGGCCGGACGTGGGGCCACGCGACCAGCCGCAAGTACGCGTAGGAGAAACCCAACGCGAAAAGCCTTTACACGCGACAGAACCTGCCAGGGCCGCAAACCGACCCCAAGACACAGACAGAACCCACGACGGAACTAAACCCAAACACACCAGGAGCAAGCGTGGTGGAGCTGCACGTAAAACAAACAAGACCGTGCCAAGCACCCCTAACCTGCAACCTGGACCAAGTGGGACAGCGCCATTAAAGAGGGTGCGCCCCGACGACACAGCCTCGCCAAGTACACTTCAGGGGGACGCCAAGCGGGTGAAGACCCACTCCGCTCAGGGGGGGCAGAGAACCTACGCGCGGGCCACGAAGGATATTCCTGCGTGGCTGGCGGTAGCAATTTGCCTTCCCCACCCCGGCAGAGAACTGACTAGGCAAGAGGCCGAGCACATAAAGACCGCACTAGAGGACAGACTGCTGGACACGGACTCGACGACACCACTCCCGGCCTTCCGAGGATACCCACGGGTAGCGGAAGGCACGGTGCAGTTATGGTGCGAAGATGAGAATGCTCTGACCTGGCTGACCCAGAATGTTCCCCACATAAAACTCCCCGACAACGACCTTACACTGACGGTACTCAAACAGACCGACGTGCCCACCCGTGTCCGAGCCTCGCTCTTCGTCCCTCGCTACAGAGGTGATGTGGGCAGGCTCCACGGTATTCTGATCCGTCAGAATACCTGGTATGACATCAGCAGGTGGTCACTGTACAGGGCGACGACCGTCGGTGGCGACCGCTACGGGACATACCTGACCCTGGAGCTGCCACCGGAGGAAGCCGAAAAGGTCCTGGGGCGGGAGCGACGGATATCTTACCTCTTAGGGTCGATATACGTGCGCTTCTGGCCCAGGACCCAACCCTCCGACACACAGACTGACAGAACGGATGGGAAACCATCAGAACAAACGACGGAACCAACGACGACTCTGACAAGCGACACGGACATTGTCCAGCTCGAGGAGGAGATGGCCCGAGCGGCAATGGCCGAGGACGCCGACACCCTACCGCCCGCTTCACCTGGCTGGAACGAGCAGCTCCTTGCCTCGTCACCGGGCGAACGACACGACGACAATTACAGAGAGGTGGAGACGGAAGGACTTTCTGATGGATCCACCTCTGACTAACTCCACCACATCTCCATCCCCATCCCCACCCCTCAACATCATCCAAACCAACCTCCAGCATAGCCTAACTGCCACGGCTAGTTTACGCAGGGCACTGGAGGTAAAGCCCCGAACCATCGCACTGATCCAAGAGCCGTGGATCAGGAAAAACAGTATATGTGGCCTCAGTAACATCGGAGGTAAGATAATTCTCGACACACGCGGCTCAGACAAGCCAAGAACCTGCGCGTATATACCCAATGAAATTCCCTTTACGACACTGACTCAATTCTGTTCCAGAGACCTGACAGCTGTCAGGCTCCACACTGAAGGTAGCGATCCACACGTCGTACTGGCCTCGGCATACATGCCAGGTGAGGACACAGATTGCCCGCCAAAGGAGCTAGCCGACCTAGTGCAGCACTGTGAGCGCGCCGGTCTGGACCTGATCATCGGCACCGACTCGAATGCCCACCACCCGCTCTGGGGCAGTGTCACACCGAACTCCAGAGGAGAGGTACTATCCACCTTTTTATTCTCTACTAATCTTAACATTGTTAACCGCGGCACAGAACCCACTTGGGTCACGGCCCGTGGACAAACGATAATAGATTTAACACTCGCCACAGAAAACGCGACAAACCTTATAACAAATTGGCACGTATCGGACGAGCCTTCTTGCTCAGACCATAGAAGGATCCGCTTTACACTAACTACAAACACTAAAAAACCCGCACCAAGGCGAAACTCGAGGCGTACCAACGTTCCCGGGTTCAAAAGCCTTCTGGCCTCACTATTAGCTGAACATCTAGCACTGGCACCCATAAGGGACCAAACACAATTAGAACACACCGTAACAACATTATCCAAATACCTAACAGAAGCTTACCACGCATGCTGTAAATCAAGAGCGCCACAAAGCAGGAACGAGAGGAACCCCTGGTGGAACGCTGAACTTGGTAAACTCAGAGACACGATGCGTAAGCAATTTAACAGAGCAAAAAACACAAGACTCCCGGAAGACTGGGATTCATACAAAGAGACCCAATATGCATACACAAAACAGACTAGAACCGCCAGAAGGATGGCATGGCGAAAATTTTGTGAATCCATTGAAACAAATAATGAAGCTGCAAGGGTACGGAAGATCCTATCAACTGACCAGGACCGAACCCTCGGCACGCTGAAAAAACCCGACAACTCATACACACAAACCGACTACGAAACCAGCAAGGTCCTGCTCGAAACTCACTTCCCGGACTGTCAAGTCCTGGAGGACAGGACGTGGGAGGCTGAACCCGAATGGACCCCAGCGGAACAAGACTGGTCAAGAGCCCACAATATAGTAACAGTAGACCGGATAAAATGGGCTATAAGCACCTTTCAGCCATACAAGTCGGCGGGGCTGGATGGCATCTTCCCAGCCCTACTACAGTGGGGGGTAAATTATCTAACGCCATGGCTGTTGGAGATCTATCGGGCCTGCATAGCACATAGATACGTACCTCTCGCATGGCGCGAGGTCAAAGTCATCTTTATACCCAAACCTGGAAAAACTGATTACACACAACCCAAGGCATATAGACCTATAAGCCTCACATCCTTTCTACTGAAAACCCTCGAAAGACTCTGTGATAGGCACATCCGTGATGGGCCTCTCCGGGAAAAACCACTACACAAACAGCAGCATGCGTACTCCACAGGCAAATCAACAGAATCTGCGTTGCATAACGTAGTTTCTAAAATTGAATGCGCAGTGGACCACAAATGCTCAGCATTAGCTGCCTTCATTGACATCGAGGGCGCCTTCGATAAGACCATGTTCAACAGCATCAACACGGCCCTCGACAGACACGGCTTAGACCCGACCCTAAGGGGCTGGATCACCAAAATGCTCAAACTGAGAGCGGTTCAAGTCACGGTTAACGACACTACGAGGGCCATCGTCGCGAAGGGCTGTTTGCAGGGGGCGTCGTTTCGCCACTTCTGTGGAACCTGGTAGCTGACAGCCTCATCAAAATACTCAACGACAATGGTTATTTCACCGTTGGCTACGCGGATGACATAACAATAATAATTAACGGGACACACGAAAACACTCTATGCAATCTCATGCGTCAAGCCCTGAGAATAGTAGAGGAATGGTGCAACGAGCACCAACTCTCAGCAAACCCCACAAAAACTGAACTTACTCTTTTCACAAAAAAGAGGAAACCGATGACACTGCAACTACCGCGTTTCTTCGGAACAACCCTAAGCCTTTCAACCGAAACCAAGTACCTGGGCATCTATTTGGACAAACAATTGAATTGGGCAAAACACATGAATCATGTCATCGCAAAAGCTAGTATATCCCTGTGGCAGTGCAAACGACTGCTAGGCAGGAACTGGGGGATTAGTCCCATGGTCACCCACTGGCTATACACCACCAATCAGTCATCCGACCAATCATCACATATGGCTCGTTGGTCTGGTGGCCCAGGACAGACCTCAGCACAGCCCAAAGAGATCTCGAAAAACTGCAGCGGTTTGCTTGCGTTGCAATCACTAGCAGTATGAGAACCACACCCACTGCAGCCCTACAGGCAATGCTGGGACTGCCACCTCTACACCTTATTGTGCGGGAGGAGGCAGCCCTGGCCACTTTTAGACTCCATCCGGGAGGAGGCAGCCCTGGCCACTTTTAGACTCCATCTATCAGGTACCCTAAATAAAGACTCCAGAATTAAGCACAGACGCATAATGGAAGATGCAATCAAGCGTAAACCGATGTTAGCATCACCATGCGACAAAGCCCCCAAAACACACCACTTTCACAGGCACTACAACATAATACTCACAGAAGAACGATGTGACTACTCAGGCCCGAAGGAGATGAGAGTATACACCGACGGATCGAAAACAGACTCCGGTACCGGAGTTGGAGTCTTCTCACACGATTTCAACATACATATATCCAGACCGCTAGGAGGGTTCAACACCGTCTATCAGGCGGAGTGTGTGGGCATTATACAAGCGGTCCATGCGCTAGAAGCCAGGAGGGTTACGGACGCCCACATACGAATACTCTCCGACAGCGCATCAGTCCTCCAATCCTTACGGAAAAAATATATTACATCAAAACTAGTACTAGAATGTCACAACGCACTAGAACGAATAACAGTATCTAGTCGCAACACGGTGACACTACAATGGATAAAGGGACACAGCGGATCGCTGGGCAACGACGCGGCTGACGAGCTTGCGAGACGTGGATCCAGCTCGGCGGTCTATGGACCCGAACCTGTTGTTCCCATCCCCTTCAACCAAATACGCAGGTGGCTACAGGAATTCACCCAGACCCAGGCGGAGAACTGGTGGGCCTCGACACCGGGCTGCAGGCAATCCAAAGAAGCTCTGCCATCTTTGGACAGTAGGCTTACCAGGCGTCTTTTACGACTGGACAGGAATGGCCTGCGTCTGGTGACGGGGACCATCACGGGACACTGCTCACTCAACAAACACTTCCACACAATAGGCATCACGGACAGTCCTCTGTGCAGGGCATGCATGGAGGCCGAGGAAACCGTTCCGCACGTTCTATTTGAATGCGCAGGTGTAGCCCAGATAAGAACACGAACCCTCGGGTCACCCAGATCTTACACAGATATGTTGAGAAAACCAGGAGCTCTAATTGACTTCTGGAGGGAGGTGGGCTGGTTGGAGTGACCACCCAACGGCCGCCATGGCCCACGTACAAAGGTCCATTTGAAGGACTAAGTGCGGAAACCAAACCCCCCTAACATAGAACATAGATTCCACCCAGCCCGTTCCATCATCGGACTACCAGACGTAAGGCGATGCGTCATCGGTACATGGTGGACATCCCACCCATACGCACTAAACGTTTTGCAGAATACCTTTATTATGTGTACAGCTAAGGAGTGCAATTCCCTGCCGCAGTCTGTGTTTCCCGGCGATAGCTACAATCTGGGGGTCAGAAAGTCAAGAGTGAATAGGTTACTTCTAGGCAAGCGTGCTCCACCGTCGACCACATCATCGCTTACTATCAGGTGAGATAGTGGTCAAGCGCGAGCCTATATTAGATTTAAAAAAAAATGGTATCGTTGTAACATTGCCCAATGTTATGTTATTTTAAATTATGAACGAAACATTACTGGGTGCTAACTGTATAGACTATAGAAAATAAAACTTGGTGGGTTATTAATCGTTGTTAGATAATTCGTTTGGGATTTCAATGCTTAGCGAATTAGGTTAATCGTTTTGTACATACCTGGCTCACTTAGTTTCGGTTATGAACTCCTAAACTATACATTTTTGAAGTGGTAACCCTACATATTGGCTAAGCACTTCAACAAAATACTTTACCCAACTAGATCGGACTACCTACCTATCTAATTCATAACAATGCTTTCTGAATTTGGAATTCAATTAGGACTTTTTGGTAAATTATATTAAGTGATAAATGTGTGGGCTCAGTGAATGATGACCTGATGGAGCATGAAACATCCACGATTTGGAGTAGGCACTTTGTTGGTATGCTAAGGTATCAACCTAGCATTCCTGTGACTGAATTATTGCAAACATTGTTTATAATGAATCGCGTAATATTGTGAATTCTTTCTTCTCAATAAGGCACGAGTATATTTAAAACTATGGAATTTATTGTATTAAAAAATAAGCTGTTTACAACATATCAAGCATATATAACCTCGTAAGATTAATAAATAACTTACGGTGTCTGCAATAATCCGGTGACATAGACAGGTATCCAATCCAAATCTCCATTGATTCAAATGCTATTTCCCATAAAACTTAGCCCAGTGTCCTTTCAGCACACCCACCCATTTACCCCATGTCATGTGCAATACCATAATATATCTAACCAAGCACTGCAATAAAAATAAAAACCGAATCGTTACCCGCCACTCTTTTAGACACTTACGAAGAAATCGTACCTAACTAGTGTCCGACCAAAGGTCGATTTCTGGCCGAAATCGAAGCCGAAACTGAGTAATCGGCACAACTGAAGCCAAATCCGAAGGTTGAAATAAAAATCAAAATTTCTTTATTCAATTAGTTCATTTCATGAAAGTTGAAAAAAATAAAATAAAAGTAATAATAATTGATTCTACCGTCCATGTCCATTCGGAAATGTAGCTTGTTATGGAGAAGAATGGACACACTCCACACTTACTCTTAAAAAAAAAGTGTTTTACAAGTATTTGGTTACATTGTTCTTGTTGGAAAAATACATATATGTGAGAAAGAAGTAAAAAAAAAAATTGTTGTTAGAGTTGAATAACTCTAAAAGAGGCATGACACAATTTAAACATAATGCGTATGTTTGGCGTATATTTAAGTATTTTCTAAGAACATTTGGAACCGTACCCCAAACTTAACCGATTTCAAGTTATTGGAAAATTAAGTAATTTTTTTAAATTGCCGTTTTTTTTTGGGTTTTTTGCCTATAATTCATTTGTGTTTTGAATTGTTGTACAGTAGATAAGTTCTCAACACTAAAATTGCAGTCATCTAAACCAAATGGGTCGTAGTAGACGATTGATACAATTTTATGTTACATACAATTTTGTGTTTTTGACAATCGCTATCGCTACGTTTTCGATGATAGAATGTCACTTGTCTAAACCCTCTGGCGCATTCGTAATAGTGTGTTTTATTTCGGCACTTGCTAGAAATCTTTGGATTCGGGTAAACTTCGGCCCCTTTTGGCCGAAGCCGAATCCGAAGGTTTGTTGGACACTACACCTAACATAAAACACTCGTAGATAACTTAGTTCGGACAGCGCCGCGTCCCAACGATTTATAATCTAAATCTGGAACAAAAGAATATTACAATTCTACTGATATAATATGTTACATCTGTGCTGAGTGATTTTACCTTTGGGAATTAAATGTATGGCTATTTGCGTTGTTGAAAGTTCTTTACTTGATGAAAGATCTAGCTAGGGTATATGTAGTTGAACTATCGTTTATACAATCCGATTGGATCGACTAAAGGAGGTAAGGTAGCCTTTGAAACCGTTTGAACTATAACACGGTCACGATGCTGAGTGAGTGATCTAGTTGGCATTGTAAATTAATGCTCAATTCGAATCTTGCATTGTTATATTAAACGCGAACGCTCCCAGTGAATGACCGGTGATGATTTCGTGTGAATGAATTAAACTAAGAATGATTCCACTTTATAAACATTGTGCAGATGAATGCACCTTGTTTAATTTTCATTAGGTACCTAAAAGTGAGTGATAACCGACGGGAATTAGCTAAGTGCGGTTACATAATCATCGAATAGTAATTTTAGTAGCTATAGAGGCGTTCACACCCTAAGTAATAACTTGCCATCCTAAAAGAAAAAGTGGAAGTAACTTAACATTTTTGGCATATGGAACAAGTTACTTGCCAAAATTCGCGAATCATTTACATCGCACGCAGATCAAATATTTCCTACATTTGGTCACAGCTGCGACCATTTTTTATAGAACGTAGGACTGAAATGGACCCAGAAGCCTTAATACTCAGATATGGAGGGAATTCAAATATGAAGTTTGAAATATGAATTGAGCTCAGTCGAGTCGATAGAAAAGCCTGCATTGCTGTACAAAAATTGAACCTGATATTGTAGGTATATTGATTAATGTCACTCACTGATAACTAGCACCTAGCACTAACTAGTTAGTCAATTACTTTTTTAAGCAATCAGCTGTAAAATAATCATAGCTAACTTTTTTTTATAAAATCTTTAAAAAAAACTATAACCTTCTCAATTCTAAAGATTTATTGAAACGCTAGGTATGTTAGAAACACTGATTTCAAGGCTTTTTCTGGATTTTTCTGCACGCATGAATCGTGGGTATAATTTTTTTTTTTGTTCAAATTTTCTTTATATTACCTTGTTTTGGGCATTATTCATTTTTGTGCAGCTTCTGTATTGTTCATTCATGATCGGCTGTTTTTGTAGGTACGCGATCGGGTAAAGAATTTCAATGAACTTTGGTTTATCACAATGGGATTAAAACACGCAGTTTCACAAAATTAATTATCTGTAGCGCAACGACGTAAATAATTATTACGTTATCCAACACCCACACAACCAAATAGTTCGTGTAAACAAAATTGTAGTATGAGAGTATAATTTTATTGTGCCAACAATATTATTGGTGGTTTTGCGGCTTCATTAAAATTAATTTTAAGCAGAAGTAGAATATTATTTAAATAAACACTGATTTCTGGAAGCTGATCGTGTTCAGATTTCATGTTTTTATTGGTTGACCTAAAATACAATCTGTTCGGCATATCATAATAATTATTACTAATAATTATTTCTGGGGAGTACCTTCCATCACTGGAGCGCCAGAAGACATTGTGTCAGATTATAGCTTCTCAATACCCGAGGAGTTTTGGAATGTCAGGTAAGGTCACCTATTCACAGACTGTCCTTGGCGAGCGTTTGACTTCTGCGGTTGTTATTATATAGCCTTTAGTTCCTTATTTTTCCCTTCTTCTTCTTCAAACGGTCCCTCTTTAGGTACTAAGGATCGTGGTCACTGGACCCTTTTAAGCGGAAAATCTGCCCCCATCGGCTCCGGTCCATAGTTGAAATCACCACCTGCTGAAATTTGCTTCAGGACGTAGCTTCTTTCACTTGGACAGACCATCGTATTGGCGACTGACCTCGTGCTCTCTTTCCTTCTGTATTTCCAACAATGACCAGCTTTTCCAGGCTGCTATCTCCCCTACGCATTATGTGCCCGCTGCATGCAAACTGTAGACAATCGTGTCTTGATATGGAGTTGAGAAAGGGCGGACAAATTTTGCGTTTGACTGTCCATGGTCGTCGGAGCATCCGCCTTCAGCATCACATTTCTAATGCGTCTATCCTCCGTCTTTCTCTTGCTCGGATAATCCACGTCTCAACTCCATAGAGGCAAATTAGAAAAACCAGTGCACTGACCAAACGGGAGCCCGTTTGGTCAGATCTTATACCACGATTTTTCCATGGCTATCCGTCGTACTTTATATTTTTCCCTATATCAGCGATATTTATGTAGCTTAATTTTAATATCAAAGCAATGGCAAGGCAAATTATGACAACGACTAAGGGAGCGTTATGTTGGTGTCTTCAATAACATTTGTGCGTTGCCCGCGTCAGAGTGTCTCGGCTGTTTCGAGTTTAGGGATTTGTCCACCCGGCGCGCGGCGGCGGCGCCTCAATCTACGCCCGTCGGGGCTTTTTCACTGAAATATTAGCATTATTACCGACTTTACAGCCCTTTTATTTCATTTCTACACCAAACAGTTACGTATTTATTTATTTGTATGTATATGAGAACATTTGTCGGTGTTAACGCTGATGAATTTTGAAACTAAATCAGAATAGTTTGAAAACAAAATATGATTATAGTAAAAGATTAAAAAAAAAACAATGGCTTGTGGAATACAATACCTGCTATTGGGTATGGATTGCGTCATCAACTGATTAATCCCTCAAATATTAATTCTTTATTGTACACCAAAAATATAATAATTATAATACACAGTGATGATAAAGTTCATTTATATAATTCCTTTTCTAAGATATTTTAATGCGTGAGGTATTTTAATACCGTGATGCAACTATCTTCCTTGCGTATGCATACTTATTTAAAGTATATTCCCAATAAACGTTCCATAACACAAGCAACACATCAAACCTCGTTTATTGATGATCAGAGAACGCTACAAAACTAACGAATTCATATATTTTATGCCACAGACATCTATTACCATAACTATCTCGGTTATCGGGACCACGTACTGCATGATTTGTTTCTGAATTCTCGTAACGATCCTATTGGACGCGATAACATCTTGCGGCATGAATATTGGCCAATACGGTAATAACAGCGATAGTAGCCATTCGTTGTAATAATTACTTGGTTAAAGGTTCAGGCCTTTCTAGAGATTTACTATGGGTGTCTGAAATCTTGAGGTCCCTCTCTTAGTAACCAATAAAGATCAAAATCAGGAACGGTATCGGGCTATAATGTATCGTTTCTCGGTACTGGCTTGCCGAAATTACTTAGCAGTTCTAGTGGTTATTATATTTGTTGATACTTCTTGAAGTGTTGTTTCCATTAAATGTTTCGGGTAATAGGACTAGAGGGCCAGACGTAAATATGTTCGTATTTTCTTCGAATTAGATACGACATGAATTGTTTGAAGTAGTATTTGTATCCCCTTTCTCATTCCTATGCCACACGCATTTATATAACTTGATTTAATTTTCGCAAGGTTTGCAATAGTTGTGAATAAAATTGCTTATTGAGCCCTGAGGCTAAGGATTCTTAGAATGTATCGAAGAATCCAAATAAATATACCCAAAATCGAGACGCCAAATAAAATAAATTGAATCCAGTCAGTTAGTCTAGACTTCCAGAGTATGTATCACGTTCCTCTTGTGAAAATCCTTATCATGTGTTCGTTCTTTAATTAAATTCGTCGAATCAATTCAAAAAGCAATTTGGAATCCCCTCAAACCTGATTTTATGTTACGAAGTTTATTATTTTCGTTTAGTAATAACTTGTATTGTACGATATAAAAATTCAATTTTGATGACTGAATGTAAAATAAGTTATAATATTTAATAAACAGTAGTACCTACAAAGATAATAATTTATCTCAAAAATAAATTCTCATTTAGACGCTATAAATAAATGTTCATGTTAACGAAAAAGACGAACGAAGAGAAGGTATACGTCCTAATAAAACGACAACCAATACAAAATAATTCATAAAAATGCGAATAATCAAATTGGCTCTATTGTGAATTTGGAGGGAAACTACAGGGAGACAGACGCAAACGACATCATTTTCGGTGAAAGCAGCTGTTTCATTAAATAAATTATTTTCTACGGAGTTGTAAAAGGAAAGTGGTCCTATGTAATAGGGTTTAGAGAGTTGAACTGTCGATGTTACGCAATCACGGCGTGTGTTCAACCACTGAGGTGTGTGTCGACCTTTGTATTGCGTAGGTGCTCTTAATGAGTTTGAGGTAAACAAAACTTTTGGTCCGTCTATTGTGGTGAAAGGTGGTGATTTCGGTTAGGTGCTGGTTAAAATAAACTGGGTCGGTATTGTTTACTGTTACGTTGGTTTTGTTGATATTATAAGTTACGGGTACTATATTCAGTTTTTGATATTGTTTATTACTTCAAGACATAGTATGCGTATGAAGAAAAACACTGTCTCCGTTCCCTTGAGTGTCGTTCTTGTATCAACTAAAGAATTCCTGGAAGCTCATACGAGTATTAAAGTGGGGATCTTCTTTCCAGCTTTTAGTGCTCCCACCTAAAAATATTACCTAGCTTTAACTACCATTAACTAATTCCAAGTTCCCTCTATTCTTCTTCTTGGTCGCGCTCTTCATTACTGAAGGTTGTGTCCCTGAAAGGCCCTTGTGGCTTTATGCACGATGTCCTTCTTCTTCTTATTTTCTTCCCTCTGTTAGAATTTCGTTAATTTATTGGGAAGTTACCTTCTCACCTTGTGTGTTTTATTGTTGATATGCCATACTTGATACATATTAATATCATTCTAAATTAGATGGTACCCGTATACCTAAAGTTATAATTTTGATCCATTAAGTCTTAAAACAAAAACAAACCTGCCTGGTTTGTTTTTGTTGTTTTTTTTTTTAAACTTTGCCCCTCACTAGGAATTTCCTTCTGTATCATGGGTGCGTTAACAAACATATAAACTCACATACACAACACCCAGAGCCGGAAAATCTATCTGTAGGTCATACAAATATTTGTTCCGTACGGGAATCGAACCCGCGACACGCAGCGCAGCAGTCAATCGCTCAACCACTGCGCCAGCCGTGCGCCCAAAAAGGTAGTCTTAGAGCTACGTTGAGTATAACTTAAGTCCCTAATTATTAACTAGGTAAATGTTGTGACAATCTTTATTGAGCTGACGTACTTAGCTACGTATTTCATTACATTTAATTTAATTCTGACGTTACAGAAAAGTACTATTTTACTTAAGTGCGACCTAAGGACGTCTTTGACATAATTATTCATCAACATTTTAGCCGAAAGACGTCCAATGCTAACATAGCCCTACCCCAAGTGTCGCCACATTGACCGGTCACGTGCGTCTCGCATCCAGGTCCAGTGGATTCCCGCAACCTTGACCAGGTCATCGGGCCTCCTAGTGGGAGGCTTTCCAACGCAACGTCTTCCGTTACGCGGTCGCCACTCCAGAACTTTTCGGGCCCATCGGCCATCCGTTCTGCGAGTAATATCCCACTGCCACTTAAGTTTGGAAATTCTTCAAATATTATTTATACAAATATTATTACTTTATCCTGGTATGGTCATGTGATGAGAAGAGATGAAATGCATGTTACTAAAAGAGTTATGAATATAAATGTGGATGGATGGAGAGGGAGGGGACGGCCAAAGAAAATATTTATGGACTGTGTAATGTGAAAGAAAAGAGAGTCAGTGATGGCGTGACGGGGGACAGGACGGTATGGAAGAAGAAAAGAAGTTGCGCCGACCCCAAGAAACATGGGACAAGAGCAGGAAGATGATGATTACCTAGCTATAACCTTAACAAATTCCAAGTCCGCAATATTAGATTTTCTTTAATTAACTGTGAAGATATCTTCTCATTTAGTGCATTCATCCGTTCATATTCTTTACTTGATACATATTAATATCATTCTTAATAAGATGTTACCCGTATATCTAAAGTAAGTAGTCTCATTTCTGTCACTTCGGAGCTACGTTGAGTATCACATGAGCCCCTAATTATTAACTAGGTAAGTGTTGTGACAATCTTTAATGAAGTTGACTTGGCTTCGTGTTTCATTACATTTAATTTAATTCCGACGTTACTGAAAAGTACTATTTTACCTAAGTACGCACTTGTACTCTTA
The DNA here is from genome assembly GCA_964057195.1 of Orthosia cruda. NCBI lineage: Eukaryota > Metazoa > Arthropoda > Insecta > Lepidoptera > Noctuidae > Orthosia > Orthosia cruda. Next base: position 20,652,545 of record OZ059828.1, read on the forward strand.
GTATAATGGACTAAGACAAAAAAATAAGAGGGAATTAATTATAAAAATTAAATAAGTTCTCGAGTACACTTATCATGAATTTAAAATCCTACTCGCCTCACGATCTCTCTCCATGAAATGAAATTATTTATTTGCTATATGTAGGTGTTCAGATTCATTTAACGGACCTACAAAAGATTTAATTTGATCGGTCCACCTCATCATGCTCAATGCATAGTGCCCGTTTAAGGCTTTTTTATTATTATTGTTAGGCTTGCGCTTGACCACTATCTCACCTGATGGTAAGCGATGATGTGATTCACAATGAATCATTCTTGCCTTGAAAAACCTATTCACTCTTTACTTATTGACTCCCAGGCTATAGCTATGAGGAAATACAGATTCTGGGAGGGAATGCCTTTGCTGTACGCTTAATAAAAGTATTCCCAAAAGATTTGGTGCGTATGGGTGGGATGTCCACCGTGTACCGTTGACGCATCGCCGTACGTCTTGTAGTCCAATGATGGATCGGGCTAGGAGAAATTAGTTCATGCAATTCCAACGCATGCTCCCCGAAATATAACCGATAAAAAACCGACAGGCTGGCAACTCGGCGCCGATATTCAAGGCTTCCAAGACCACATTGCCGATGAGTCTCTTGGCCAATTTTTCAATTGCTAGCTAGTTCCTAATATTAATTTTACCATCAATCAAATCATGAAGTAGTTGAAAAGCAATTATTTTTAGAATTCGAGTTGTTTATTTCAATAATTCTAGGGAAAACCATCACATAGAAGACGCCAACAGCACCTGATGCTAAACTGAAGAACTTAAATCAAACGAAACGCTTGCGAAGGAGTCATTTGTTAAAATTACTAAACTTTCTTGAAAAGTAACGTAGAAAAATGAAAGGAAGCAATTCGTGAGAGAATATCTTTAGGTCTTATATTTGCGTACAAATTTAAAAAGTGAAAGGTTTTTCGTAAACGGATCAGTATTTAAGAGATCAGTCATCATCATCTATTTATTTATTTTATTGCATATAACATGGTATACAAAGGTGTTACATGAGTTAAGGGTGAGATCATACATGTTTTGCTAAAGCATGCAAAATGATTAACACAACTAATGTTCAAAGTATTCCTTAATGCTATAATAGTACATTATGGTACAAGTGTATAATGTTGGTGTAGAATTTAGCGCCTGCTTGGTTTAGCACTAAATTCTGAGTTGGTTGATTTGATTGGTTTTATATTAGAATGGTAATGGTTTGGTTATTGGTTTACAACCACTGGTTTAATGATACGCAATAATGGTTTTAAAAGTTATATTGAATACTAGTTAAAATAATGGTAAAGAGTTAATCTAAGCTAAAGTAGCACTAAAATGGTTTGATTGGACTTACGCGATTGGTATCCGAACACGCACTAACTGACGCTAGTTGTGATAGATGCATTTATGGAAATGTACGCAGGCAATAGTGCTGAGCTGTTCGTTTGCAATTATTGCACCGAACAGTTGGTGATTACCGCTGAGGCGCCATTGAGTCCCGAGCCGTCAGAGCCGAGGACGGTAATCATCAATACACACGTGTTTCATACGACGTTTTTCAACACACTTGTGAAGAAAATAATACAAAAAAGTCATTTCCAACAATGAAAACAAGTTGTGAACATTTTTTCGCAATGGCGGGCCAATATTACTCAGTTTTTCTATGCGCGGGCATCTAACAATGGCGATTGGCCATAGACTAAAAGAATGAGTATTATTTTTTTTGGGTTTACGCGGATAGCATTTTAGTCACGTACGAAATGGGGAATTTCAAGTATTCTTTATTATAGATAAAAACAAAAGTTATATTTGAGTGAAAGTTTTATTTTTAAACACGTGCAAGATGAAATTATCTATTTAAATACGAAGTTGCATGAAATGATCAAGCAATACATTAATTTATTTTTACTAGCGGGCACAATCTTTTTTGTATCGAATCTTTTTTAAGAACAAAGCAACTCAAACAATGAATAAAAAAAAAACTCTGTAACTCGCTTGTGAATAATAGCAATGAAAAAGTCATAGTTTAATTACAGGTGTCATTATGTGCCTAATTGCGGTGAAATTAGAGCCACTTTATTAGCAATTGTGTTGAAAAAAATATTATCATTTAGCCATTTAAACAAGTGAATTTTAAACAGTCTGCTATTTAGTATTTTAAGTTTACATGGTAATTTGTTATATATGTGTACAGCCATAGCTAAACATCTTTTACTATATTAGAAAGCTAAATTATTCCCGAATAACATATGCTATTTTTATCCCAAAATCGGGTCCTGTGGGGTGGCCTATGGGTGTGAAATCGCGGCGAAAAGCTAGTACTTAATAAACATAGTCAATCTCAAGAAACTAATTAAGATTAAGACGATTGATAAAATTTATTCCGGTAGGTACATACTTATTACTATGACAACGTTTTTGATTTCGATCCGAACATATTAAATGACGCAATGAGATCTTGTCTGATCTAGACATGTAATGAACATTTTGTACCGAAATACTTCACGTAAATTGCGAGTGAATAATTAAATATTCATCACATTCCACACAATGAAATGCGAGCGTGATTACAAATCGATTAATTATCTCGATGTTAAGTAGGTACTGTTACTGATTTCACGTTATTTCGTAGGCACGTTACTTAACTATGATGTTTTTAAACCTGTTTATTCCACGACTGAAAATAGAACTGCCGTACCTCCACTGATAAAATAATTAGCACCGTACGTCTTGTAGTTTGATGATGGAAAGGGCTAGCCGGAATCAAATTGTTCAGTTCCGTCGCACACTCCCCGAAATATACCCGATAAAAAACCGACAGACTGGCGACTCGGCTTCGATGTTCCAGGCTCTGGAACTTTGACATCGACTTTGTGCATCGTTGCCAATAAGCCTGTTGCATTTAAGATTTCTACTAGATGATTTTCGCACATTGATTTTAAGGCTTTTTTTGGGTTTTAATGCAGGCATGAATTGTGGGTATCAAATACTTTTTGTTCAAATTTTCGTTATGTCACCTTGTACTGGATCTAACTACTGGATGATTTCTGCACACTGATTTCAAGGCTTTTTCTGAGTTTTACTGCAGCATGAATCGTAGGTATCAAATACATTTTTGTTCAAATATTCGTTATATTACCTTCTTTTGGATCTAACCTCCTAAGGTATAATAATCACAGTGGATCTTTGTGTCTCTGAAGTTGGTTCTGTCAATTAATGCGCAAGTAACAGTTTAACTGCATAGAGTAAGCGAGATAGGATGATGCGACAAACGTAAGCGAGTGAAAGAGACAGTTATACAATGATAACTTCACTTTCAATATTGTCACATAAAAAGATACTGCGCAGGTTCTTGCAGCCAATTCAGAGACACAAAGATCCGTTGTGAGTATTATATACGCATGATTAATTTTAGTGCAGCTTCAATATCGTCCGTTCATGATCGGCCATTTCCGACGTGTTCGGGTAGTGAATTTCAATGAACTTTGGTTTATCATAATAGGATAAAAACACGCAGTTTCACAAAATTAATTGTTTGTAGCGCAACAACTGCAACGTAAATAATTATTACATTATTCAACACGCACACAACCAAATAGTTCGTGAAAACAAAAGTGTACTATGAAGGTATAATTTTATTGTGACAACAATATTATTGATGTTTTTGCGGCTTCATTAAAATTAATTTTAAGCAGAAGTAGAACATTATTTAAATAAACAATTATTTCTGGAAGCTGTTTCGTGTTCAGATTTCATGTTTTTATTGGTTGACCCAAAATACAATCTGTTCGGAATATCATAATTACTATAACGAATTTTATATTAATGGATTTCCCTGCCGACTAAAATTTCGTAGATTTTCAGAACGCGTTAAAGTTTCGCACATGTTATTCAACAGATTATTTTGCTTTTATCAATCACTCTGCCAGCCTTTTTGCAACAATTTTGGGATCAGCTGTTGAGTCTAACCAAATGCAGCTAAATACTACCACATTCCAATAACTCTTGGCAAGTCTTTTTTTTTTGCCTTGATAAATGCTAATGCATACTGCGCTGCCACGGGGAGATAGCGCAGTTATGTGGGACTCCAACCCAAAAAAAAATCCACGGTGTCCTTCTGTGCCGTGGAACACGGGCACGCTTTAGCACTTGTCCGTGAACCCGCTGCGGCTATCCGTCACCGCCGGACCCGCCTCTGGGAAGTACCTCCCATCACCGGCGCACCAGAACACATTGTGTCAGATTATGGCTTCTCACTACCGAGGAGTTTTGGAATGTCAGATAAGGTCACCTATTCACAGAATTCCTTGGCGACCGTTTGACTTCTGCGGTTGTTATTATTTAGCCTTGAGTTCCTTATTTTTCCCTTCATCTTCTTCAAACAGTACCTCATTATGTACTAAGGATCATGGTCCCTGGACCCTTTTAAGCGTATAATCTGCCTCCATCGGCTCCGGTTCGTAGTTGCCATCACCACCTGCTGATATTTGCGAGGAGTAGCTTCTTTCACTTGGTCAGACCATCGTGTTGGTCTGACCAAGTATTCGGTATTTCCAACAATGACTAGCTTTTCCAGGCTGCTTTTTCCCCTACGCATTATGTGTTCGAAATAGGTCAAAAAATGTTGTTAGCAAAGTGTAAATAATCGAGTCTTGATATGAAGTTGAGAAATAACGGACACATTTGTGCGTTTGACTGTCCATGGTACTCGGAGAATCCGCCTCCAGCTTCACATTTCTAATGCGTCTATCCTCCGTCTTTCTCTTGCTTGAATGGTCTACATCTCAACTCCAAAGAGGCAAATCGGGAAACCCAGTGCTCTGGCCAAACGGGCTTTGGTTTTGTAGCTTATACCACAATTTTTCCGTTTGTACTGTAGGCGTGTCATAGCATCCTTAGCCATGGCTACCTGTCGTACTTTATATTTTCCCCTATATCAGCGATATTTATGTCACTTAATTTCAATATCAAAACAATGGCAAGGCAAATTATGGCAACGACTAAGAGAGCGTTATGTAGTTGTCTTCAATAACATTTGTGCGATTCCCGCCTCAGAGTGTCTCTGCTGTTTCGAGTTTAGGGATTTATCCACCCGGCGCCTCAATCTACGCCCGTCGGGGCTGTTTCACTGAAATATGAGCATTATTACCAACTTTATAGCCCTTTTATTTCATTTCTACACCAAACAGTTTTGTATTTTTTCTTTATTTGTATGTATATGAGAACATTTGTCGGTGTTAACGCTGATGAATTATGAAACTAAATCAGAATGGTTTGAAAACAAAACGTGACTATTGTATAAGATAAAAAAAAAACAATTGCTTGTGGATTACAATGCTGCTTTTGGGTAGGATAGCGTCATCAACTGATTAATGCCTCAAATATTAATTATTTATTGTACACCAAAAAGCATCATATAAAATACAGTGATGTTAAAGTTTATGTATAAAAGCAAGCTTAACTCAAAGATGAGTTATCTCAAAGCAAGCCTTCTAAGATAATTCCTTTTCTTTTTTAAAAGTTGATGCCCCATAAACATTCCATAACACGAGCAACACATCAACCCTCGTTTATTGCTGATCAGAGAACGCTACAAAACTAACGAATTGATACTTTTTGCCAATGACATCTATTTCCATAACTATCTCGGTTATCGGGGCCACGTACTGCATGATTTGTTTCTGAAGTCTCGTAACGATCCTATTGGCCGCGATAACATCTTGCGGCATGAATATTGGCCAATACGGTAATAACAACGATAGTAGCCATTCGTTGTAATAATTATTTGGTTAAAGGTTCAGGCCTTTCTAGAGATTTACTATGGGTGTCTGAAAGCTTGAGGTCCCTCTCTTAGTAACCAATAAAGATCAAAATCGGTAACCGTATCGGGCTATAATGTATCGTTCCTCGGTAATGTCTTGCCGAAATGACTTAGCAGTTCTAGTGGTTATTATATTTATTGATACTTCTTGAAGTGTTATTTCCATTAAAAGTTTCGGGTAATATGACTTAGAGGGCCAGACTTTTGTAAATATGTTCGTATTTTCTTCGAATTAGATACGACATAAAATGTTTGAATTAGTTTAGAATTACTTTCTCATTCCTATGCCACACGCATTTATATAACTTGATTTAATTTTCGCAAGGTTCGCAATAAATGTGAATAAAATTGCGTATTTTTTTCACAACTATTGCGTGAATAAGATTCTTAGAATGTTTCGAAGAATCCAAATAAAAATACCTTAAATCGAGGCGCCAAATAAAATAAATTGAATCCAGTCAGTTAGTCTAGACCTGCAGAGTATGTATCACGTTCCTCTAATGCTTATTATGTTTTCGTTCTTTAATTAAATTCGTCGAATCAATTCAAAAAGCAATTTGGAATCCCCTCGAACCTGACCTTATGTTACGAAGTTTATTATTATTTGTTTAGTAATAGCTTGTATTGTAGATTGTACGATACAAAAATTCAATTTTGATGACAGAATGAATAAATAGTCATAATATTTAATAAACTGTCCCTACAAAGATAATAATTTATCTCAAAAATTACGCTGTATATAAATGATAATGTTAACGAAAAAGACAAACGAAGAGAAGTTATGCTTCCAAATAAAACGACAACGAATACAAAATAATTCATAAAAATGTGAATAATCAAATTGGCTCTATTATGAATTTGAAGGGAAATTACAGGGAGACAAACGCAAACGACATCATTTTCGGTGAAAGCAGCCGTTTCATTGAATACATTATTTTCTAGGGAGTTGTAAAAGGAAAGTGGTCCTATGTAATAGGGTTTAGAGAGTTGAACTGTCGATGTAAGGCAATCACGGCGTGTGTTCAACCTTTTTATTGCGTAGGTGCTCTTAATGAGTTTGGTTTACCTCAACCAAACCTTGATCCGTTTATTGTGGTGAATGGTGGTGCTTTCGGTTAGGTGCTGGTTAATAGAAACTGGGGTATTGTTTACTGTTACGGTGGTTTTGTTGGTATTATAAGTTAGGGGTACTATAATCAGTTTTTGATACTGTATACTACTTCAAGACATAGTACGCTTATGAAGCAAAACACTGTCTCCGTTCCCTTGGGTGTCGTTCTTGTATCAACTTAAGGATTCCTGCAAGCTCATACGAGTACTAAAGTAGGGATCTTCTTTCCAGCTTTTAGTGCTATGTTGTTGTTTTTAGGTACTATTAGAAGTGTTGCATACATAGATACATGAAGCGTCAGGTATCTAGCACAGATTGTTTTCTGTGTAGATAAGGACCACCTAAAAATATTACCTAGCTTTAACTATCATTAACTAATTCCAAGTTCCCTCTATTCTTCTTCATGGTCGCGCTCTTCATTACTGAAGGTCGTGCCCCTGAAAGGCCCTTATAGCGTTTGTCCGTTGATAATTCATTCTTGATACATATTAATATCATTCTTAATTAGATGATACCCGTATACCTAAAGGTATGAACTTGATCCATTAAGTCTTACATAAGTAAGTAGTCTCATTTTTTTCATTTCAGCGCTACGTTGAGTATAAATTAATTCCCTAATTATTAACTAGGTAAGTGTTGTGACAATCTTTAATGAAGTTGACTTGGCTTCGTCTTTCATTACATTTAATTTAATTCTTACGTTACTGAAAAGTACTATTTTACTTAAGTAAGACTTAAGGACGTACTTGTACTCGTAGTATAATAGACTAAGACTAAGAAAAATTAAGAGATAATTAATCAAAAAGATTCAATGAGTTCTCGTTATGTAAAATTATTATTGGCATTATGAATGCTATACTTATCATGAATTTAAAATCCAAATACAGTTGAAACCTTTGACCTTTATTTAAACAAATACTTATATTACTAGAAATATAAGTTTGTTTATATACAACAAACACCCACCAACCACATATAACCAAACAAACATACCTAACCTAACCAAACATAAGTTACCACCCATACGCACAAAACGTTTCGGGGACACTTTTATTATGCGTACAGCTAAGGAGTGGAATTCCCTGCCGGAGTCTGTGTTTCCCGGTACCTACAATCTAGAGGTCTTTAAGTCAAGAGTGAATAGGTTTTTTCTAGGCAAGCGTGCTTCACCGTCGACCACATCATCGCTTTCCATCAGGTGAGATAGTGGTCAGGTGACCAGACGGAATTAGTTCATGCAAATCTAACGCACACCCCCCGAAATATAACCGATAAAAATCGACAGGCTGGCAACTCGGCGCCGATATTCAAGGCTCTGAAGCCTAGATTCGACCACTACCACATTGCCGATGAGTGTCTTGGCCCGTTTTTCGATTGCTAGCTAGTTGTTAATATTAATTTTACCATAAATCAAAACATGAAGTAGTTGAAAAGCGATTATTTTAGAATGCCAGTTGTTTATTTCAATAATTATAGGAGAAACCAGCACATGGAAGACGCCAACAACACCTGATGCTAAACTGAAGAACTTGAAACAAACGAAACGTTTGCGAAAGAGTAATTTGTTAAAATTCTCAACTTTCCTGAAAAGTAACGTAGAGAAATGAAACTTGTAGAAAAATGGAAGGAAGAAATTCATGAGAATATCTTTAGGTCATATATTTGCGTAAAAAATGTCTTAATTTATCTGCAACTGGCAACTTATCCCACATACACAGAAAAGTGAAAGGATTTGCGTAAATGGATAAGTATTTTAGAGATCAGTACGTTTACAAATATAATAATGTAAATACTAGCTTCTTGCAGCAGTTTCGCCCGCGTGAAAGTCAAAAATTATCCCAAGGCAACGTATGCCCGAGATAAAAAGTATCTTAAGTGCTATTCCAGACTTTAAACTATCTCTGAGCCAAATTTCCTCCGGATTCATTCGGTAGTTTGTGCGTGAAAGAGTAACAAACATACAATTACACACACTCACAAATTTTTGCCTTTATAATCATAGTGTAAAAAATAAATAGTACTTAATTACTTTTTTTTTTTTTTTATATCTTTTTTTTACATACCTTGCCCCACACCTTTATCCGCCGTTGGGGTAGACAGAAATAACAGAATGCCACCTGTTATGATCCTTTCATACTTATTTTAAATTGTACTTACGCGAGAATAAAATAATTATAGTCCTGAAATTAAAGCTGTAAACAGCAGTACATAAGCCAGCACATAAATACCAACATGGAGTGATGGATGACGTATATTGTAGAAACACGTGTTCCAAGATACGGAGGTTTTCGTGGGGGCAAGGGAATTTCTATTATTAAATTTATTACCCGACTTTAGTGGTGTGCTATGAATATCCTTTTTTTTTTTTTTTTTTTTTTTTTTAATGCTTGGCGTCTCGCAGTTCGGCCAAAGTAGCCGTCCTCTGCTTAGCCGGACTAACCTGTGGAGACTAAGCTATGTAGCCTCCGGCCAGGCTTAAAGTTTCTAAACCTAAAGCGACAGCACTAAGGGCTATCCCAGTTGGGGTCGGACCTCGGCTCAGGGCGTCGCTTGGGGGATGGCAAAGGCCGGATCTGATAAAGTGATTCTACCATCCGTTCGGAAAAGCCTACGTAAAGAAGAACGGACAAGAAACTCCAATAATATCTGACTGGTATTTAACTATGGCTCAGCACGCGGGCTAGCTTATAGAATCGAAAAGGTTTACGCGACGAGCCTCTGCGGTGAGGACGGAACGAATATGTTAGTTAATTTTGTATGAACGGCGGGTTCGTACTATTTACGAACCCACTGACCGTCCTTGTAGATAAGGCTATCGAGCTCCTTAGTGATGGACTCATACCTCGAAAAGAGGTTGGCGCATTCAGCGGGAAGGAGAGAGCCCGCATTCCGGATTTCAGTATCCAGAGCACGGGCTTGAGGGGTCATGAAAATGGAGTACGCGCTAATTATATTTTTAGCGACGCATACATATGGCACTTGCCCGGAGGGGGCGACAGGGGGCTGGCACTTAGCAGCAGGGGTGGTGGAAGCCACCTTCTGGCTTTGTGCGGTCATAGGGGCGGCCATAGGGGCGGCGGGGGGCATTGAGTCGGGGATAATAATTGGCGCTGCGATGGGAGTAGCCATCAGCGCTGGAATCGGCTGGGAGCAAGACTGAGGAGCCACACTTTGGTGGTTCAGCTTGCCCCAGGGTGAAGGCCTCTGAGGGGCTAGTCTGGGGGGGAGTTGAGTGGTAGGGGCTTGGCGCGCTTGGCGCGCGTCATTACGCCTGGCCATTTTAGGCGCAAGCTTAGGGGCTCTTGGGCAACCACGGTAATTAGCCGGGTGCCCGACTTGTCCACAAAGCACGCAGCTGGGAGGCTCCGTGCATTGTGATCGGTCTTTTGGACGGGAACAGTCCTTGGTATTGTGCTCTCCCAAGCACTTAACGCACCTGGGAGGAGCGAAACAATTGGTCTGAGAGTGACCGTAGAGTTGGCAGTTGTGACACTGACCAACGAGATGGGGACGGTATGGCTTTTCAATGGAAATGCCTGACAAGTTACATACGGTACTGACATTGAAAATGGGATTGTGACCCTGGAAGGGGAAACACACGACAAGGACCATGTCGTAGAGATCTCCGCCTCTTGCTTTATGCAATCGGTGGACCTCTGACACAGGGACTTTTTGCGCTAATAAATCCTTTCGGATTTCTTCCGTCGGGATTTCCTTCGGAACGCGCTTAATGACAACTCTAGTGTACTTTTCCTCCGGAAGGGAGTAAGTATGGAAAGATACTTTCCTGTCTTTTAGAAAACGAGTTAAACCTCGATAATCATTGGGAGTGGGGACTTGAATTCTGATGCCTTGTTGGCATGCAGTGGCCTTGGTGAAATTAATTTTACGCGCTACACAGGCGCTTGAAATGTCGCTCCATTTCCCTTTATCTTGAAGATAAATGGGTGGAGGAGGAGGAGGCTTCCTAGTGGTAGTATTATTTACTACTACCATAGGGCTAGGCGAGCGGTTTGACCGCTGAGAAGGACTAGCGGGGGCGGGGGCGGGGGAGGGTTGCCTGTCGGGCAAGGCCGGCGGCAGAACTGGCTGGGGAGAGGTCTTAGCTACTGGCTTTTTGGCCTTGGTAGCGTGAGGGGGACTTTTCCTCATTTTCCTCTTTCCTCCAGAGTGGACTATGAAGTCTCTGTTATCAGAGTCAGAAGAAGAGGACATGGTGGCATAGTCCTCTGACAAATCGGGCTTATTGGGGTCAATTGGTAACACCTGATCGATGTGGTCAGCTACTGCTGCCCATTCATCGTCGGTACTAAGGGCTGTGTCCATATCGATGGGAGAGTCACCTTCCTCATCGACCCAAGACTTGGATCTGGACTTAGTGTCCGCGTGAAAAGCGGCTATGCGCTCCTTGTACTTTTTGTACTGGAGGCGATCGGACTTCCTACGAGGAGGAGGCTTAGTAGCCGAAGTCTGGGGCTTTAAAGGGCTACGGTCTCTCTCAGAGGGAATTTGATCTGACTTTCTAACCTCGCCCTGGGAAAGGGTGGGTGATCTAGGCCCGGAAGTGGGCCTGACGGGTGGGTTGGGTGATATGGGAGAGTCCTTCTCCTCACATGGCACGGGGGCCATGCTAGGTTCGGGTTCTAGTATCGGATCATCCACGACCGGATTTATGTTTGGTACTAGTGTTTCTAACACTGTGCCAAAAAGAGTGGCGAGTCTAGCTCGGAGATGAAAGTCCTGAGCGAACCTCTCCTTAATTGTTTTAATGGCGTATTGCGCATTTTCAGGGAGATGACTTATGTCAGAATAGGGCGGGGGGGCAGGGGCACTGTAAGGTGCACATCTGGCAAGAGATGCAAGAATAATCTTGAAACGGGCCTCATTTTCATGACGCGGACTGGGATCGTCCGACATCAAGTCCTTGACGAGCTCTATCAACACCTCAACGGGATGCATCGTTGTCGATAGAGTCAGAACAAGGAGAAGAGAAAAAAAGACTAAAAACTACTAAGGGGCTGATAACCTTATTCCCCGGGTGGATGGGCCCGGGGATGTTTGAATCCTACCCTCCCAGCCGGGTTAGACTGGGAGGTGAGTATCTGGTGAGCCCTAAGCTTGTTATCCTGCCACCAATCTTATTGGGTGGCAGGGGTCCTAGGGTACCGGTGAACCCACCGAAGGTGGGCCACCCTCCTCCTGTGTACCGAAAGTCTGGCACGTCGGGGTTGAGACACCCGACCGTGCCAGGTGAATCGCTGTGGGGCAGAGACAGGGGTGCGCGACCTGTGAGCGGCGCGCGGAGACGCGGCGACCGCAGTGACGTCACGCAGTGGCGCGACGAGTCGGAGAGAGGGGCGCGGCGGGGCGCGCGGTGGGGGCGGCGAGAGCGGCGGGCGGCAGCGAGACGTCCGCTCGGCGGCGATGGCAGGCGAAGAGTGATGAATGAATATCCTCCTGTTGGAGCCAATTATATTGTTGATATGGAATTTTTTTCTACTTATTTACACGATTTTAATAGCGATGGTAAGGGAAATTACTTAAGAAAAGTACATTTTCTTGAAAGTATATAAATATATATATATTTTAGGTATCAATTTGTTTTTGCCTACGCGAAATCCTTTTAAGACTTTCGTTATCACGTAGAATCAATTCAATAATATTTCCTAAATTTTTATTTTAACGCAAAAAATACTTTACGATTTCTCTTATTTTATTGCCTCAAATTGCGATTTGTGACTCTATAGATAATAATTTATTTTTAGAGAATGCTTGAATCTAGATGAATAATTAAAATGTGTCGACAATGCCAGTCATACGTCCAGTGTCTTCGATAGCTCATAGTAGAGTGTTGACCACCTCTTTCAGATAGACAGTTGACATGACACTTGACAGATTGTTTGAGTATTGCCAATCTACTACTAATAAACTACGGCTACTAGACTTCGTCTTTGAATGACATATAGTGTCTAATAACGGTACAGACTCTCGGATAAAAGATGACGTCATTTTGTTTGAAATAAATATGAATTATGCTTAGTGTCACTTACCAAGGATACAAAGCATGGCACCGAAATATCAGGATTTATATGCTCTGTGTCTCAGTGCGTGTTAATGATCAACAGTATATAGTTTGGTAGTTTTATTTATAACTTTAACCCAGCAAGTATACACATTAGTTCAAACTAAATTACTGAGTACCATTTGAGTGTTTTGGTATTTACCAGTGCGCATATTATATTTAATTCTCTTTTGTTCTTTAACCCTGAAGTTTGAAATCTGTCAGTGTACATGATGAAATCAAAATTGAGTTGAACCGCAATACACACCATGGCGTGGACAAAGCTTAACACTGGACTTTAAGGGTCACAAATCCCATTGCAAACGAACACCGGCTGATCCTGTTACCTTTGTATCGGCAAAAGTTTACTCATACACTCCAGACCACTCCCTTTGATTGATACACTTTTTTCGGTTCGCTGGGTATTAACAGCTTCATCACTTTATTTCTTTCCCAAGGATGAGCTTTTGTTTGTGGGTAAATAGTATTGTACACTTCCCGGACGTAAATGTGGGACAGCGAGTTTTAATAAAAGTGGCAATTGTTACCGTCATAATCTGGCTGAGTAATTGAATGAAAAAGTACATTTGTGGAGATTGTAGTACTTCTTCTCATTTTCGTGTGAGGATGTGGCCACCTCTGGTGTCAGAGTTAATCAAGTCACCTCTGGGACCCGCACAGGCCCCTGACTTGGCTATTTCAGACTTATATTAACTATATAAGTCCAGGTTTCCTGTGATGTCCAAGATAAACTTAGACAGTCCATATGAATTTGAAAAAGTCACATTGGTACTTGCCCGGATTTGAACCCATGACCTCAAGCACAAGGGACGAGGTCTCAGCCACAGGGCCACCACGACATACAATTGTTACTAACGGCTAAAGATGAAACGAAAGATGAAAAATGTTTCGAACTTTTATTTAATGAATGATTACTGGCTGATCATTTTATCCTTGTATAATTTACTTTTAAATGCTAATGAGATGATCGATAAAACTTGTAGTTCTAAAAACTGGCTAGATTAGAGTTAGGTTATATTTATAATACTTCGCTCATACATGATCAATAAGAAGAGCATCATTCTGTAGGCGCATTTATCATAACATCCCATTCTAAAACGAACAAAAACTACTCTCCACTTAGTCCAGAGCGTGTCAAAGACATTGATTTGTAGAACGGGCACCTTTCAGCTAGCGATCATTTAAACATCAGACGGAACCCAGCAAACGGCCCGCATCTTATGAACAAATAACACTTGACGGCAAATTGTAACGGAATACAAATTAGAGGATAGATGCAATTTCGCAGAGTGATGAGACGGTTTGAACAGCTTCCAACACTGGAATTTCCAATAGAAAATGATTATTTTTCAATATTAGCTTATATTCTAGTCGGTTCTCGTTTAGTATTCATGGAATAACGGCGACACTTCGGAGTTTTCTTGTTAAATGTGATATTTCTGGAGTGTTCTGCTGCTTGCCTGTCGTTTCACGTTTGGTTCGATCTTATGGTTTGGACGTGAGTAATCGTAGTTTTGCGAGAACAAGAAAGGAAAGAGGCATTTGTATTAAGTATTTAATTTGTGATAAGTTGCATGTAATCGATTTTTGACGATATTGTAGTCATCGTCAACCTCCTGAGGCTCTACCAGGTGACAACGGTTGTCTAAACGTTAACAATTTTATAAGCGCTATCGAAATATCATGTTAGTTGATCATATTCTTACATTTACGCATTTTGAAATTCGCTATTTTTCAAAGTCATATCTATAAGTATAGTAATTTAATCAGATATGGCAGGTTTTGAATTACCAATGGCAACAACTTAATAGGGAAATTCAACAAGCCAAAAAGAAGCACTCAATCGTGTTCCTTAAACTTTGGTCATCAATCATTCACTGGAAAAATGATTGAGCGTTTGTTAGTGAGGTGATAAATGAAGATGTCACAAAACTAAGCCCGTATTTTCTTTTATATTCGATGTCCTGCATTCTTTAAAAATACACGTATAGTCATTTCGGGGAAATCCATCTTTAGCATTCACAAAAATACCTTGAAGACTTCAAAAAAATGTGGCGGTTATTAGATAATATGCATTTAATACTACAGTTTATTTTGCAGGGTTGTCTTTGGTTGGGATAACAAGAGCTTTTGCAAAAAAATATTTAAAAAATCTAAAAAACCGAACTGCTTAAGAAACGAACTAAAAAGTCGTAAACAAGAAGAAAATCATGATGTGCGTAAATGAATGTAGTCGGGTTTGATTTTTTGTTTTTTTTTTATGTATAACTTTTTAGTTAACATTTTTTTTTAGAATTAGGTACTTTTAAACGTATAAATGTTATATATTTTTGAAATCACTTCCAACAATTTTGTTTTGCTATCCCAAACAATGGAAAAAATTAAATTGGGCCGCTACAATATGGCGGCCAAAAGCCGTAATTTTTCTATTTTAATGTAGACAGTGACACTCGCAAGGTTAAGTAAGACGAATCGATTGACGTAAGAATCTTCAAAATCGGCCAACGCGTTTCTGCTCCAGAACGCCATATAGGAACAAACATACATACATAGACTGATAAACGCATTACCCTCCTTCAGCAGTCAGGTAAAAAGAAAACTAATTTACGATTATCTTTTCAGTAGTAAGAACAGTTACTTCAAAGTTTTCTGTAAAGTCATAAATCCCAAGTAACTGTGGTAGTCAATAGAACCTAATGATTCTAAAAACTTTGAAAGTAAATAAAAAACATGAGCTGTTTCATTATTAGAGCGTCTAAACGCTTCTATTAAACTTAGCAGACAAGAGACTCTTAGCAAGCACGATAGAAAAAAAAAAAACTTCAGACGGACGTACAATCATTTAATGAATTCGCAATTTGCATACCGTCAACGACCCAAGAAAAAAGTAAGGATTCTTTTAGAGAGGACTGTGCGAAAACATTTAAAATCCTCCAATTTTAGCCGCTTGTTCAGCCAGCGCAAACAATATATTTGAAATACGTTGATCAAATTATTTGACTGCAATAGTCACAAACCAAAACGCAATGAATTTTTATTGAATTTGATTTATTATGAAATATTAACTTTATTTTCAGTAACGTACAGAACTACCAATAGGAGGAGGAAATATGCCAATGAGCCGTATGACACTTACCTAAATGATAAAGACACACTACGACAAAGTCCAACAGCTCTATAATATCTAAAGTTGGCGCTACTTCGTCGTTCTGTATTCGTGCTCTTGTTTCTCTTATTATTGGTGTCCCTTTTGTTCTGTCTTTAAATTAAAGACTAATGACCTTAACTTTTTCCTTTGCCATTGCCCGTGCTGTACTATTAGTAACTGAAGTAGATCGGACTAATTACAGGAAACACTTCCGTGGCAAAGTATCATCTGTTCCCGTCTGTACCTAATCTAAAAATTTCAAAGTGGACCATTTACATTGAATTAAAAGACTCGTCTATATGTTGAAACGTGTACAGTCGATTCGAAAAGTTGTAACTTTCGGAAAGAGTTACCGAATTCATGAAGTGCAATTCCACTTAGCTTTGGGTCGGTAAAACGCTGATGCGGACGTGGTAATTTGGGTAATTTTTCGTCGAGAAGAGTCAGTTCGGCGGTCAAAAGGAATGATTCCATTTCATCCGATGTGCTCTCACGTAGTTCTAGTAGTTGTATTAATTAAATGCAAGCCCCTGAGTCCATTTTACGAGCCCCGGTAGAGTGGAACTCGTTTCGTTTATCCGCTTCCACTCATAAGCAATTACTTTGCCGAAACGACTTTCCGAGGGACCACGAACGTGCAAAGAAATTAAGCTTTGCGGATTTTAGGACATTATTAGTGGTTAGAGATTTGAGTGTGGTGTGTCAGTTTGCGTGGAGATATCTGTTGAATGTGGCTGTACAGAAAACGGGCATATTAAATGGATATGAAGATCAAAATTTCATGCAGATTGTTTTGATTCTGTCCGACCTGCTTTATGATGGTATATATTTACCTAACTTAACGGCGAGCCGTCTGTCGCAATAGCCAAAAAGCTCTCGCCAACTTCGTTCTTCATTTTGTGGTTGTCACTGAAGAGACCTCCTGCAAAATGATTTTATAATTGCTAGTTTAAGTTTAAATAAACAATTTAATTACCCATATATTTTAACTAGCTTTTGTCAGCGGCTTCGCCCGCGTGATTGTCGAAAATTAGCCCGATTGTATATACTACCGGGATAAAAAGTATCCTATGTGCTATTCCAGAGTATAATCTATCTCTGTGCCAAATTTCATCTAGATCCGTATAGTAGTTTTTATGTGAAAGAGTAATTAACAAACAAACACACACAGTCACCAACTTTCGCCTTTATAATATTAGTGTGATGTAGCCATCATTTAATTTTATTATTTTAATGTATGAATTACTGTGTTTATATATCTCTAATGTTAAACTGACAAATAGTTTATTTATTTAGTTAAGAGTTTTGTTAACACAAACAAATGCACGTAAACAGATTGAGCGAGCGCTAGCGTTATTAGAATCTTTTAGTGTACACGGATTTAATAACTTGCTTTGGTTTTACAATTTACAGAGCTGTTCTGTGTTAGCAGTCTCAATGAGACCTAAATTACTATGTTAGCTTCGACTCGACAAAAACCAAGCTCCAACTCAGTTCTACCAAAAAGGCATTTAATATTTATAACCAGTATCTTTTGTGTGATTTATCTGCTTAATCGCAGCGACAATCGTTTTTTTACGATCGAAACTATAGCCATTAAGTCAATACTTGAAAACTTTTTTACGACTCTCGATTAAGCGAATGAACAGATTTGAAGACCGAACAAAACGAGGAGAGTACGATTGTTTATAAAGTTAATTTATCAAGTTTTTTGTTTCGAAACTGGCCGTTGAAAAACGAATAACTGAACGTAAAGGGTTTTTGCATGTTTTATGAGGCTATTGTGTATTTCGTAATTATTTTAGGATTTCGAACAAACGTTTCGAATACAAAGCAAATGTCCCTGAATGATGAAATTGCTGATAGCATAAAAAGGACCGAAAAAACACCTTCGAAATTTGGAAGATGTCGAAAGTTGGGTCTTAAAGTTTGTATTCAAAATTGCGCAGATAGGACTCAAGTTCGGTCCATATTCAAAGTTTGGTGCTTGAAAGTTTGTGCATCCATAGATTGTGTGCTAAAGAATTCGGTATGTGCACTTCGTTGCAATTGAGTTCCTTTTAGGTGAGTTCCGCATGAATCGAATGTAAAAGGCTTTCGTTTGGATTTGGAATATGCGGGCGCCCGTTTGCGTTGCAGGTTTGGTTGCTGTAGCGCGCTCGTGTTACATTCGTAAACGTGCCGGTTTTCTCTCACATTGTGTTTAACATGTTTCAGGTTTTGATATATTTACAACAATAAACTTTGATTTGGTAATAGATACCTATTACATTGCTGTCGATTCGCTCTAACGTCTTCAGTAAGATAATCCTCGATAGGCTGTCGAAGGCCGTGGAACCTCTTCAGCGCAAGGAGCTGGCGGGTTTCCGTTCGAACCGCTCATTCACGGACCAGATCAACATTCTTCGTACTCCGAAAAGACCTTTGCTACGTTGAACTGGTCCAGCATCTGGTCCCGCCTGTTGGATATTGGGGTGCTGGCGAAAATAGTCCGCCTATTTGAGAGCATCTACAGTAAATATTCATGCAAGGTGACTCACAACGGCCTCATCTCGGCAGATACCGCAGTACATGCATGTGTCCGTCAGGTCTACCTTCTTTCGCCCCTGCTCTTCATAGTCGTTATCGATGGAATCATACTTTGCACATACGAAAGCAGGCGCCGCGGTATAGAGTGGGAATCCATTTCAAAAACATCCAGGCAATCGCAGCAACTGACCCGAAGGGTTAAACTCAAGATCTTCGGGTCCAAAGTCAAATCTATAAAGGTAATAAGGGACATCTCACGCCAAATCCAGGTCTTCGTTAACCAATGTCTTCGTTGCATCCTCGGAATATACTGGCCCGAAAAACCTTCTTTTTTTGTTATTATCAATAGGCTTGCGCTTGACCACTATCTCACCTGATGGTAAGCGATGATGTGGTCGACGGTGAAGCACGCTTGCCTAGAAAAAACCCATTCACTCTTGACTTATAGACCCCTAGATTGTAGCTATCGGGAAACACAGATTCCGTCTGAGCATTTCACTCCTTATCTGTACGCATAATAAAAGTGTCCCCAAAACGTTTTGTGCGTATGGGTGGGATGTCCACCATGTACCGATGACGCATCGCCGTGCGTCTGGTTGTCCGATGATTGGAACGAGCTGGGCGGAATTATATCATGCAATTCCATCGCACACTCCCCGAAATGTAACCGATAAAAAACCGAAAAGCTGACAACTTGGCGACGATGTTCAAGGCTCTGGAGCTTTGGTATCTCTAACATAGAGCTGTTGGAGAGATGCCACGGGTGCCCGATTGACAGGCAGATTAAGCATCGTAAATGGAGATGGATTGGGCACATACTCCGGAGGGATTCCGATCACATTCCTAAACAGGCCATGGATTGGAGTCTTCAAGAAAAAAGGAAGCTTGGCCGTCCACGTTAAACCTGGCGACGCACCGTAATTGCTGAAGCGACGAACATCGGAATGAAGTGGAGTGAGGTGAAGCGTGAAGCTCATGACGTCGCGATGGAGGACTACTGTGAACGTCCCCTGCAAGTCATAGCGATGAAAACCGCGATATTTTGTGATCCTCAGTCTTCGTAGTTACCGTATGAGTACGAAGCATAGGTCTTATAATTCCATTTACCTCAGACTTTTCTGTTATACAATAGTTCTTGTAGTAACGAAACATGGCGACGAGGAGTTGCGCATACGAAATTCGTGAAACCTATAAGTGCGACTTCTAGTAACGAGGCATGTGACGGTAGCGAGGCGGCCAAGCCACATATTTTGACTAAGATGTATAGTTTGTGAAGTTAGGGTTTGTAGAGTTAGAAGCTTGGTTCTACATGAGGTCTGATAACTTTTTGACAGTGTGAGCCATATTATGGTCTCGTCTTGGCAACTTTTAGCATGAAAATGTTTTTGTTGGGATGAAATTTTACAGTTTAAAATAATGTTTTAAAATAAATGGAACGCTCGTCTCACAGTTTAACCAATCCTGCTACTTCTAGGTATATAATAATTCGAGAAATCAAGAATCACTGCGTCGTTGGTCTAGTAAGCAAGCGAACGATACTGCTGAGTATGAGTTATGGGATTTTTCCCCCTGCAATTTTTCAGTAGCACTCAAAGTTCTAGATTTGTGCCTATCATCATCAGCCTACAGCAGTCAACTGCTGGACATAAACCTCTTCAATTGCACGCCACTTGCTTCGATTTTCGGTAACCCTTATCCAGCTGCTACCAGCCACCCTGCGAAGATTGTTACTCCATCTAGCCTGAGGGCGTCCTACCTAACGATTACCAGTTCGCGGTCTCCACTCTACCCCAACGGTCATCGGTTCTACCTGGCCAGGTCTTTGCCACTTCAGCCTGCTTATTCTGTGAGCTATGTCGACAAATTTTGGTTCTCTGCCGGATCACGTCGTTTCAGATTCGATCCCTTAAAGAGACTCCGATCATAGCCCTTTCTATAGCTCGCTGAGCGACTTTAAATTGATGCACCAGCCGTATCGTGAGTGCCAAGTCTCGGCCCCGTAGGTCATAACAGGTAGGACGCACTGGTTGATGACTTTGGTCTTCAGGCTCTGTGGTATTCAGATTTGTGCCCGGTATTAGCAATAGTCTCGGCCCTTATTACATGAGATTTACCTACACGTAACAGGCGAAATATGGGTGAACTATCGTTGCATCTTCACCCAGCACTGGGCATCAATGTTATGTTATTTTAAATTATGAACGAAAAATTACTGGGTGCTAACTGTATAGACTACTAGAGGACGCCTCGCGGTTTCACCCGCGTAGTTCCCGTTCCCGTGGGAATACAGGGATAAAAAGTGAAGGATAAAAAGCCTATGTCACCCGGGGATCTCTATCCCCGGGTGACATAGGCTTTTTATCCTTCCCTTAGCTACTCTTAGCTTCCCAACGGTGAAAGAATTTTTGAAATCGGTCCAGTAGTTTTGGAGCCTATTCGGTACAAACAAACAAACAAACAAAAAAATCTTTCCTCTTTATAATATTGGTATAGATAGAAATTATAACTTGGTTCGTTATTAATCGTTGTTAGATAATTCGTTTGGGATTTCAATGCTTAGCGAATTAGGTTAATTGTTTTGTATCACTTAGTTTCGGTTATGAACTCCTAAACTATACATTTTTGAAGTGGTAACCCTACATATTGGCTAAGCACTTCAACAAAATACTTTACCCAACTAGATCGGACTACTTACCTATCAAATTCATACAAATACTTTCTGAATTTGAAATTCAATTAGGACTTTTTGGTAAATTATATTAAGTGATAAATATGTGGGCTCAGTGAATGATGACCTGATGGAGCATGAAACATCCCTGATTTGGAGTAGGCACTTCGTTGGTTATGCTAAGGTATCAACCTAGCATTCCTGTGACTGAATTATTGCAAACATCGTTTATAATGAATCGCGTGATATTGTGAATTCTTCCTTCTCAATAAGCCACGAGTATATTTAAAACTATGGAATTTATTGTATTAAAAAATAAGCTGTTCACAACATATCAAGCATGTTTAACCTCGTAAGATTAATAAATAACTTACGGTGTCTGCAATAATCCGGTGACATAGACAGGTATACAATCCACATCTCCATTGATTCAAATGCCACTTCCCATAAAACTTAGCCCAGTGTCCTTTCAGCACACCCACCCATTTACCCCATGTCATGTGCAATACCATAATATATCTAACCAAGCACTTCAATAAAAATAAAAACCGAATCGTTATCCGCCACCCTTTTATACACCTACAAAGAGATCGTGTGATCAAACTAGTGTCCGACCAAAGGTCGATTTCTTGCCGAAACCGAAGCCGAAACCGAGTAATCGGCACAATTGAAGCCAAATCCGAAGGTTGAATAACTCTAAGAGAGGCATGACGCAATTTAAACGTAATGCGAATGTGTATTTTCTATGAAAATTTGGAAACTTAACAGATTTCAAGTTACGTTTTTTTTTAAATTGCCGATTTTTTGTCTATTGGCTTATTTTTTTTGTTTTTTTCTCTCTTATTCATTTGTGTTTTGAATTTTTGTGTAGTAGATAAGTTCTCAACACTAAAATTGTAGTTAACTGAACCAAATGGGTCGTAGTAGACGATTGATAGTTATAAATGGAAATAAATTAGCTTTTAATTCAAACCGGTCGAATTGAATCGCATTGCGTCCATGCGAACTTACTTGCAATGTCGCTTAGTAAAAGTCGCTTATCAATGTGATATAAATCAAATAACATCGAGCCATCATGGATGTCGCTAAGAAAATAAGTTCTAAATTGGTATTTTGTTTTGTTGTGGCAATTTTTTGGCGATGGCGAGTGGCCTGCGCGATGCAGTATGACCCCTAGTCAATCCTATACAATTTTGTGTTTTTGACAATCGCTAACGCTACGCTTTCGATGATAGAATGCCACTTGTCTAGGGCTTGGCTTGTCGTAATAGTTCGTTTGATTTCGGAGCTTGCTAGAAACCTTCGGATTCGAGGTAAACTTCGGTCCATTTTGGCCGAAGTCGAAGCCGAATCCGAAGGTATAGTTGGACACTACACCTAACATAAAACACTCGTAGATAACTTAGTTCGGACAGCGCCGCGTCCCAACGATTTATAATCTAAATCTGTAACAAAAGAATATTACAATTCTACTGATATATGTTACATCTGTGCTGAGTGATTTTAACTTTGGGAATTAAATGTATGACTATTTGCGTGATCGAAGGTTCTTTACTTGATGAAAGATCTAGCTGGGGTATAGGTAGTTGAACTATCGTTTATACAATCGGATTGGATGGACTAAAGGAGGTAAGGTAGCTTTTGAAACCGTTTGAACTATAACACGGTCATGATGCTGAGTGAGTGGTCTAGCTGGCATTGTAAAGTAATGCTCAAAATCGAATCTTGCATTGTTATATTAAACGCGAAAGTTCCCGGCGAATGACCTACAGATTTCGCGGGAATGAATTAAACTAAAAATGATTCCTCTTTATTAACTTTGTGCAGATGAAGGCACCTTGTTTAAATTTCTCTTAGGTACCTAAAAGTGAGTGATAACCTGAGGGGAATTACCTAAGTGCGGTTACATAATCATCGAACAGCAATTTGTAGTAACTTTAGCGGCATTGAATTCCTAAGTAATTCAACTTGCCATCCCAAAAGAAAAGTGGTAGTAACTTAACATTTTTGGCATATGGAACAAGTTACTTGCCAGAATTCGCGAATCATTTACATCACACGCAGATCAAATATTTCCTACATTTGGTCACAGCTGCGACCATTTTTTATAGAACGTAGGACTGAAATGGACCCAAAAGCCTTAATACTCAGATATGGAGAGAATTCAAATATGAAGTTTGAAATATGAATTGAGCTCAGTCGAGTCGATAGAAAAGCCTGTATTGCTGTACAAAAATTGAACTTGATATTGTAGGTATATTGCTTAATGTCTTACTAAGCAAATAACCAAACATCACGCCTGTAGGTATTCCCTGAAGTTGTAGGCAGAGTTGTATCTACCGGTCCTAGGTATACTACAGCCACATTTTGCCAATCATATTTAGGTGTCAAATCAAATTGGGGGTGATTGTTGAGATGGATATGCGGAGAGACGAGAATGGATAAAGTGAGTCATTTGTATATTAGAGGAAGTTTGAAAGTAGCGCTAGTGACAGAAAAAATTAAAGTAAACCGTTTGTCCTGGTATGGTCATGCGATGAGGAGGGATGAAACGCGTTACTAAAATAGTTTTAATATAAATTTGGGTGGATGGAGACGGAGAGGATGTATGAAATGTGTGAGAAGTGGTATATGAAATAAAAGGGAGTTAGTGATAGTCACAGGGGACAGGACGGTATGGAAGAAGAAAACGTGTTAATTGAGGGTGATTTTATTGTCATCATCTGGTACAAATACAGGCTGCTAGTGAGAAATTTCACATGAAAAATTCAATATCATTGCCCGAACCGATCATGTAAACCTGGACTGCATCATCAGCAAGAGCGCTTACGACCGAGACCAACGAGGCAGTCTTCATAAGCTACTTTGTGAAACGTTATCCGTATTTTGTTAAAAAATCGACAAAAAATCTACACTAATCTATACCAATATTATAAAGAGGAAAGGTTTTTTTTGTTTGTTTGTACCGATTAGGTTCCGAAACTACTTAACCGATTTTAAAAATTCTTTCACCTATGGAAAGCTACATTATTCCTGAATAACAGAGGCTATAATTTTGATGGGAGCAAAGCCGCGGGAGGGTCAGCTAGTAATATATAAGTACCTAGGCGACCGAGTTCTGCTCGGGTGAAAATAGAGAAAAAACGTTTTCTAATAATGAAACCTAGCTAGATAGATTTATCGCCCCCGAAACCCCCGAATACTAAATTTCATGAAAATCGTTGGAGCCGTTTCCGAGAACTATATATCACATCACACTCATCATCTGCCTAGCCTTTTCCCAACTATGTTGGGGTCGGCTTCCAGTCTAACCGGATTCAGCTGAGTACCGTGTTTTACATAGAGCGACTGCCTATCTGACCTCCACAACCCAGTAACTGGGTAACACGTTACCCCTTGGCTAGACTGGTGTCAGATCTCAAGCTTCTGTAACTACTACTACTACTCGTAACGGCTGTCAAAGATCTTCAAATTACAGCCGGGACTAACGGCTTAACGTGCTTGCCGAGGCACGGAGGAAACTCGGTATGTTGAAATATGGTCACCCATCCACGGACCGACCTCGTGAAGCGTTGCTTAACCTTGAAATCGACCCATGCGGCTGTTATTATTTAGCCAAGAGCTCCTTTATATATCACATCACACTAATATTATAAAAGTGAAAGTTTGTGAGTGTGTTTGTATGTTTGTTACTTCTTCACGTTCAAACGGCTGGACGGATCTAGATGAAATTTGGCACAGCCATAGATTATAGTCAGGAATAGCACATAGAATATTTTTGAAGGATTCAATTATTCTTTTTATCCCGGGAATAATTATGTTCCCTCGGGATAATTTTCGACTGTCACGCGGGCGAAGCCGCTGGCAGAAGCTAGTGTACATATATACAAGAATTGCTCGTTTAAAGGTATTAGATAAGATAGATATGAGATATAATAATATATAAGGGGAATTATTTGTTTGTTTCTAATCGATAAACTCAAAAACTATTTAAACGATTTTGAAAATTCTTTCACCAGTAGAAAGCTACATTATTCCTGAGTGACATTGGCCATTTTTTATCCCGAAAACGGGTCCTTTGGGGTGGGCCACGGGACCGAAGTCGCGGCGAAAAGCTAGTACTTAATATACACAGTCAATCTCAAGAAACTAATTTAGCAAAAAACTGTGGGTGTTTTCCTGGACTTATCAAAGGCGTTCGATACAGTTTCCGTCCCTAATTTGTTACTTAAAATGGAACAAATTGGCATACGTGGCAATGCCCTTCATCTCTTTCGCAGCTATTTGACGGGTCGGAAACAAGTTGTTAAATTGGAAACCTACATAAGTGGAGCTGAATACGTGACATTTGGTGTACCCCAGGGTAGTGTCCTTGGACCGACCCTCTTCCTCATCTATGTCAATGAGCTGTGTCAGCTATCTCTTGCCAACACTAAAATCATTACATATGCGGATGACACAGCTCTTATAACCCATGGCAAGGACTGGCCTGAGACTCGTGAAAGGGCGGAACAGGCACTACGGTTGGTTATGAACTGGTTAACCTCAAACCTGCTCACCCTTAACATCTCTAAGACCAAGTTTATCCCCTTTACCCCAGGAATTCTTAGTCAACCACCAACATCATTTGAGATCAGGTCCCACGTGTGCGCTGATGCAGTCAGTAATGTCTTGTGTAACTGTGCACTGGTAGAACGCTCTAACAGTATAAAATATCTTGGAGTTATAGTGGACAATCTCCTAACGTGGAAAAAACAGGTTGACCCGAACCGGGTTAGAAGATTGATTTATGTGTTTAAGAAGCTTAGAGCAGCCGCTGATTTCTCGTGTTTGAAAATGGCTTACTTTGCTCTCGCACAATCAGTTGTTAATTACTGCATAACTACGTGGGGTGGAACCCACAAGACATCCATATTGAGGTTAGAGAGGACCCAGAGCAGTCCTCAAAGTACTAGCTAAGAAACCAATCAGATTCCCAACCTCTGAACTATATCTACTCTGTGGGGTTCTCACAGTAAGACAACTGTTCATACTTCAGACTGTTCTTAAGAAACACAAGCTCCTACACTACGATCCACAGTATCTTTCTAAGAAGCGACGCTCTGACATAATCTGCAAGACTAAGTTCTGTAGACTAGCGGTGGTAAGTCGTCACTTCGATTACATCAGCCCCAAACTTTATAATAAAATAAATAGCATTTTAAAAATTTACCCTATGACTGGAAACTTATTAAGGAAGAATTTGACGGAGTGGTTACGATCCATATCCTACGATGCAACTGAACAGCTTGTGGTAACGAACTAAGCATAACAACTCACACATGCAAACACACACACACGCCCACACACATATTATATACACATACCCACACACACATACACACATACACTCTCAACACACCCCTACACCTTAACATACACTTCATTTGATTTGGTGTTTTTTATATAAACTCATTAAATATTATTTTTCTGTCTAGTAACAATATTTTCATAGTAGTCTGGAAAAAATTACTTTATACTCTGTCTTGTTGTCGGGCGCTGATAGCTGCGCCACAGTTTATACTTCTGTAGCTATCATCGTTCCATTGTACTGTGTTTAATTCCTAAATGGTTCCAAATAAACGTTTATTATTATTATTATAATTAAGAGTAAGACGATTCATATAATTTGTCACAGTAGGAACCTACCTATTTCCATGACAACGTTCTTTCATTTCGATCCGAAGATATTAAACGACGCAATGAGATCTCTGATCTAGACATGTAATGAACATTTTGTACCGAAATACTTCGCGTAAATTGCGAGTGAATAATTAAATATTTATCACATTCCACACAATGAAATGCGAGCGTGATTACAATTCGATTAATTATCTCGATGTTAAGTAGGTACTGTTACTGATTTCACGTTGTTTCGTAGGCACCTTACTTAACTGCTTGATGTTTTTAAACCTATTTATTCCAATACTGAAAACAGGACTGATGTACATCCTCTGATAACTAGCACCTAGCACTAACTAGTTAGTCAATTACTTTTTAAGCAATCAGCTGTAAAATAATTATACCTAACTTATTTTTATAAAATCTTAAAAAAAAACTATAACCTTTTCAATTCTAAAGATTAAGATTGATTGAAACGCTATAGGTATGTTAGAAACACTGATTTCAAGGCCTTTTCTGGATTTTTCTGCACGCATGAATCGTGGGTATCAATTTCTTTTTTGTTCAAATTTTCTTTATGTTACCTTGTTTTGTAGAGTTGAGGAAAAATATTGGATTAGGTATGTGGATTAGGTATTTTTCGATGCGAGTCCGTACCTAATCGAAAGCGTCGAGGATTACGTATGGCAGAAAATATTCGTACACAGTCTACACAGAAGATATTCTGTACCTTAAAATGTGGGGGTTAAGTTTCAAGCTTATTTAGCACTGCCGCCAGCGTCATCTATGTGGAATACCACTGGATTAGTTAGTGTTCTAGCGATGTATGTCGATGAATATACGTCGTCGTTAGGGGGCATTATTTTAAGATGATACTCTCGGAGAAAAATAGCAAAACTTTCACGTCTTTTATTGAAATTAAATATGTAAAAATCAGAAACTCATGTAATAATATGCCACCGTTCCGTAATATATCAGAAACGGAACGTCCATACTCCATGCCAAATATTTATTACCCAATCTACATACGATACATAATATCGGTAAGAGGCCAGCGGCTATATTGAATAAATATTCGGATTAGGTAAATGGGTTAGGTATTTTTAAATACTAGGATTAGGTAGATTAGGTATCGTTTTTACCAAATCCGAACCATGTCTATTGTTTTGGACATTATTAATTTTTTATTATTAATTCATGATCGGCTGTTTTTGTTTTTGTAGGTACGTGATCGGGTAAAGAATTTCAATGAACTTTGGTTTATCACAATGGGATAAAAACACGCAGTTTCACAAAATTAATTATCTGTAGCGCAACAACGTAAATAATTATTACGTTATCCAACACCCACACAACCAAATAGTTCGTGGAAACAAAATTGTAGTATGAGAGTATAATTTTATTGTGCCAACAATATTATTGGTGGTTTTGCGGCTTCATTAAAATTAATTTTAAGCAGAAGTAGAATATTATTTAAATAAACACTGATTTCTGGAAGCTGATCGTGTTCAGATTTCATGTTTTTATTGGTTGACCTAAAATACAATCTGTTCGGCATATCATAATAATTATTACTAATAATTATTTCTCGGGAGTACCTTCCATCACTGGAGCGCCAGAAGACATTGTGTCAGATTATGGCTTCTCAATACCCGAGGAGTTTTGGAATGTCAGGTAAGGTCACCTATTCACAGACTGTCGTTGGCGAGCGTTTGACTTCTGCGGTTGTTATTATTTAGCCTTTAGTTCCTTATTTTTCCCTTCTTCTTCTTCAAACGGTCCCTCTTTAGGTACTAAGGATCGTGGTCACTGGACCCTTTTAAGCGGAAAATCTGCCCCCATCGGCTCCGGTCCATAGTTGAAATCACCACCTGCTGAAATTTGCTTCAGGACGTAGCTTCTTTCACTTGGCCAGACCATCGTATTGGCGACCGACCTCGTGCTCTCTTTCCTTCTGTATTTCCAACAATAACCAGCTGCTATCTCCCCTACGCATTATGTGCCCGCTATACGCAAACTGTAGACAACCGTGTCTTGATATGGAGTTGAGAAAGGACGGACAAATTTTGCGTTTGACTGTCCATGGTAGTCGCAGCATCCACCTTCAGCATCACAATTCTAATGCGTCTATCCTCCGACTTTCTCTTGCTCGCATAGTCCACGTCTCAACTCCATAGAGGCAAATTGGAAAAACCAGTGCTCTGATCAAACGGGCTTTGGTTTGTATCTTATACCACGATTTTGCCATGGCTATCCGTCGTACTTTATATTTTCCCCTATATCAGCGATATTTATGTCGCTTAGTTTCAATATCAAAACAATGGCAAGGCAAATTATGACATCGACTAAGGGAGCGTTATGTTGGTGTCTTTAATAACATTTGTGCGTTTCCCGCCTCAGAGTGTCTCGGCTGTTTCGGGTTTAGGGATTTGTCCACCCGGCGCGCGGCGGCGGCGCCTCAATCTACGCCCGTCGGGGCTGTTTCACTGAAATATGAGCATTATTACCGACTTTACAGCCCTTTTATTTCATTTCTACACCAAACAGTTTCGTATATTTTTATTTATTTGTATGTATATGAGAACATTTGTCGCTGTTAACGCTGATGAATTTTGAAACTAAATCAGAATGGTTTGAAAACAAAATATGAGTATAGTAAAAGATAAAAAAAACAATTGCTTGTGGAATACAATACCTGCTATTGGGTAGGGATTGCGTCATCAACTGATTAATCTCTCAAATATTGTACACCAAAAACATTATAATTATAATACACAGTGATGATAAAGTTCATGTATATAATTCCTTTTCTAAGATATTTTAATTCGTGAGGTATTTTAATACCATGATGCAACTATTTGCCATGCGTATACATACCATACCTATTTAAAACTTGATGCCCAATAAACGTTCCATAACACAAGCAACACATCAAACCTCGTTTATTGATGATCAGAGAACGCTATAAAACTAACGAATTCATATATTTGATGCCACAGACATCTATTACCATAACTATCTTGGTAATCGAGGCCACGTACTGCATGATTTGTTTCTGAAGTCTCGTAACGATCCTATTGGCCGCGATAACATCTTGCGGCATGAATATTGGCCAATACGGTAATAACAGCGATAGTAGCCATTCGTTGTAATAATTACATGGTTAAAGGTTCAGGCCTTTCTAGAGATTTACTATGGGTGTCTGAAAGCTTGTGGTCCCTCTCTTAGTAACCAATAAAGATCAAAATTGGGAACCGTACCGGGCTATAATGTATCGTTTCTCGGTACTGGCTTGCCGAAATTACTTAGCAGTTCTAGTGGTTATTATATTTGTTGATACTTCTTGAAGTGTTGTTTCCATTAAAAGTTTCGGGTAATAGGACTTAGAGGGCCAGAATTTTGTAAATATGTTCGTATTTTCTTCGATTTAGATACGACATAAAATGTTTGAAGTAGTATTTGTATCCCCTTTATCATTTCTACGCCACACGCGTTTATATAACTTGATTTAATGTTTGCAAGGTTCGCAATAGATGTAAATAAAATTGCGTATTTTTTTCACAACTATTGCGTGAATAAGATTCTTAGAATGTTTCGAAGAATCCAAATAAAAATACCTTAAATCGAGGCGCCAAATAAAATAAATTGAATCCAGTCAGTTAGTCTAGACCTGCAGAGTATGTATCACGTTCCTCTAATGCTTATTATGTTTTCGTTCTTTAATTAAATTCGTCGAATCAATTCAAAAAGCAATTTGGAATCCCCTCGAACCTGACCTTATGTTACGAAGTTTATTATTTTTTGTTTAGTAATAGCTTGTATTGTAGATTGTACGATACAAAAATTCAATTTTGATGACAAAATTAAAAAATAGTCATAATATTTAATAAACTGTCCCTACAAAGATAATAATTTATCTCAAAAATAACGCTGTATATAAATGATAATGTTAACGAAAAAGACAAACGAAGAGAAGTTATGCTTCCAAATAAAACGAATTACAACGAATACAAAATAATTCACAAAAATGTGAATAATCAAATTGGCTCTATTATGAATTTGAAGGGAAATTACAGGGAGACAAACGCAAACGACATCATTTTCGGTGAAAGCAGCCGTTTCATTGAATACATTATTTTCTAGGGAGTTGTAAAAGGAAAGTGGTCCTATGTAATAGGGTTTAGAGAGTTGAACTGTCGATGTAAGGCAATCACGGCGTGTGTTCAACCTTTTTATTGCGTAGGTGCTCTTAATGAGTTTGGTTTACCTCAACCAAACCTTGATCCGTTAATTGTGGTGCTTTCGGTTAGGTGCTGGTTAATAGAAACTGGGGTATTGTTTACTGTTACGGTGGTTTTGTTGGTATTATAAGTTAGGGGTACTATAATCAGTTTTTGATACTGTATACTACTTCAAGACATAGTACGCTTATGAAGCAAAACACTGTCTCCGTTCCCTTGGGTGTCGTTCTTGTATCAACTTAAGGATTCCTGCAAGCTCATACGAGTACTAAAGTAGGGATCTTCTTTCCAGCTTTTAGTGCTATGTTGTTGTTTTTAGGTTCTATTAGAAGTGTTGCATACATAGATACATGAAGCGTCAGGAATCTAGCCCAGCTCCTTTAGGGAGCTTGCTTTCTGTGTAGATAAGGACCACCTAAAAATGTTACCTAGCTTTAACTATCATTAACTAATTCCAAGTTCCCTCTATTCTTCTTCTTGGTTGGCGCTCTTCATTACTGAAGGTCTCGCCCCTGAAAGGCCCTTGTGGCGTTTGTCCGTTGATATTTCATTCTTGATACATATTAATATCATTCTTAATTAGATCATACTCGTAAACCTAAAGGTAGGAACTTGATCCATGTCTTACTTAAGTAAGTAGTCTATTTTTTTACATTTCAGAGCTACGTTGAGTATAACCTGAGCCCCTAATTATTAACTAGGTAAGTGATGTGACAATCTTTAATGAAGTTGACTTGGCTTCGTCTTTCATTACATTTAATTTAATTCTTACGTTACTGAAAAGTACTATTTTACTTAAGTAAGACTTAAGGACGTACTTGTACTCGTAGTATAATGGACTAAGACTAAGAAAAATTATGAGATAATTAATCAAAAAGATTCAATCAAAGTTCTCGTTATGTAAAATTATTATTGGCATTATGAATGCTATACTTATCATGAATTTAAAATCCAAATAAAATTGAAACCTTTGACCTTTATTTAAACAAATACTTATATTACTAGAAATATAAGTTTGTTTATATACAACAAACACCCACCAACCACATATAACCAAACAAACATACCTAACCTAACCAAACATAAGTTACCACCCATACGCACAAAACGTTTCGGGGACACTTTTATTATGCGTACAGCTAAGGTGTGGCATTCCCTGCCGGAGTCTGTGTTTCCCGGTACCTACAATCTAGAGGTCTTTAAGTCAAGAGTGAATAGGTTTTTTCTAGGCAAGCGTGCTTCACCGTCGACCACATCATCGCTTTCCATCAGGTGAGATAGTGGTCAGGTGACCAGACGGAATTAGTTCATGCAAATCTAACGCACACCCCCCGAAATATAACCGATAAAAATCGACAGGCTGGCAACTCGGCGCCGATATTCAAGGCTCTGAAGCCTAGATTCGACCACTACCACATTGCCGATGAGTGTCTTGGCCCGTTTTTCGATTGCTAGCTAGTTGTTAATATTAATTTTACCATAAATCAAAACATGAAGTAGTTGAAAAGCGATTATTTTAGAATGCCAGTTGTTTATTTCAATAATTATAGGAGAAACCAGCACATGGAAGACGCCAACAACACCTGATGCTAAACTGAAGAACTTGAAACAAACGAAACGTTTGCGAAAGAGTAATTTGTTAAAATTCTTAACTTTCCTGAAAAGTAACGTAGAGAAATGAAACTTGTAGAAAAATGGAAGGAAGAAATTCATGAGAATATCTTTAGGTCATATATTTGCGTAAAAAATGTCTTAATTTATCTGCAACTGGCAACTTATCCCACATACACAGAAAAGTGAAAGGATTTGCGTAAATGGATAAGTATTTTAGAGATCAGTACGTTTACAAATATAATAATGTAAATACTAGCTTCTTGCAGCAGTTTCGCCCGCGTGAAAGTCAAAAATTATCCCAAGGCAACGTATGCCCGAGATAAAAAGTATCTTAAGTGCTATTCCAGACTTTAAACTATCTCTGAGCCAAATTTCCTCCGGATTCATTCGGTAGTTTGTGCGTGAAAGAGTAACAAACATACAAACACACACACTCACAAATTTTTGCCTTTATAATCATAGTTTAAAAACTAAATAGTACTTAATTACTTATATATTTTTTTTTATATAATTTTTTTACATACCTTGCCCCACACCTTTTTCCGCCGTTGGGGTAGACAGAAATTACAGAATGCCATCTGCTATGATCCTTTCATACTTATTTTAAATTGTACTTACGCGAGAATAAAATAATTATAGTCCTGAAAATTAAAGCTGTAAACAGCAGTACATAAGCCAGAACATAAATACCAACATGGAGTGATGGATGACGTATATTGTAGAAACACGTGTTCTACGGGGGTTTTCGTGGGGGCAAGGGAATTTCTATTATTAAATTTATTACCCGACTTTAGTGGTGTGCTATGAATATCCTCCTGTTGGAGCCAATTATATTGTTGATATGGAATTTTTTTCTACATATTTACACGATTTTAATAGCGATGGTAAGGGAAATTACTTAAGAAAAGTACATTTTCTTGAAAGTATATAAATATATATATATATTTTAGGTATCAATTTGTTTTTGCCTACGCGAAATCCTTTTAAGACTTTCGTTATCACGTAGAATCAATTCAATAATATTTCCTAATTGTTATTTTAACGCAAAAAATACTTTACGATTTCTCTTATTTTATTGCCTCAAATTGCGATTTGTGACTCTATAGATAATAATTAATTTTTAGAGAATGCTTGAATCTAGATGAAGAATCAAAATGTGTCGACAATGCCAGTCATACGTCCAGTGTCTTCGATAGCTCATAGTAGAGTGTTGACCACCTCTTTCAGATAGACAGTTGACATGACACTTGACAGATTGTTCGAGTATTGCCAATCTACTACTAATAAACTACGGCTACTAGACTTCGTCTTTGAATGACATATGGTGTCTAATAACGGTACAGACTCTCGGATAAAAGATGACGTCATTTTGTTTGAAATAAATATTAATTATGCTTAGTGTCACTTAACAAGGATACAAAGCATGGCACCGAAATATCACGATTTATATGCTCTGTGTCTCAGTGCGTGTCAACAGTATATAGTTTGGTAGTTTTATTTATAACTTTAACCCAGCAAGTATACACATTAGTTCAAACTAAATTACTGAGTACCATTTGAGTGTTTTGGTATTTACCAGTGCGCATATTATATTTAATTCTCTTTTGTTCTTTAACCCTGAAGTTTGAAATCTGACAGTGTACATGATGAAATCAAAATTGAGTTGAACCGCAATACACACCATGGCGTGGACAAAGCTTAACACTGGACTTTAAGGGTCACAAATCCCATTGCAAACGAACACCGGCTGATCCTGTTACCTTTGTATCGGCAAAAGTTTACTCATACACTCCAGACCACTCCCTTTGATTGATACACTTTTTTCGGTTCGCTGGGTATTAACAGCTTCATCACTTTATATCCTTCCCAAAGGATGGGCTTTTGTTTTGTGGATAATAGTATTGTACACTTCCCGGACGTAAATGTGGGACAGCGAGTTTTAATAAAAGTGGCAATTGTTACCGTCATAATCTGGCTGAGTAATTGAATGAAAAAGTACATTTGTGGAGATTGTAGTACTTCTTCTCATTTTCGTGTGAGGATGTGGCCACCTCTGGTGTCAGAGTTAATCAAGTCACCTCTGGGACCCGCACAAGCCCCTGACTTGGCTATTTCAGACTTATATTAACTATATAAGTCCAGGTTTCCTGTGATGTCCAAGATAAACTTAGACAGTCCATATGAATTTGAAAAAGTCACATTGGTACTTGCCCGGATTTGAACCCATGACCTCAAGCACAAGGGACGAGGTCTCAGCCACAGGGCCACCACGACATACAATTGTTACTAACGGCTAAAGATGAAACGAAAGATGAAAAATGTTTCGAACTTTTATTTAATGAATGATTACTGGCTGATCATTTTATCCTTGTATAATTTACTTTTAAATGCTAATGAGATGATCGATAAAACTTGTAGTTCTAAAAACTGGCTAGATTAGAGTTAGGTTATATTTATAATACTTCGCTCATACATGATCAATAAGAAGAGCATCATTCTGTAGGCGCATTTATCATAACATCCCATTCTAAAACGAACAAAAACTACTCTCCACTTAGTCCAGAGCGTGTCAAAGACATTGATTTGTAGAACGGGCACCTTTCAGCTAGCGATCATTTAAACATCAGACGGAACCCAGCAAACGGCCCGCATCTTATGAACAAATAACACTTGACGGCAAATTGTAACGGAATACAAATTAGAGGGTAGATGCAATTTCGCAGAGTGATGAGACGGTTTGAACAGCTTCCAACACTGGAATTTCCAATAGAAAATGATTATTTTTCAATATTAGCTTATATTCTAGTCGGTTCTCGTTTAGTATTCATGGAATAACGGCGACACTTCGGAGTTTTCTTGTTAAATGTGATATTTCTGGAGTGTTCTGCTGCTTGCCTGTCGTTTCACGTTTGGTTCGATCTTATGGTTTGGACGTGAGTAATCGTAGTTTTGCGAGAACAAGAAAGGAAAGAGGCATTTGTATTAAGTATTTAATTTGTGATAAGTTGCATGTAATCGATTTTTGACGATATTGTAGTCATCGTCAACCTCCTGAGGCTCTACCAGGTGACAACGGTTGTCTAAACGTTAACAATTTTATAAGCGCTATCGAAATATCATGTTAGTTGATCATATTCTTACATTTACGCATTTTGAAATTCGCTATTTTTCAAAGTCATATCTATAAGTATAGTAATTTAATCAGATATGGCAGGTTTTGAATTACCAATGGCAACAACTTAATAGGGAAATTCAACAAGCCAAAAAGAAGCACTCAATCGTGTTCCTTAAACTTTGGTCATCAATCATTCACTGGAAAAATGATTGAGCGTTTGTTAGTGAGGTGATAAATGAAGATGTCACAAAACTAAGCCCGTATTTTCTTTTATATTCGATGTCCTGCATTCTTTAAAAATACACGTATAGTCATTTCGGGGAAATCCATCTTTAGCATTCACAAAAATACCTTGAAGACTTCAAAAAAATGTGGCGGTTATTAGATAATATGCATTTAATACTACAGTTTATTTTGCAGGGTTGTCTTTGGTTGGGATAACAAGAGCTTTTGCAAAAAAAATATTTAAAAAATCTAAAAAACCGAACTGCTTAAGAAACGAACTAAAAAGTCGTAAACAAGAAGAAAATCATGATGTGCGTAAATGAATGTAGTCGGGTTTGATTTTTTGTTTTTTTTTTATGTATAACTTTTTAGTTAACATTTTTTTTAGAATTAGGTACTTTTAAACGTATAAGTGTTATATATTTTTGAAATCACTTCCAACAATTTTGTTTTGCTATCCCAAACAATGGAAAAAATTAAATTGGGCCGCTACAATATGGCGGCCAAAAGCCGTAATTTTTCTATTTTAATGTAGACAGTGACACTCGCAAGGTTAAGTAAGACGAATCGATTGACGTAAGAATATTTAAAATCGGCCAACGCGTTTCTGCTCCAGAACGCCATATAGGAACAAACATACATACATAGACTGATAAACGCATTACCCTCCTTCAGCAGTCAGGTAAAAAGAAAACTAATTTACGATTATCTTTTCAGTAGTAA
Organism: Orthosia cruda; assembly: GCA_964057195.1. Classification (NCBI taxonomy): domain Eukaryota; kingdom Metazoa; phylum Arthropoda; class Insecta; order Lepidoptera; family Noctuidae; genus Orthosia; species Orthosia cruda. Next base: position 20,689,513 of record OZ059828.1, read on the forward strand.
GAACAGTTACTTCAAAGTTTTCTGTAAAGTCATAAATCCCAAGTAACTGTGGTAGTCAATAGAACCTAATGATTCTAAAAACTTTGAAAGTAAATAAAAAACATGAGCTGTTTCATTATTAGAGCGTCTAAACGCTTCTATTAAACTTAGCAGACAAGAGACTCTTAACAAGCACGAAAGAAAAAAAAAAAACTTCAGATGGACGTACAATCATTTAATGAATTCGCAATTTGCATACCGTCAACGACCCAAGAAAAAAGTAAGTATTCTTTTAGAGAGGACTGTGCGAAAACATTTAAAATCATCCAATTTTAGCCGCTTGTTCAGCCAGCGCAAACAATATATTTGAAATACGTTGATCAAATTATTTGACTGCAATAGTCACAAACCAAAACGCAATGAATTTTTATTGAATTTGATTTATTATGAAATATTAACTTTATTTTCAGTAACGTACAGAACTACCAATAGGAGGAGGAAATATGCCAATGAGCCGTATGACACTTACCTAAATGATAAAGACACACTACGACAAAGTCCAACAGCTCTATAATATCTAAAGTTGGCGCTACTTCGTCGTTCTGTATTCGTGCTCTTGTTTCTCTTAATATTGGTGTCCCTTTTTTTCTGTCTTTAAATTAAAGACTAATGACCTTAACTTTTTCCTTTGCCATTGCCCGTGCTGTACTATTAGTAACTGAAGTAGATCGGACTAATTACAGGAAACACTTCCGTGGCAAAGTATCAATTGTTCCCGTCTGTACCTAATCTAAAAATTTCAAAGTGGACCATTTACATTGAGTTAAAAGACTCGTCTATATGTTGAAACGTGTACAGTCGATTCGAATAGTTGTAACGTTCGGAAAGAGTTACCGAATTCATGAAGTGCAATTCCACTTAGCTTTGGGTCGGTAAAACGCTGCTGCGGACTCGGTAATTTGGGTAAATTTTCGTCGAGAAGAGTCAGTTCGGCGGTCAAAAGGAATGATTCCATTTCATCCGATGTGCTCTCACGTAGTTCTAGTAGTTGTATTAATTAAATGCAAGCCCCTGAGTCCATTTTACGAGCCCCGGTAGAGTGGAACTCGTTTCGTTTATCCGCTTCCACTCATAAGCAATTACTTTGCCGAAACGACTTTCCGAGGGACCACGAACGTGCAAAGAAATTAAGCTTTGCGGATTTTAGGACATTAATAGTGGTTAGAGATTTGAGTCTGGTGTGTCAGTTTGCGTGGAGATATCTGTTGAATGTGGCAGTACAGAAAACGGGCATATTAAATGGATATGAAGATCAAAATTTCATGCAGATTGTTTTGATTCTGTTCGACCTGCTTTATGATGGTATATATTTATCTAAACTTAATGGCGAGCTGTCTGTCGCAATAGCCAAAAAGCTCTCGCCAACTTCGTTCTTCATTTTGTGGTTGTCACTGAAGAGCCTTCCTGCAGTTTAAGTTTAAATAAACAATTTAATTACCCATATATTTAAACTAGGTTTGATTGTCGAAAATTAGCCCGATTGTATATATATACTCCCGGGATAAAAAGTATCCTATGTGCTATTCCAGTGTATAATCTATCTCTGTGCCAAATTTTATCAAGATCCGTATAGTAGTTTTTATGTGAAAGAATAACAAACATACAATCACACACAGTTACCAACTTTCGCCTTTATAATGTTAGTGTGATATAGCATCATTTAATTTTATATATATTTCTGATGTTAAACTGACAAATAGTTTATTTATTTAATTAAGAGTTTTGTTAACACAAACAAATGCACGTAAACAGATTGCGAGGGCTAGCGTTATTAGAATCTTTCAGTGTACATGGATTTAATAACTTGCTTTGGCTTTACAATTTACAGAGCTGTTCTGTGTTAGCAGTCTCACTGAGACCTAAATTACTATGTTAGCTTCGACTCGACTAAAACCAAGCTCCAACTCAGTTCTACCAAAAAGCCATTTAATATTTATAACCAGTATCTTTTGTGTGATTTATCTGCTTAATCGCAGCGACAATCGTTTTTTTACGATCGAAAGTATAGCCATTAAGTTAATACTTGAAAACTTTTTTACGACTCTCGATTAAGCGAATGAACAGATTTGAAGACCGAACAAAACGATGGGAGTACGATTGTTTATAAAGTTAATTTATCAAGTTTTTTGTTTCGAAACTGGCCGTTGAAAAACGAATAACTGAATGTAAAAGGTTTTTGCATGTTTTATGAGGCTATTGTGTATTTCGTAATTATTTTAGGATTTCGAACAAACGTTTCGAATACAAAGCAAATGACTCTAAATATTTAAATTGCTGATAGCATAAAAAGGATCGAAAAAACATCATGATTCGAAATTTGGAAGATGTCGAAAGTTGGGTCTTAAAGTTTGTATTCAAAATTGCGCAGGAAGGACTGAAGTTCGGTCCATATTCAAAGTTTAGTGCTTGCAAAGTTTGATCATCCATAGATTGTGTGCTAAAGAACTCGGTATGTGCACTTCGTTGCAATTGAGTTCCTTTTAGGTGAGTGCCGCATGAATCGAATGTAAAAGGCTTTCGTTTGGATTTGAAATATGCGGGCGCCCGTTTGCGTTGCAGGTTTGGTTGCCGTAGCGCGCTCGTGTTACATTTGTAAACGAGCGGGTTTTTTCTCACATTGTGTTTAACATGTTTCAGGTTTTGATGTATAGAATAGAATATACTTTATTGTACACAAAAAAAAAGAAATTACACATATATTTTACAGCAACTTAATACTATGGGTATAAAGGCGCCTATCGCTGACAGCGATATCTACCAGACAATCTTTGGGTGTACTAAAGAACTAAACATAAAACAGGGGTAGCGTATGGTGTACTGCTTCATAAAAAATATATTAATACATAAAAATTATATAGCTATATAAAATACTAAACACAAACTTACAAATAAACATACATACATAATATTACATGCAACAAAATTACAAATAAGGGGTGAACAATGAAATAAGAAATTAGATAGAAACAGAAAAATATTAAAGAGAAAGGAAATGGTTTTTAACAAGGTTTTTAAAAGATGCTAGTGACTGGGCTTGCATTTTTGACATCGGCAACTCATTCCACAATCGCACAGCCTGGACCGTGAACGATTTATGGTAAAACTTAGTAGAATGAGCAGGCATCAAAAGTCTCAAATTCTCCGATGATCTCAAGTGTCTAGAATGTGTGTCATGAAGGCACTTAAACCGTTTTTACAACAATAAACTTTGATTTGGTAATAGATTGTAATGTACCTATTACATTGCTGTCGATTCGCTTGAAAGTCTTCAGTAAGATAATCCTCGATAGGCTGTTGAAGGCCGTGGAACCTCTTCTGCGCAAGGAGCAGGCGGGTTTCCGTTCGAACCGCTCATGCACGGACCAGATCAACACTATTCGTATCATACTCGAGCGGGTAGCAGAATGGCAAAGGGAGATTTATCTTACCTTTGTCGACTTCGAAAAGGCTTTTGATGCGTTGAACTGATCCAACATCTGGTCCCGCCTGTTAGACATTGGGGTGCCGGCGAAAATAGTTAGGCTAATGGAGAGCATATACAATAAATATTCTTGCAAGGTGACTCACGACGGCCTCATTTCGGAAGACATCGCAGTGCACGCAGGTGTCCACCAGAGCTGTCTTCTTTCGCCCCTCCTCTTTATAGTAGTTCTAGATGGAATCAAGCTTTGCATATACGAAAGCAGGCGCAGCGGCATAGGAGGATTGTCCAACGTCTTGGGAGACTTGGACTATGCTGATGACATATCCCTGCTGAGTCATACTCGCGCCGATATGCAAGCATGACGAACGACCTGCGGCAGGAGGCAGCGAAAATTGGGCTTAAAATTAATACCCGGAAGACCCAGGAGATGCGTACGAAGGTGAAAAATTCTACACCAATGCTAATCGGTAAAGAGGTGGTGGAGTGCGTCCACCAATGAACGTACCTCAGGAGCGTCGTGTCAGAGACTAGAGCAACTGAACAGTACATCACTTCATGGATCACCAAAGCACGAGCTGCCTTCGCGCAGCTGAGACCCATTTGGCAATCGCGGAAACTGACCCGAAGGGTTAAACTAAAACAAAGATCTTCAGGTCCAATATCAAATCCGTGCTGCTCCACGGGTGCGAAACGGCAACAAATGATATCTCACATCAAATCCAGGTCTTCGTCAACCGATGTCTTCGTCGTATCCTTGGAATATATTGGCCCGAGACCATTTCCAAAGAAGTTGGAGAGATGCCATGCGTGCCTGATCGACAGCCAGATCACGCGTCGTAAATGGAGATGGAATGGTCACACGCTCCGGAGGGATTCCGATCACATTCCTAAACAGACCATGGATTGGAATCCTCAAGGAAAAATGGAGCGTGGCTGTCCCCACCACCGTCTTTGAAGCGCCGTGCATCGGAATGTCGTGGAGCGAGGTGAAGAGTGAAGCTCAAAACCGGTCGCGATGGAGGACTACTGTTGGTGCCCTCTGCCTCAGCTAGGGGACATAGGATCTTAAGTCAAGTTAAGTTGTTAATAGTTACAGTGCAGTGTCGAGATTTTACTTGCTTTGTGATTCTTGATGTGCGATACAAAAATAGTCAAAATCAATTAAGAGAACCTAAGAAACAAAGTGGCAATCTATCAGTAAACACGATTGTTTATCATGAGGCTTTAGACAAGTGGCATTCGATGTCAGCGATGTCGATAGTCAAAACCTCAAAATGATTGATCACGTGATTTTTCGATATCGCTTGTCAATCCCATACAATTTTGCCCTTTTGACAATCGCTATCGCCACGGTATCGATTAAAGAATGTCTTAAAGAAGGCCTTAGCCTCTGTTCATTTTGGAATTATTTGTTTATTGTCAATTTTCTAGAGCCCAAGGAGTCAGAATTGTATTTGCAAAGTTTGTTTACAAATAGCGTTTCTTTGAAGTAGGGCTTTTATCTTTTGTCTACGTAACAGCCTGTTATTAGAATATCTGTGTATTTGATACCTACGTATTGTTTTTCGTTTTCCGAATCCGACTTCGGAAAAGAAAGTTATTTTTCGCTTTGTAGTATTTTTTTTGGAAGTCGGTTTTATTGGTTTGATAAAAAGTTTTAATTTTGGTATTAATTTTTTAGTTTTGGTACCACAAATTACCATTAAAAAAAATTGCAGCCAAAGAACATCTCACGACAATTCCAATAAGCCCAAATAAGATCAGGCTAAGTTGTTTTATTTCGGCGTTCCAGTGCCTACCTTCTGGCATCATCATCGGATCAGCTCGATGTTACCATTTATTTATATGCTTCATCAAAGTCAGTTAACTATGCGAGATATCTTATACCCGTGACATTCTTATCATTAAGGAGTTCCAGTGGCCATCCATCTGTGGTCTTCTTCATCAGTTTCACTTCATAAAATGATACATTCTGAGTGCAAATGATTACATTGTTGATAAAAATTCCAAAATCACTATATGTATGCCTATAATATTTGAGGACAATTGGCGGAGTAATCGCGTAATAAACACAAAAAGAACATACAGTCGAATTGAGAACCACCTCCTTTTTAGAAGTCGGTTGAATAGATCAGTTATAAAGAAATTGCCCAAAACTCAATGTCATCCGCAAACCCGCACATCGCCCGCGTGTTTTTCTCTCTCAGAAAGGAAGCGTGTACCAGCAACAGGGCAATTTTAGGCTGATTATGTTGAAGTATCTTATTTGCCAACGTTCTTAACTGATCGAAATCATTAATCATCGTGGTATTTAAGTTAATTTGTCATGATGGCCCAGTGGCTGGGATCTCGCCTCTCGGGCTTGAGGTTGTGGATTCAAATCCGGGCAAGTACCAATGTGACTTTTTCAAATTCATATATACTTTCTAAGTTTATCTTGGACAACATTTTTTGGTAAAACATCTTGAGGAAACCTGGACTTATATAGTAATGGTAGTCTGGAACAGCCAAGTCAGATGTGGGGTTCCCAGAGGCGGCTTAATTAACTCTGCCACCAGAGGTAGCCACATCCACGAAGAGAAGAGAGTTAATTTATATTTTATCAGGTATGTATATCTACGTAAGCATGAAAATTATTAGATAACAGTGTTTACATAAGCACCCACCTATAGTAAGTCTAATATCGAATTTAAATTCTACTTTACGAGACGTGATACATTTTAATGTCCTTCAATTTGTTGACTTAGATTGGCAAACATAGACAGAACATGGAAAGGTTATTTCATAAAAAACCGGCCAAGTGCGAGTCGGACTCGCGCACGGAGGGTTCCGTACCATTATCGCAAAAACAGCAAAAAAATAACGTTTGTTGTATGGGAGCCCCACTTAAATATTTATTTTAGTCTGTTTTAGTATTTGTTGTAATAGCGGCAACAGAAATACATCATCTGTGAAAATTTCAACTGCCTAGCTCACCCGTGTATATCATGAACCGTGGTTCAAGAGATACAGCCCGGTGATAGACAGGCAGACAGACGGACAGTGGAGTCTTAGCAATAGGGTCCCGTTTTTACCCTTTGGGTACGGAATCCTAAAAAGACTAAATCAATTGACTAGGCAAAGTAAATTCGTACCTAGAGCTTCATGTATGTAATATATTACGTTTTGTCTGGATTTGAATACGTAAAGAACGATTCCCAAGTGGAATTGGAACTCAAAACTGTACAGTAGGTGCCTGTTTATTGCAGGCAGCCGACTATACAGACTGTACAAAATAGATAGCTGCAGAAGGTCCACTTCATAACAACGCACAGCCGCACGGTTTGATTCGGTTTGACGCTTGCTCTGAACAACGGATCTGCCAAATACCAGCTTGATGCACTTGAGTCGATTGACAGACGGGCCAAGATGCTTATTGGCAACGATGCACTGGTCGCGTCAAAGTTCCAGAGCCTCGAACATCAACGCCGAGTTGCCAGCCTTTCGGTTTTTTATCGGTTACATTTGGGGAGTGTGCGACGGAACTGCACAATTTGATTCCGCCTAGCTCTTTCCATCATCGGACTACAAAACGTACGGCAATGCGCTATCGGTACATGGTGGACATCTACCCTTACGGATAGAGAGTTTTGCTGATACTTTCATTGTGCGCACAGCTAAGTAGTGGAATTCCCTACCGGAGTCTTTGTTTCCTGAGAGCTACAACAGTAACATAAAATAAAATAAATTATTCGAAAACCAAAAGATCCGACTGCTTCAGAAGCGAACTAAAAAGACGTAAACAAGAAGAAAATCATGCTGTGCAGTCGTAGGATACATATTCCCGAGTAATTGCGAGATGCCGTTTAAAAAAAAAACAATCAAACAAGTCAATCGCGAGCTATCGGACCAAAACCAGATGCATCCTCCGCCTGTACAGCATGATTTTCTTCTTGTTTACGACTTTTTAGTTCGCTTCTTAAGCAGTCGGATTTTTAATTTTTTAACCGTCTTACCAAAAAGGAGGAGGTGCTATGTTCGACTTTATGTTTGTTTTTTAGGGTTCCCACAGGGTAAAAACGGGACCCTATTACTGAGACTCCGCGGTCCGTCTGTCTGTCTGTCTGTCTGTCTGTCTGTCACCAGGCTGTATCTCATGAACCGTGAAAGCTAGACAGTTGAAATTTTCACAGATGGCGTATGTCTGTTGCCGCTATAACAACAAATACTAAAAACAGCATAAAATTAATATTTAAGGGGGGCTCCCATACAAAAAACGTGTCTTTTTGCCGTTTTTTGCGATAATGGTACGGAACCCTTCGTGCGCGAGTCCGACTCGCACTTGGCCGGTTTTTCATTGTTTATGTATATTCCGTCAATTGTGGACCGATATAAAAAATATATAATATCTCTGTCAATTGTGGACCGATTATGGAAATTCTTCTTTTTTTTGTATGAAAGAGCATATTCTGAATTTGGTCCCATTTTAATTTGGTGAAGATTTGATGAAGAACTTCGGAGATATACAACAGAACTCTTCAATAAATAACGGCAAATCTCTCGGGATTGCTGCAATCGCATCTCTGTTTATTGTTTATACCATTTCAGAACATAACATCACGCGAATACGTTCTAAAGGGGTACGCAGATGCGTACAGTTCACCTTGGTACACTCTGATTTCACCGGATATATTCAGTTTCATGGAAGTCGGTCTCCATAACGCAAAAAATTGGTACGCAAACCAAAGACACTGCCAAAAATAAAGTTATTTTTCACTTTGTAGTTTTGTTATTTGGAAGTGGGTGGTATTTTTTTGTAAAATAGTGTTTTTTTAATTATTTTTCAAGCGTAACCGGACTCTAATTATGTACAACTAATGCCAATCACAAGTACAATGACACTTGCTCACCTACGTAAAGCTTCTTCATATATGCGCGCGTTTTCGGTCGTTGTATGGAGCTATGGAAACAACCTTCTGTGCCTAAACATTTTGTACCGACAGCTTCGCTGGGAATAAATCTATTTGATTGCTTTGCGTGATCTCTGGCGGCTGAAACAAGCCTTTAAACTGCACACATGTTGCCAATAGTTTCCGAATAGCTAGCAGAATGTTTGGTATAGTCAACTTTATGAAATGAACAGTTCGGAGAAAAATGCAAGCGGGAGTTTCGATGTTTGCAAGCGAAATGTATGAATTTGTAAATGAGAGAAAAATATTTTGTGGCTTTGTTGTACCGTGAGATTATTGGATGAAACTTTTCGTGGTATTTATCAATTGGGTTAAAATAAAAAGATTGCATGAGAAGTAAAATTACACACATCAAAGAAAGATCAATAAAGAATTTTTACAATTCTGTGTGCCAATGTTTTAATTTTTTGGTGATAATTTGATATGACGATGATTATAATAAAATGTATGTGTTTTGAAGTTATAGCTTAAAAATGAGCCTAACACTAATAAACGTGAAAGTTTCTTAGGATTGATGGATGGATGTTTGTTACTCTTTATAGCAAAAAATACTGAACGGATTTTGATAAAACTTCACAGAAATATAGCATCAGAATAACACGTAGGTTAAAATTTACTATTAATACCACGCGGGCAGAGCCTCGGACGGCAGCTAGTAGAATTAAATTGTAAGTTTTTTGTGATATTTTGTAGTTAGAGTAAAAGCTTTTGTTCTTTCAAACAAGTAGTCCCGTTAATGATGACTTACCATGAGTGTAAAGATGTAAATAGATTTAATACGAAAGAGACAAAAAAATACTGTAAACCAAAACATCCCTTCCAAATTCAAAATCGCTTTGTTTTTCACACCCAATATGCTCAACACGGTACAGCTACATAAAAATGTGCAACATTACCGATTGTATCTGCCTTGGTTTAGATACACTCGGTAACAAAAGCGTTTATTCGCACACCACAAAGCCCGGGCCGGCTCGTAAATAACACGACCACTCTATCCCATGTAACTACAGAGATCATTGGTTCTCAACCAGTGGTCTGCGGACCACCAGTGGTCAACAAGAACTAAAATATGGTCCGCAAAAGGATTAAAATTAAAAACTAATCAACTCAAATCTCACATTAGTGCAAAATGTGTTTATTTTTATAAAGGTTGTATTTTATATTTGTTAGTGTTTTTACACTAACTTAGTTAGTAGAGTTGAAATTTTAGTTTAACTTAACTTAGTTTATACTCAAACTGGCTTATGCTGGAAAGCAAAAAATATCCCAAACCGATGTCTGATAATGTCTAAAATAATTATGTAAAATAGTTATGTGTTTGTAAAGAAAGGTTATTTGAATTTAACTTTATGCTCAAAAGCATATTGTGGCCTCCTAAAATAAATAATATTGAACGAGTGCACTAATCATTACTGGTAGCGCCATCTCTTGTAAATGTCATAAATCAATGACCAAAAACACATAGACAAACGCATTTGAGATTTCGCGGGCGATCGATATCCTAATTATCTCGTTCCTTCCTCATTCCTTTTCCCTTTATGTACGCCTTAATGACAGGTCGCCAGAACGAACCGAAACTTCAACATGAACGGGCCTCGTATCTCAACCGCCAGCTTTCCAAGCCACCTGGCTGGAGACTGATGCATCTAATTAGTTAGATTGCAGAGAACCTTGTGAACCGTGTCTATTAACCCGCCTCGCGGATATAAAACAATTGTGTGAAGTGTGTGGATCCTGAAGGAGCCAGTTTGGAGTAGAAGAACACCAGCTCGCTGCCACACGTGGGCTGGCATCGACCACTACAAGGTAAGGCGTACTACTTCCCTCATTTCCATACTAGATCGCCCGAATTGATCCGTGAATATTTTCCCGCTTATTTTCAACGCACTATTGCCAGAACCCTTCAAATACAGTCCACTTTTCATGATAGACACAAGGATGAAGAGGTTTCTCAAACCGCTATAACATTTTTGGTCCTTCGTAGCCCGATATATTACTATAATATATCCATTTTCCTTTATTTCTTACGTAGGAATCAATCATAAATTCCTACTAGGGTCGTGGCACCTAGCCGCCTACCCACATAATCAAGTTGTAAACCCAATACGTGGTTCCATCAACGCCGCTATAGCAGGTTCATAATTACGTATCTGCTATTATTAAAAATAATTCTTATTTAAAACTAACTTGTCGTATTGTAAATTTCCATATTTCAAGCGTCTTTTAGTTTAACCGCCCTTATAGGAATCACCTACCTCCAATTATAAATTGTTAGGAATAAGTTACTTTCCGAATACCGCGGGGTAGACATTCATTCTATAAGAGAAAAATAAAATAGGTGTACTACTTGTAGGTACCTACGCAGTATAAATATCATAACTTTACCGAATACGTTTAGACGATTGCGGGCTATAAGTTGCATATTTATACCTATTCATTTATCTTAAACAATATTCAAACTTAACAATAAAACTGGTTAGGATAGTAATGCTATTAACATTTTGTACTATATAATTACTTTGGTTAGTGGGTACTACGAAAAAACTTATTTCGTTACTACGCAAATATTGCGAAACCCGTTGTCACAGTACAGTCACAATCAGTAGTATTACTTTTCTACATATAGTTGTTCGTTTAAATAATTACCGTACATTGTTTTGTTTGTGTGGTTATTTGTAACTACATAACATAACAATGCCGCGTGATGCGAAAGCAATCGCTTCTTCGGAAGATCAACAGTTAGTGATTTTAGAAGCTAAGCGTAATATACTTTTCGAGCGTATTCAGTCAATTTATGATCGCTCTAAAGTCGCTAATACTTCCGAATCGGTGAGAGAAGGCTTTCTCAGTTCTTGTGTAACAATAGATGATATTCGAACGGACTTTCATAGATTATTGGATGATTATAATGCTAGGTTACTGGCTGTATATCCCGATGCGAAGCCTAGCTATCAAGCCTACGCCTCATTCGAGGATATGTATTGTTCCGTGAAACGTGTGATGTCTCAATTGGAAGATAAGCCGTCCGGGAGGCACAGTATGAGTGATTCCGCAACATGTAGACCAAGGTTGCCGCCAATCGAACTCATGTCGTTCGTCGGTGATATACGAAACTGGCCATTATTTTATGCAAGTTTTAAATCTACAGTTCATGACAATAAGTCGCTGACGGATGCAGACAGGTTGTACTATTTAATAGGTAAGCTGTCGCCGAAGGCACAGTCTGTGTTCGCGGGAGTCAGACCGTGTGCTGAGAATTACCAAGTCATGTTCCAGGCACTCCTCGATAGGTACCAGGATATTCGTGTCCTCGCGTCTACCTACTTGGATCAAGCTTTAAATCTTAAATTTTCCGGTCCCGCGTCTGTTTCGAATTACCAGCTATTTGTGGACAAGTTCGTCACCGCAATTAATTCCCTAAAGAATCTAAAATTAGTTGACCTTCTGGATTTCATTTTATTGCACCTAGCAATAAAAAAGTTTGACACTGAAACTATTCGCGCTTTCGAGATGACAGAACGTAATCGTAAGATTCCCACTCTAGATAGTTTAACAATAATAAGCCTAATAGTTCAGACAATTCACATAAGTCGAATAAATCGCGTTGTTTTAATAATAAAATGACCGCTCCTAATCCACAATCCTATGTAGCTTGCTCTGAGTCAAATAATTCAAACAAGTGTCTGTGCGAAGCATATATCCATGAACACTTATATAAATGTCCCGCTTTTGATAATTTGACTCCGACAGCTCGTTTCAAATGTGTGAAAGACAACAATGCTTGTGTCAATTGTTTGAGTATTAAACATAAAACGGTTAACTGTTCTTCTAAATTAAAGTGTCGCACATGTAATCAACGTCATCATACATTGTTACATTTTAATAAAAACCCGCAATTATCATCTGTAGTGACGTCACAGCCGAATCCGGTCCCAACGCCTATGCCGACTGTACCTTCTATTACCTCACAAACTGAGGTATCGTTGTGTACGACCTCTGTCGCTGGCGCCGCTCGATCGCGTTCGATTGACACTCGATGCGTTGCGGCGTCGCCGTCGGCGAGAGATAGCCCGCAATGTACGGCGTACACAACCGTTCTGCTCGCTAATGCTCAAGTAGTTATGTACGATGCAAATGATAAGCCCCACATAATACGTTGTTTACTAGATAGCGCTTCGCAAAATAATTTTATTACTTCTGAATGTTTTAAGCGTCTAGGACTTTGGATGAACTTTCATACTTCTAATTTAATAGTTAAAGGAATCGGTGGGTCGGAAAAACCAGTTAAAGGTTCCGTAGATATTAAATTATATTCTCGTTTTAGTAGTGATATTAATTTTAACGTTTCTTCGCTTATTGTTGAACGTATAACGGAGACATTGCCGACCGCTCTCGTCGATGTCTCTAAACTTACACATCTCAAAACATTACCGCTAGCAGATTCGAAGTTTGCGGAGCCGAGCGGTATCGATGTTTTGATTGGTGCTGCTATATTCCCGCGCTTGCTTTTGCCTAACATAGTGCATAGCGAGCAATATAATATACCTCCCGCTATTGAAACTGTGTTGGGGTATGTGGTTATGGGTTCCGTACCTACGGCACATACTTCACACTGTACGAGTACAACTTCATGTTGTTCTGTTCTTCAAGATCCCAGTTTAGATTCGCTACTCAAGCGATTCTGGGAGCTTGAAGAAATTTCCGCCTCGCCCTCGCAGAGCCGTAAGGATCTCGAGTGCGAAGAACATTTTCGCGCTACCACTGTTCGCGATGACAGTGGTAGATATATTGTGTCGCTGCCATTTTGCGACGACCCTTATTCGCTAGGCGACTCATACGCTGCCGCACTTAGGCGTTTTCATTGTTTGGAGCGCAAACTTGATGCGTCCTTAGGGTTACGCAGCGCTTACAATGACGTCATGTCGGACTACATAAATAAGGGATATTTGAGTCCGGTTTTAAAAGATGACAACGTTTCTAATCTGTCATATTACATTCCGCATCACGGTGTCGTTCGCGAAGATAAGACTTCCACTAAACTTCGCGTGGTTTTAGACGCTAGTAGTCGAACTACATCGGGACAGTCGATTAATGACATTCTACATGCAGGCCCCAATCTACAGGGTGATTTATTTAATATTATAATTCGTTTTCGACTCTTTCAAATAGCCCTGTCTGCTGATTGCCGCCAAATGTTTCTCAATGTCGGCGTTCGTGAATCGGACCGTAGATTTCAACGCATCTCTTACAGATTCAGTAAACATGAACCTATAATGGTCTACCAATTTAATCGTGTTTGCTTCGGATTTAAGTCTAGTCCATATCACGCGTTACGTGTAGTCCGCCAGTTAGTCGCTGATGAAGGCGATAATTTCCCTGCAGCGTCTGCTGCTGCTTCTTCCGCCCTATATATGGATGACATTGCCTGTAGTGTCATGTCCATACCGCAAGCAATTTCGCTTTGTGATGAGCTTATTCAGCTCTTCAAGCGAGGTCAGTTCGACCTTGTCAAATGGACAAGTAACTCGAAAGAGGTTCTCGCACACATACCTGATACTCATAAGGCTTCGCCCGATATCGAGTATGAGAAGTCTATACCGCATAAGGTCCTGGGTTTACGCTGGGACAAGTCTTGTGACAGTTTCCGCTTTGACGTCACCACACCAGATGATAAATGTACCAAGCGAACCATGCTTTCCACAGTGGCTCGGCTATGGGACTTAATGGGTTTTGTCGCCCCCACTATTCTGTACGCTAAGCTCTTAATTAAGGAACTTTGGCTAGCAAAGTATGACTGGGACGACACACCACCTGAACATATAGTCACCGCTTGGAAGCAGTTTTGTACTGAGCTTTCTACGCTTAATGAAATTATTATCCCGCGTCATCTGGGGTTGGTCGACGGATGCACCATGAATTTGGTAGGTTTCGCTGACGCCAGCGTGCGTGCTTACGGTGGAGTCGTATACATGCAAATATACAATGGTTCTAACTACTCCGTGCAGTTAGTTAGTGCGAAGTCTAAAGTCTCACCTGTGAAAACCATTTCGGTGGCTAGACTAGAGTTGTGCGCGGCCCTACTGTTGTCTAAGTTGCTTCGCAAGGTACAAGACACAATATCGCCCCACTACCGCATCCATAAGGTATACGCGTTTACTGACTCTAAAATAGTGCTCGCCTGGATAAATTCCTCACCGCACCGCTGGCAAACTTTTGTTGCCAATCGGGTTACTAAGCTGATAGAGCTTATACCCGCTAATTGTTTCAACCATGTCGCAGGTACTGAGAACCCCGCTGATTGTCTGTCTCGTGGTGTCACGCCAGCTAAGCTTAAGCCGTTTCTCGATGAGCACGGCATCATACGAGTTGGTGGTCGTCTCACAAATTCGGACGAACCCTACGAATATAAACATCCCTGTATTCTACCACGTCATGACCATATTGTTGATCTTCTTGTTGACTTTTGTCACAAGAAACATCTTCATGCCGGTCCGGAGTTGCTTATGTCCTTACTCAGGCATAATTATTGGATTTTAGCTGCACGTCGAATAATTCGTCACAGAATCCACAACTGTAACACTTGCTTTAAGTTCCGCCCGCGTCCTATTCTTCCACTTATGGCAGATCTACCTAGCCAGCGTGTTAACCAAGTCGACAAGGCGTTCACTCACACCGGCTGTGACTATGCAGGCCCGCTGCAGTACACACCATTTCGTGGTCGAGGTGTTAAGAGCCGTAAGGCTTGGCTCTGCATTTTTACGTGTTTGACGACGCGTGCCACGCACATTGAAGTGGCAACAGATTTAAGTACAGTGACTTTCCTTGCAGCCTTAAAACGCTTTCTTTCGCGACGCGGTCCTATTAAATGCTTATATACCGATAACGGTACTTGTTTCGTAGGTGCAAGTTCTTATTTACGCGATCTTCACAAATTTCTTAAAGATTTTCGTCCTCATCTTGAGGAAGAACTATCCTTCAATCATATAGATTGGAAGTTTATTCCGCCTGCTTCCCCACATTTTGGAGGATGTTGGGAAAGTATGGTTAAGGTAGTTAAAACTCACCTTTTTAAAGTTATAGGTCAACAAATCCTCTCCTACGAGGAACTTATAACTGTCCTTAGTCAAGTTGAGGCTCTAGTTAATTCGCGGCCACTTACTGCTTTGAGTAGTGACCCTACTGAACCATCAGCACTGACCCCTGCGCATTTCTTGCACACCGCGCCATTGTTGTCCCTTCCCGCTCCTGTAGCAGACTGGCTCAGCTTGCTTCAGCGACATACTCTACTTGACAAACTGGTGCAGTCGTTCTGGCAGCGCTGGCGTTCAGAATACTTACATCAACTTCAGGCTAGATCCAAATGGAATAGTCCTGCATCTTCTATACAAGAGGGTACTATTGTAGTTATCATTACTGATAACTCTCCGCCCCTTTCATGGCCGTTAGGCATTATTGATAAATTGCATACCTCCAAGGACGGTACAACCCGTGTTGTTACTGTGAAAACCGCAAAGGGTAGCTATGTGCGCCCTGTTGTGCGTCTGTGTCCATTACCGACTCAATAAGGCCTGGCTTGATAGTTAGGTCTCTTAGTTTTAGTTAGTTAGCGACGCAACATAATTTCTATTAAAATTTAACTATAGGTATGCAACTTAATGTATTATGCAACTCGCAGTATTTATCTTAAATCTTAATAATTGAAATGTAAAAATCCGCATCTTAGTCCGTATTGCTGAATATACGGTAGTACACCTCATAGGGCTAAGTTTAATTTTCATTAAAGGTGACCCTTTAAGGCCGGGAAAATGGTAGCGCCATTTCTTGTAAATGTCATAAATCAATGACCAAAAACACATAGACAAACGCATTTGAGATTTCGCGGGCGATCGATATCCTAATTATCTCGTTCCTTCCTCATTCCTTTTCCCTTTATGTACGCCTTAATGACAGGTCGCCAGAACGAACCGAAACTTCAACATGAACGGGCCTCGTATCTCAACCGCCAGCTTTTTTTTTTTATAAACTATAGGCTAGCGTTTGACCACCATCTCGCCTGATGTTAAGCTATGATGTGGTCTACGGTGAAGCACGCTTGCCTAGAAGAAACCTATTCACTCTTGACTTAAAGACCCCTAGGTTGTAGCTGTCAGGGAACAAAGACTCCGGAAGGGAATTCCACTCCTTAGCTGTGCGCACAATGAAAGTATTAGCAAAACGCTTTGTGCGTATGGAAGGGATGTCTACCATGTACCGATGGCGCATGGCCGTACGCCTTGTAGTCCGATGATGGAAAGGGCTAGGCGGAATCAAATTGTGCAGTTCCGTCGCACACTCCCCGAAATGTAACCGATAAAAGACCGACAGACTGGCGACTCGGCGTCGATGTTCGAGGCTCTGGAGCTTTGATGCGACCAGTGCAACGTTGCCAATAAGCCTTTTGGCCCGTCTGTCAATCGACTCAAGTGCATCAAGCTGGTATTTGGCAGATCCATCCCAGAGGTGAGAGCAGTACTCCATGCATGACCGAACTTGTGCTTTATACAAGTTGAGCAGCTGTTCAGGCGTGAAGTACCGTCTCACCTTTGCAAGAATCCCCAACTTTTTTGCAGCTAACTGAGCTTTTGCCTCAATGTATGGACCGAAGTTGAGGGTAGATGTCACCGTAACACCAAGAAGTTCGAGGTGGTCCGATAACGGCACGGTTACACCACGGAAAGAAGGAGCCGGATGGAATTGGCTCTTTTTAGCGGAAAAAAGACACGCCTGGGTCTTAGCAGCATTGAAACTGACCAGATTGGCATCACCCCATTCGGAGACCGCCTTCAAGGACAGGTTCAAGCGTTCAACCATGGCCTCCCGGAGAGACCGAATCTGAGGCCCAGTAGCCCGTGCGCCGGACACGTATCTCTCAGCAACAGTGCTGTCGTCTGCGTACCCAAAGGTTCCGGGCTGGAGACTGATGCATCTAATTAGTTAGATTGCAGAGAACCTTGTGAACCGTGTCTATTAACCCGCCTCGCGGATATAAAACAATTGTGTGAAGTGTGTGGATCCTGAAGGAGCCAGTTTGGAGTAGAAGAACACCAGCTCGCTGCCACACGTGGGCTGGCATCGACCACTACAAGGTAAGGCGTACTACTTCCCTCATTTCCATACTAGATCGCCCGAATTGATCCGTGAATATTTTCCCGCTTATTTTCAACGCACTATTGCCAGAACCCTTCAAATACAGTCCACTTTTCACGATAGACACAAGGATGAAGAGGTTTCTCAAACCGCTATAACAATTACTTTATTTCTTAAAACATTATATTTTTTTGTGTACATTTCTCGTTGGAGATTTTGTGAGTTGGTTTTTTTTATTAATGTAATAAATAAATGCATGTTACTTGTTTATTTTTCTTGGATATTTGATCCATGTGAAAATGAAAAACTAGAAAATAAAGAAAGAAAGAGTTAAAAAATTTAAAGTCCCAATCTAAAAAAGTTTGGGAACCACTGACGTGGATAAAGGCAGTCTACATTGTGAACAAGCTCCTCTAGATTTGATCGTTATCGGATTCACAGTGCAATGGGAGGATCGTTAAAAAGCTTAAGCACCAACTTGTGTGTAGTCTGTAGACCCTAAGCGGATTAACAAGGGAACATGCCGTTTGAATATTGATAGATCGTAGATTTTGTGGCGGTTTGTATGCTGGTATAACAGGCAATTAGTATTTATTGGCGTATGTCTTATCGCCATCATCAGTCTTTTAATACCTCTTCTGCTGGAACACAGGCCTCCTATCAATCCTAGACAACCTAAACCTAGAATTCGTTTTCGCGAAAGGGACAGATATAGGTACATATTTGTTTAAAATTGTTATATCTCGTTTGTTTTTCGAATCAATATTGGTTATGTTTTCACAGCTATTCTATTTTTAACCGCCTTACCAAAAAGGAGGAGATTCTATGCAGGACTTTTATGTAGGTACAACTAAAAAGTGAAAAATAAAAAACTATTTTACAAAAAAACACTACCGACTTCCAAATAAGAAAACTACAAAGTGAATAATAACTTTATTTTTGGAAGTCCATAACGTAAAAAAATGGCACCTACGAAAGACACCGACTTCCAAAAATAAAGTTATTATTCATTTTGTAGTTTTATTATTTGGAAGTCGATAGTATATTTTTGTAAAAAAGTCTTTTTACAAGCTTATTTATTAACTTGCAATGTATGTATGTCTTTATGTATGTTCTGGTCAAATCTTGTATCTGAATTTTGAAAATGCCCGTCGTTTCATATGATATGAGGAAGTTCACTTTGAACCGCTGGCGCGCGCATGTTCTACGTAAACATATTCAATAAATTGTACGCTGACTATCACATTTTGATCCGATATTAATTTAATTTCTTTATTTATTGATAAACTGGTTAGAAAACAAATATTGTTTTCTGCATATTGAGTATGACGGCAGCCATATGATTTAACAGCTGTGGGAGACGGCGACTACATGGCGCTAGTGGAACGTGCACCGAACGCATCTTGGACAAATCGTTCACTATCTGTCATTTGGCTTAAAAGACTTGTAGTTAAATCGAGAAAAATAATGTGACGTTTACCCCCCCCCCCCCCCCCCACTGGTGATCGCCTTTATAAGGAGCTGCACGGTTCAGTCGGTACGCATTTCGAACGGATGCGTCTTGGTGCACGGACCACTGTCTCTCGACAGTCAGTACTGCCCAGTAATTAGATGTGGAACTTTGTCTCCGACAAGTAGTACTATCTGTATTGCGGTGGGTGCACGGAACACTGTCTCTGACAGCCAGTACTGCCCTATGTGACCGCCTTAACTGCCATTATTAGTTATTTAATTAATTGGATCTACCTTTCTATTTTTCTAGGTTAAGATAATTGATTTGTTCAAACTAAAATAAATTTGTGTATTGTCATACCTGAGTTTTACTCCTGATGTCTGAATCCAACCCGACATCAGAAGTGGGATCGGACTGTCCGCCCACCTCTGGCACTTCATCTTCACAAAGTATGCAGGAAAATATTCCGCTACCCTCGAACAGTTTAGAAAAATTTCTTTCGAAATTAACTGATGCCCTACTACCCCGGTCCAATGCACCACCACAACCTTTCGTATCGTTAGTACCTTTTGATCCTGACGACCCCAATTCAGACATAGAGGGCTGGTGTCGGTAGTCAGACACTATAATTAAGAGCAAAGGTCTAAAAGGTGTCGATTTAATCATGACGCTGACCCATTGTCTGCGAGGCCGCGCAGCCACATTACTGACCAAGATACCCAGTCAATATGAATGGGAAAATATACAGGAGACTTTGAAAGCTCAGTTTGCTCGCCCTATGCTTATTCAGGATCATTTTGACAGTATCCTCAAATTTCAACTTAATTCTAACGAGACCCCCGCTCAGGCGTGTCTACGTCTTTGGCAATTGATCGAAAATATCCCGGATGCAAGATTATCTGAAAAGGTTATAACGGGCTTTGCCATTTCCGTATTATCTCAATGTGATAATCAAATACGTCGTGAATTAAACTCAACGGTGGTAAATGATAAATCCCACCTGTTTCAAGTAATGCGAGGTATTTCCTTAAAAAGAAAGTCTGAATTTCCTGAGTCAAACGATTCTGATATAAAACGCCCTCGTCCTACGTTTGGCTTTCGTGGCCACTGCAGCATATGTGGCAAGACTGGGCATCGTGCGGCTGATTGCCGTGAAAGAAACAAACCACGTAATGGTTCAACTGTTGCGGACAAACGAGTCCACCAGAAGCCACAGGTCACATGCTACGCCTGCGGGGAGCCAGGTCACATCGTCCCCACTTGCCCAACGAGGGTTGACAATATGAAGAAGGAACAAGTCTCTACTGGTAGCAAAGAAGTCCACCTGTGTTCGAAGATTGTTCGAGGTATTTTGAACTGTAATAATATGACATTTCCCTTTATTTTTGATTCCGGTTCAGAGTGTAGTTTAATTAGGAAAAGCTTTTCACACCTTATTGTTGGACAAAGATTGCATGACGTTATCAATATGACTGGTATTGGAAAAAGTATCATTAGTAGCACAGAGCAAATCATTTGTAACATAAAAATCCAAAACGTCGAAATGAGCGTCACTCTTCATGTAATTTCGGACGATTGTCTGCGCGACGCTATTTTATTAGGTAGAGATATACTCGAGCGCGATGTTCTTGTTGAAATTTCGGAGGCCGGTTTAACATTCAAGCGGCGTCTAGAGTCTAATATGTGTACCAAAACCAAACCTATTTTTGACATTGATTCAATTAATACTGACTTGTCAGGACCTAATAGAGTAAAGCTCTTTAACATACTAAAGCAATATGAAGACAATTTTATTGAAAATTTTCCTACAGCTAGAATTAAAACGGGACAGTTGAAGATCAATTTAATTGATCCCCATAAAGTAGTACATAGAAGACCGTATAGGTTATCTCCTCAGGAATCTAAGATAGTTGATGAAAAAATTGAGCAATTATTGGCGGCAAATATTATTAGGGAAAGTTCATCCCCATTTGAAAGCCCCATCATTCTTGTAGAGAAAAAGGACGGTAGTAGGCGCATGTGTGTCGACTATCGGGAATTAAATAGTAATACTCAGCCGATTCATTATCCTTTGCCTTTAATTAGTGAACACATTGATAAACTAAATGGTGCTCATTATTTTAGTAGTATTGATATGGCCTCTGGGTTTCACCAATTACCTGTACATGAAAGTTCCGTTTTGAATATTTGGCTATGCCCTTTGGGTTACGTAATGCCCCTTCCATATTTCAAAAGGCAATTTATACTGCGTTAAAGTCTATGAATGATGAAAAGATACTTGTTTTCATGGATGATGTTCTTGCAATTTCAACAGATATTGATGAGGGGCTTAACCGCCTAGATAAATTACTTAAAACGCTGTCCAATGCTGGATTCTCTTTTAATTTAAAGAAGTGTTCATTTCTGAAAGCCCAAACTGAGTACCTTGGGTACATAGTTTCAGCTGGGGAAATTAGAAAAAAAACAAAAAAAATACAAGCCTTAATTAATGTTCCAACTCCAAAAACTGTCACTCAGGTGAGGTAGCTCATAGGTCTGGCAACGTATTTTAGACAGTTTATTCCTAATTTTGCCCAAATAATTCGCCCTTTGTATCCCTTAACCCCAGAGCATGACCAAATACACAAAAAAAATATTCACATTTTGACATCCGAACCAGTTTTAAAAGTTTATAACCCTTCCTTGCCCATTGAACTCTATACCGACGCAAGTAGTGAAGGATATGGTGCAATTCTTATCCAAAAACATAATGATATCCCTCATGTAGTAGCGTATTATAGTAGGAAGACCATAGATGCAGAGACACGATATCACTCTTACGAGTTAGAGACCCTTGCAGTAGTAAAAGCAATCGAACATTTTCGTCATTATTTGCATGGACGAAAATTCACTGTTTTTACCGATTGTAACTCCCTTAAAGCCTCTCACTCAAAACGTGATTTAACTCCAAGGGTTCACCGTTGGTGGGCTATATTGCAGGCTTACGATTTTGATGTCGTGTACAAAGAAGGTCGAAAGATGGCTCATGCAGATTTCTTGTCTCGCAATTTGTCTAAGCCCCGTAAAGTAAGTTTTCTTGAATTAGATAAAAGTTGGTTACTTGTAGAACAAGAACGCGATTCGGAACTTTCTGAAATAATAGTAAAAATCCGTAATAATCAACTACCTGAAGAGATATCGGGTACGTATGATTTAAGACAAGGAATTTTGTATAGGAAGATAGAACGCAGAGGAGTTTCTAGTTGGCTACCTATTGTACCACGTTCTTTGGTTTGGTCCCTAATTAACCATGTTCACAACGGGATAAAACATTTAGGCTATGAGAAGACTTTAGACAAACTTTACGAACTTTATTGGTTTTCTGATATGGCTAAATTTGTAAAAAAGTTTATCAATTGCTGTGTAGTATGTAAAACTTCTAAGGGCCCTTCAGGTGCACAGCAAGTGCAGCTGCATTCAATTCCTAAGCATCCAGTCCCTTGGCACACAATTCATTTAGATTTAACTGGAAAACTTTCGGGAAAAAGTGATAGAAAAGAATATTGCTCAGTTTTAATAGACGCCTTTACAAAATTTGTTCTGCATGAATATACTCCGGCCTTAAGCTCTTCATACGCTGTAAGAGCGATTAAGAATGCTGTTAACTTATTTGGTGCTCCAAAGCGCATTATCGCAGATAGAGGACGTTGCTATGATTGCAGTGAGTTTAAAAACTTTTGTAATGAGAATAAAATAGAGCTACATTTAATAGCAACCGGTTCTAGTAGAGCTAACGGGCAGGTTGAGAGGGTCATGCGAACTTTAAAGAATATTCTGACTGTTATAGAATGTAATTCTAATAATGCTTGGAAGGATGAACTAGGAGAGATCCAACTCGCTCTTAATAGTACACGTTCCAGGACTACAGGTTTTACGCCTATGGAACTGATGTTTGGCATTCAAGGGTCCTCACTTAATCTAGCTAAAATAACTCTTAGTTCTTCTGAACCACCTATCATTAATGTTGAAATGGCTCGTTCATCCGCATCAGAAGCTATTCAAAAAGTAGCTAAAGCTGACACCATACGATTTAATAAGGGAAAAGCCCGGATTAAACCTTTTGCGGTAGGTGAATTTGTTTTTGTAAAATGTGAAGCTAGACATCAAACGAAGCTAGATAATAAATTTAAGGGGCCTTATAAAATAGTCACTGTATTAGATAAAGACCGTTATGAGCTTAAACATATCAACGGTTCTAACAGAATTTATAAAATTGCTCATGAAAATTTAAGGGAAGTACCTACAGGACAAGAAGGTTATTTGGAAATTTGCGAAAATGATAGTTATGATGATGATGAGCGAACCGTGACGGCAGATGATGAGTTCAGTATGTCTATTGTACCTGTAAATAATAATATGCCCTCAGAGTCAGAGGAAACACTTTCTGTAAGTTCTCGTACATTGACTGCAGATGATTCTGAGGAGACCCTTTCTGTAAGCTCTCGTACATTGACTGCAGATGATTCAGAGGAAACACTTTCTGTAAGCTCTCGCACTTTAAGTGTAGATAATTCCGAAGCTATAATAGAATCTTTGGAATGATCAATAAGTATGTGGTCTCTTCTACTTTTGTGGAAGATGATCATTTTTGTAAATTAAATATTAAGATCACTCCTGCTGTTGTGGGATCTCCATCTGTGATGCGCTGCAGGGATCTCACCTGCTTTAGTGGGTGACGATTCAGACCAGCATGTTTCAACTTTAGTTCGCTGTGGGGATCTCACCTGCTTTAGTGGGTGACGATTCAGACCAGCATGTTTGAACTTTAGTGATCTGTGATTCGCTGCAGGGATCTCACCTGCTTTAGTGGGTGACGATTCAGACCAGCATGTTTGAACATTAGTTCGCTGTAGGGATCTCACCTGCTTTAGTGGGTGACGATTCAGACCAGCTTGATTGTAACTGTAGGGGTATTTCTGCTGTAAAGAAATACCTAGACCAGTGATCTTTTCGATATGTTACTATGGAGATGATGTGAATTAATAAGTCATTTTTTTATTATTTTTAGATGAATAAATGCACTCGAGGACGAGTGATTTGTCAGAATGGCCGTGACGGCAGCCATATGATTTAACAGCTGTGGGAGACGGCGACTACATGGCGCTAGTGGAACGTGCACCGAACGCATCTTGGACAAATCGTTCACTATCTGTCATTTGGCTTAAAAGACTTGTAGTTAAATCGAGAAAAATAATGTGACGTTTACCCCCCCCCCCCACTGGTGATCGCCTTTATAAGGAGCTGCACGGTTCAGTCGGTACGCGGTCGCGGCTGTGGCGCGCCTGTTCACCGGGATACTCCGCACGGGCTCCTTCCCGGCCTCGTGGAAAGAAGGGCGCGTCATCATGCTGCCCAAGGCGGGCAAGAATGTCCTGAAGCCGGAGAGCTATCGGCCGATCACACTCCTGCCCACCATCTCTAAAGTGTTCGAGTCACTCCTGCTGCGACATCTAACACCGCACATCGCACCGCGCCCGGAACAATTTGGGTTCCGCGCGGAACACAGTACGACGCTCCAGCTGTCGAGGGTACTGCACCTGCTGTCATCTACGATCAACAGGAAGGAGTACGCGGTAGCAGTATTCCTCGACATGGAAAAGGCCTTCGACCGCGTGTGGCACGAGGGACTAGTCCACAAGCTGGCCACATCCAGCGCGCCCCGTCGCGTGGTTAGAGTAATAAAATCCTTTCTGTCCCACAGGACCTTCAGAGTGGTGGTAGAGGGCGAACTGTCCGCCCCCCGCCCGATACCGTGTTATCGCCTGCGTGTTACTCACGTTACACCGACGATATCCCCACCACCCCAGAAGTGACGCTAGCCTTGTATGCAGACGACGCCGCGTACATCGCCAAATCTCTCAACGCCAAGCACGCTGCAGTAAAACTGCAGCGTGCCCTCAACAACATCCCCGAGTGGCTAGCGAAGTGGCGGCTATCGGTTAACGTGGGTAAGACGCAGGCTCTTGTTACAGGACAGGGGACCCTCCCACCACTACTGAAACTACAAGGAGCCGACATCGAGTGGACGGCCCAGGCCAAGTACCTGGGCGTAACCATCGACCGTCGGCTCTCGATGAGGTTGCACGTCACAAGGGTGGTAGCGCAGTGCAAGGTCGCTCGCAGCCTCTTTTATCCAGTACTCTCGTCCCGCCTCCCCGCCCGTACTAAGCTGGGTATTTACAAGACCTACCTGCGATCTATACTCACCTATGCAGCCCCAGCTTGGTACGCCCTCACTGGCGAGGCGACGAAAAATAAACTGAGAGCTCAACAAAATTTGATATTACGCTGCATCATGAACGCGCCTCGCTATGTGAGGAATGACGTCATCCTGCGGGACACAGGGATTGAGAGCCTGGATAAGTTCATCGAGCGACTTGCCACAAATTTGTTCGCGCGGGCCGACGCTTCTGCCTGGCCCCATATCGCAGATATGGCGCCATGGCACGCGCGCCCGCCCGACAAAAAGCGCCTCCCACGCGACCTCATAAGTGACACCGCAACCTCATCCACCTCCCGGACTTGACGCCTGAGTAAGCAGTACCAGTCTACACGCTGCTTACTCAAACAAAAACACTGCCCACTCCACACGACACCCACGGCGTGAAGTTTGTTCTAAGTTAATATAGACTCATTTCGCGTCGTAAACAGACATTCATAACTATACACTCGCTAGTACACTTGCACCGAATAGCGTCGCGAGTACCTCGCGCGCTATAGGTACATGAGCGGTGTAACACAAAACATTGCCGCTCCTACACACACAACGGCGGCGCTATAGTCGCTTACATTACCAAACTGTGGGTTCGTCTAAAAGTCGACACACCTGTCGCTGGTCACCCTCTCTGAGCCTCCCAGGGTACGCCCTGGGTCTCACTCGGAGGGGGGGGACCGCCGGGTGTCGTGAAGAAGCGGCGGACCGTTCAGAACGGCCGCCGCGGCGCGCCCTCAGTCACATACAACAGATAAACATAGCTAGCGTAGGTCAGTGACCCGCACAGGTCAACGGCCGCGCTAGCAAAATGCTAGGCCCAGTGGGCACCAAAATGACGGGCCCGTAGTTACGAGCCCCGGTGCTGCACCCGCGGGCTGGGAACGAGGTTCCGGCACCGCTCGCCCCGCCCCCTTACGGGGGCGGAGCGACTTCCAATGGAGAGTCGGTACGCATTTCGAACGGATGCGTCTT
Organism: Orthosia cruda; assembly: GCA_964057195.1. NCBI lineage: Eukaryota > Metazoa > Arthropoda > Insecta > Lepidoptera > Noctuidae > Orthosia > Orthosia cruda. Next base: position 20,715,729 of record OZ059828.1, read on the forward strand.
GGTGCACGGACCACTGTCTCTCGACAGTCAGTACTGCCCAGTAATTAGATGTGGAACTTTGTCTCCGACAAGTAGTACTATCTGTATTGCGGTGGGTGCACGGAACACTGTCTCTGACAGCCAGTACTGCCCTATGTGACCGCCTTAACTGCCATTATTAGTTATTTAATTAATTGGATCTACCTTTCTATTTTTCTAGGTTAAGATAATTGATTTGTTAAAACTAAAATAAATTTGTGTATTGTCATACCTGAGTTTTACTCCTGATGTCTGAATCCAACCCGACAAGTACGAAACTGAACAATTTATTTTATACAATATTATATTCTCTGTATATATATGTATAGGAAAAGTCCCCTATTAGAGACTTCTAAGAGAATACTGCAGGTCATTGGTCCTTTGTTGGACTTGCTAGGGCCGTGGTTACTCTCTTTGAAATTTATCCGCAACCAACAACTGTATCGGTACACCTTTTGCGGTCGTGGGACGTATTTCATAATTAAGAATTTGTTTATATGTATTGTTTTAATGAAAGTAAAAACAAGTGATTATTATTACTAGTTTTTGCTACCGGCTTTATTCCAAAGGAACATACTACCGAGACGATCACGCCTCAACGGCTGAACGAATGAATATCAAACATGGCACAGCGGTAGACCATGGCTTGATTTAGGACATGGGATACTTTTTGTTTCGGATTTTTGTTTTTTTATGATTGGTTATGTTTGCATTACGCCACTGGAAAAGCAGTAAAATGTTATGTTTATTTGTAATGAGTAATCTCTGAAATTATCAATCCGATTACGAAAATTATTTCACTGACGGAAAGCTTCACTATCTCTGAGTGGCATAGACTTTCTTAAAAAGTAGTCTTGCCATTTCTGCGAGATAGGCCACAGGAGCAAAGCCGCGTGTAAAAAGTAGCATAGCCGTTTCAGCGAGATAGGCCACTGAAACAAAGCGGCGTGTAAAAAGTGTCGCAGCCGTTTCTGCAAGATAGGCCACTGGAACAAAACGGCGTGTAAAAGTGTCATAGCCTTTTCTGCGAGATCGGCCACTGGCGCAAAGCCGCTTTTAAAAAGCAGCCCAGCCGTTTCTGTGAGTTAGGCCACTGGAACAAAGCCACGTGTAAAGAGTAGCCTAGGCGTTTCTGCGAGATAGGCCACTGGAGCAAAGCCGCGTGTAAAAAGTAGCCTAGCCGTTTCTGCGAGATAGGCCACTAGAGCAAAACCGCGTGTAAAAAGCTGGTGTTTAATAATATCGTTATGAAAAGTATGTCTGAATAATAATGAGTATTTCCCGAAACTGTACATTTTACTGTGTAATTACTGAATGTTGATTAGTTGTTAATCAGCTTGTAATGTGTGGCTACAAACATTATTTAATTAACGGGTAGGTCATGATTGAGGTAATCTATTGTGTTGGTAAATCGGCTTCTACTTCGGTGTGGTTATGTAGAGTTCGTGATTGTAAAGGTTTAAATATATAGAGTAGTATTATACAAAAGCAGAAAGTAATTATGTCTAATTGACTCGGTATAGTGTCTTCTGTTATCATCATATCAACCAATAAAAGCCTAATGCAAGTATTTCAAAGAAGAAATTATAGAAAGTTTTTATTTTTGGGTTTCACGTCTCTTCTATTTGCTTTAACAAAAATCTAAAACGGACATAATTAACGAGGATGGGTAACATTAGCCCGATTTGCTGGGCATGAGCCTTCACGGGATAGGATTCTGAACTTTGAAGGCCGGCGCCTAAAAGAGGTGGCGAAATGAAATTCTTCTTCTCAATAAGTATTACAAAAAATTTTCTTGGGTTTCAGAAAGCCTCCAATGACTTCCCCAGTCTTGGTGAAGCGGGAGGGACAGACTTTTACTGACTAAAACTCACACGTGTTCCTTAAGTTTCTTGTGCCAGAGCCGCGGTAACTCTCTTTGAAATTTATCCGCGATTAAGTATATCTAATACCTACAAAGTATATCCATGGTGTCACGACTCCACATCCCGTATTGAGATCTTACGGCTGAGCGTTGTATTAATTACAAGTGTCGTCAAAGGATATTTACATTTCGCGTGGTATGGCTAAGATTAGATAAACTGCGTTCAGTTTCACAGGCGATGTGTCAATATGACGGGGGTAGAACTTCGGCATACACGATTGATGTACTTCCTTATTGCGACTCTCGAAATAGCTGTGATTTTGACAGTTAATCGATACTGTTACTTTGTTGTTTGTGTGTCTGATTTCTCGTGAACTGGATCATCGTTAGATTCATATGTAGTTAACTAGCTATTGCTCGCGAGTTGGTCTGCGCAGCATTAGTTCTTCAAAAAGCTTTGGTTTTATATCGCGCTACAATATTGTAAGTGTGTGGGCCGTCTTACTTAAGAAATTAATAGTTCACCACAAATTTCCATCCCCTTTTTCTGTCCTAAAAAAACTGTCCTATGTCCTTCCCATGGTCTCAAATTATTTCCATACCAAATTTCATCTGAATCGGTTTAGTGGTTTAGTTTTTTTTTATCTTTATTGGAACAAATACCTTCAAAGTTAATGTTCGCGAGCATATTCGTAAGAAGTTGGCAGTAGTTTCGTCACAGCGCTAATGTTTTTCAATTATTTATCTATTACTACTTATTGTTTATGTATATTTATGTATTTAGATTATTATTTGAGTATATATTGTATTTATAGTATAGGAATACGTTTTTAATACGTTTTATTTTCGATTTACTTAACTCAAAGTATTGCACCTACCACTTTTTTCTCTGCATCACCCAAAGGTCGACTGGTAGAAAATGGCTAAGGCATTAAGTCCGCCTCTGTACATTTGTGTGCATGAAGTATTAAATAAATAAATACACATTTTACAAATTGTTTCGTGCGTAAATTGTTACTGTAGTTATAAAACTGCGGCGCAGCTATTAACACCCTCCTCCAAGAGGGAGACGTCAGCGTTCAAGTACAGCGTACAACAACAAATATTACAAAATTAAAATAGTAAAAAATAAGATAGTAAAATTAAATAGTAAAAAAAAAGTATAAAATTGAAATAGTAACAATTAAATAGATGAGTGCTTGATGTTGTGCATGTGGGAGTATTGTATGTGATGTAGTGCGTGTCTGTGGGGTGTAGGTGTAGAGTGTTAGTTACTTTCGCAATTGTAATATTAAGTATGGATATTAGCTGTTTTTCCAGCGGCTTCACTCGCGTGAATGTCTTAAATTCGTCAACGTACTACCGAGATAAAAATCTTATAAACTAATGCAAATCTTTGTCTACAAGTGTGCCAAGTTTCATCCACATCAGCAAAGCAATTGATTGATGAACAAACCTAATTATCTACTTAAGTAGCCAGGACACTAGCCTGCAATCCTACACCACATGCAATCCTGCAATCGTATACCACGAGGTTCAATCTTGTTAATATGATTTTGGTAAGTCACGTTTACTAATTAGCTTAATATGTTACTAAAGTACTCGATAACTTCTGTGAAGAAAGTTCACGAGTTAGTGATTAAGACAAAAAAGTTAATTAAAAAAATCTAAAAACCCCGTCTGCTTATGAAGCGTACTAAAAAGACGTAAACAAGAAGCTTAAAATTTTTTTTTTCTTGATTAGGCTTTTTCATGCGCATACCTTTCCAAGTGTTTGCTCATACGTTTTATTTTATAAATCTTAAAGCTCATGCTGAAGGACTTACGGACATACTAAAGATGGATAATATTCTTCTAGGGCATTACCCCTGGAATTTCCATTTTTTTTCTTTTCTTTATTAAAAAAAAAAACGTTGCCCCACACTAGGAATTTCTTCCTGTATCGTGGGTGCGTTTACAAACATATAAACTCACATACACAACACCCAGAGCCGGAACAAGTATCTGTAGGTCATACAAATATTTGTTGTTCATGACAGCCTATCATATAAGTAAGAAGGGGATTGAGACTTGATTACTCCAAAAAGTAGGGTCGCCAAGTGCAGCTTACGTCTAGCCTTCATTTTTAGAATGTTGTGCTCATTCAAGAAAGGTGTAACATGACCTCTAAAAGGAACTTTAAAACAGAAGCGTGCACAGGCGTTTTGAAGTCTTTGGATCATCCTTTCGGTTTTTGACAACAGTCGTTGACCATACACTGTGTCCGCATAATTTAATTTTGATAAAACCAAAGACTCCACAAGCAAGACTCGCAATTCCTCGCTAAGATACGGACGAGCTTTGTATAGAATCTTAAGTCTATAATAGCAATTACGGATACACTCTGTCACGTGTTTGTGAAAACGAAGTTCCGTATCCATAATTAGACCCAGATTACGTGCTTCGTAGACCCGTTCGATAGGCTGACCCATAATTGTTACACAACTGGCACAGGGTTTAATTTTATGGCATGAAAGACCGTGGTGACCGAGGCTGTTGACAACTTCGCCACAGTGACAACGATGAGGAGTACAACAGGGAGCGCCAAGACGTAGGGAAGCAGCGAGGCGGAAAGTAGTGTCGTCAAACAAGGTGCCTATGTTCGACGACGGTAGTGCGTGAAGCCAGAGGCCCGACTCCCACTCACCCACAGCCAGCAGGCGAGCGCGCTCGGCAGGAGTGGCAGAAGTGGCAATTTGGTGCTCCTGAACTGCTCTGCAGATCGGCTCATCCCACTGTCTCTGGGATGATGGGTAGTCGGGGAGATTACAATTCGGGCAAGCGAGTCTCCAAGCATCAACAGCCTCGGTGAAGCACGGCACATCAAAATTAATCAGTATGGGTGCTAGGATATTCCTGATTAATTTCTCAGTACCGTGGACCGAGGCTATAAATAATAAACTAATACTAGAAATTTTGCGGACGCCGAGGCCTCCCATACGGATGGGAAGAGTAGCTTGTGCCCAAGCTCGGTCGTCCATGGCCACATTTAATATTAAAGTTAGTGTATGACGGATAATTTGGTCCATTTTTTCTAATAGAGGAGGGTGCTTCCATAGATGGGAAGCACGAAGAAAGTATGTTAATTTGGGGCCAAAACAACAAAAGCGAATTATGGTGATAGCCGAATGCATGTTAATTTGGAGCAATCTTTCCGATATGTTGTTGAAATTTTGAATTTTTTCCTCAATAAAATTAGGAAAGGAATCATCGAAGACTGGGGACCCAAGGAGACGAAGAGAGCTTTTTTCAATAATTTTGATTTTAGGGGCTATTTTATTGAATTTTGAAAGTGTCTCTTGTCTGTCGGTACTGTCAGATAAAAATAACTCACATTTCGAAAAATTTAGATCTAGTCCTATAGAATGTAGTTGGTGTTTTAAAAATTGCAGATCATCTAAAACTGTGTCTACATCGCCTCCCAGGGTTCCATCATCGAGATACCAAACGTTGAATTTTGAGTTTTAGGAAGTTAGTTTATCTTGGACATCACAGGCAACGGTGAAGGAAAACATCGTGAGGAAACCTGGACTTATATAGTTAATGAAAGTCTGAAATAGCCACTTCAGAGATCTGTGGGGTTTCCCAGAGGCGGCTTGATTAACTCTGACACCAGAGTTAATCAAGACGTGTGAGGCACACAGGAAAAGAAAAATATTTAGTAAGTGACTAGATGGCATGAAGTTGATGTCGTGTGGGTAGGTAGACTGGTGTAGGATGTAACCTGTGTCGACACTCCTTAGGGGTGGGAAATAATCCAATAACTTCTACCGCTCTGGGTAAAGCGGGAAGACGTGTCAGATTTTTACTGACTAAAACACACCCGTGTTCCTTCAGTTGCTTGTGCCAGGGCCTCGGTAACTCTCTTTCAAATTCATCTCTCGCGGCCCCAGCGGACCCCGTCAGTTTCTGCTGACATCACTTTAAGGAGCGCGTAGAACACTACGCGCCGTTGACTCGGGCCTGGTCCTTATCGGACGGCTATCGACAGCTACCCATTACTCGCCGTTCGCAAGCCCTCGTCAACGTTGGCTGGGAATCGGCTTGCGACTCCAGACGCCCAGGGCATCTCCTGCGTCTCCCTCACGCGTTCCGCCTCCTTCTTCGCGGCGAGCAGAAAGAATAGACAGCTTTCCATGCTCTCCCGCTCCCTACCATGTCCTGGATCCAGGGCCAGACGAAAGAGGTCGAAGTTTACGAGGAAACGGTGGTGCACCGCCCAAGCGGGGTAGATCTCCACCCTATGCTCCACCGTGACCCCCGGGCGATCCACACAAGTGTCGACACACCTGTGATTTTTTAAATTAAATTACTCCCTTTAATTAATTGAACAATTTATGCGTTTTGCGTATTAATAAAAATTCAATAAAATGACATCGCTGAAAAATAATAATAATATTTAACAAAATATGAAATCTAATGACAAGTTCAGCTTCTTTCTATAAAAAAAAAGTTAAATAAAATATCAAAAATCCCGACTGCTTAAAAAGTGAACTAAAAATACGTAAACAAGAAGAAAATCATGCTGTGCAGTCGGAGGATTCATATTCGCGAGATGACTGACCAAAACCGGATGTATCCTCCGACTGAACAGCATGATTTTCTTCTTGTTTACGTTTTTTTAGTTCGCTTTTGAAACGGTCGGGCTTTTTGATTTTTTTAATATTTTTTTTTATTTACAACTTTTTAGGTATTTTTAAAATTCTTTACATTTAACCATGCGAGTGTTATATATGATTGAAATCACCTCTTAAAACCCTCTATTTTGATACTCCACACGATGGGTTCGGAAGAAAATATTCCCCCCCCCCTACAAAATGGCGCCCAAAATCCGCCATTTTTTTCTTTTCCATTTGCAGGGTTAAGACGAATCGATTGACGTAAGAATCATTAAAATCGGTCAACGCGTTTGTTTTCTATAACGCCACCTATGAACAAACAAACATACACATACTGATAAACACATTACCCTCCTTCGGCAGTCATGTAATAAGGCCACTAAGCATCCAACCTCTTTTTTTAGCTTAATTTTTTTCCCTCGGAAATGCTACACATTATAATTTTGTACCTTTACTGTACATTGAATATAAGCGTCGGACGAGTTGGGAAAGAGACGTAATACGGCTTGAAACGAATTGGGAAGCTACAAGTACAAAGTGACGTAATAGTGAATGTGGCATAATAAGAATAGCGACGAAATAACTATTGTGACGAGTTGTCATCACAACCGTCAAAACTAGCTTTGCAAGCGGTTTCGTTCCCGTGGCGAATCCCACAGAAATCGTACAGTTTCCGCGATAGTATCTTAAGGTACTCGGCAATGGTGTGCTTTTCTTTCAGTGCAAATTTATATACTTCCAGAGATTATCTTTTACAAACATTTTTTATGAACTAATGGTCAATGACTATTTTCAAAAATGTCACAGTAATATCTACTGTTCATTAGTCCCATATCGAACTGTTCAGAATAGATTATGCTAAGAACGATTAACCCTAGTTCAATTGAATCACAGAGGCTCTGTACAATCTAACTTCAAAAAATTTGGTGCTTTGATTAAAAAAGTAAGAAAGTTCTTCAACATTTGAAAGGTTTTTTTTTGTTTTATCATCATAAGTTATGAACCCACTATGTCTGCGAAGTTTTATCAGTTAATTTAATTCAGCTCTATTTATAACCTGAAAACTAATAACGCCTTGTTATTCGTAGAATTCCGAACGATTTTGTATTATATTTTGACTATCCCAAAGCTTAATTAGAGGTTGTATACTTGCCCAGTGTTGCGGATCTTGGTACAGAGGTCGATGGCGCGATGGGATTCCTTCAACTGCTAAATTGCTGGGAATTAATAATCGGGCTCCCCGGGTTAATTAAGATAGACTCCAAGCTGTTTGTGACGTCAGATAGGACGGGGTGGATGTTGCCAGTGGACAGAAGGACCAATTAATAAAACATTACATTTTATTTAATACTAGCGGACGCCTCGTGGTTTCACCCGCGTAGTGCCCGTTCCTGTGGGAATATAGGTATAAAAAGTAGCCTATGTCACCCGGGTAGTGTAGCTTCCCAACGGTGAAAGAATTTTTGAAATCGGTTCAGTAGTTTTTAAGTTTATTCGTTACATACAAAATACAAATCTTTCCTCTTTATAATATTAGTATAGAAATAATGAACCTTAGACAATCTACGTTGTGGCTGAGGAAATTATTAAGAGAATATATTGATTTTATTGGTTTGAACAATCTTACTAATATCATAAATGCGAAATTTTGGATGGATGGATGTATGTTTGTTACTGTAATCTAAATAGATAACGCAAGCCCCTCCATCTGTATGAAAACCAAGCGTGACACTTTTTCACAAACAATGAAAGAAAACATTTCCTATGCCTTGGCCAACTTTTTCTATAAATTCTTTACAGCTCAATATGGAATAAAAGGCATTTTTCTAGATTTCGGTGGATTTCCGGTGCCGATAATGCTAAATGAAAAGCTCAGATTACGATCATTGATCGTTGCCGAGTTGCCAGCTTGTCGGTTTTTTACCGGTTACACTTCGGGGAGTGTGCGATGGAACTGCACAATTTGATTCCGCCTAGCCCTTTCCATCATCGGACTACAAGACAATCGGTGATGCGTCATCGGTATATGGTGGACATCCCAACCGTACGCACAAAGCGTTTTGGGAATATATTTATTGTTCGTACTGCCAAGGAATGGAATTCCCTGCCGGAGTCTGTATTTCCTGATAGCTACAACCTGGGAGTCTTTAAGTCAAGAGTGAATAGCTTACTTCTAGGGAAGCGTGCCCTAACGTCGACCACACCATCGCTTACCATCAGGTGAGATAGTGGTCAAACGCGAGCCTACACTCATAAAAAAAAAAACAAAATAGTATATATAAAGAGAGATAAATGATGCTATCCGAAAAAAGTATGATTATTTTCTCATATGATTCAGTACCCTATCTTGTTTACACCCGTCACACTATCTCATTTTCCTCATGAAGCCTCAGTATTTCTTTTATGACATCCCGCTGCGTTTTTCTTTTCCCTTCAATATAAACCTTTGTAATAAGACGCGAGCCTTGTGTCCTATACGCGGATCTCATAAGGATCAAATCAATCCTTGAACTGTTTCTGAGGATTTAGCAAAATAATAAAGCAGTGTTCCTATTATTAGTTTCTATCACAAAAAAAGGGTGTTGCCCTGTAATTGGGTTCTGGAGGTCAGATCATTATATCCAGGTAAAGCATTTATATTTGTGCACCTAGGCATAAATAATATAATACTAGCATATTGTTACGAGCTGGGGTTCAGGGATAAATTATTTAAACAGCAGACTTCAATTAATCACACTTTATTACAAAAACACTTCTTAAACAAATCTATTACTTCGCACTATTTTCCTTTATCGATCGCTCTGTATCGCTTCTCAATCGAAACTGACTCACAAAGTTTTTTTTTTTTTTAATTTTTGTTGTCTCACAGCTCTACCAAAGTGGCCGTCTGCTGCTTAACCGGACTTCCCTGTGAAGACTAATCTCTTAGCCTACCAGCCAAGCTGACTCTCAACGAACGCGACCGCTCTTTATATAGCACGGAAGATGTTTCTGGAACATACTGATCTAGATACGTCGAGAATCTTTCAGAACAATCGACCTTCGAACTCATTGTTCCCGAAGCGACGAGAAATTTCCAGTATGTTCGGCTCAAACATTCTGGTAAATCCCATTCGACACAACCTTTCGAGAAGATTAGTTCCGCTATTCGATACTAGATGGCGCAACTAGTTCTTCCTCTCGTCACTAGATGGCGTTGCCCTATCTTGTAACAATATCAAGATATTTTCCCATCAAGTTGAAAGAAATTGTCACGCGAAAATTTTGTGCATCATAGGTGCTTGGCTCGGACAGGTGGTAAATATGAATGACTTCCATCATCACCATATTAATGCCGAGTTCTCAGTTTATCTATGCCATGGTTATCGTATATAGGCTCCCTTATTAATTTGCATGTTTATAATATTTTATTATTAGTAGAGTGGGAGATGTCATTGGATGATTTACTAATCCATAAAATGCTCATACTAAAACCACACAGGAGAAATTCTTGGTAAATTATATACTGTGCATATCCTTCCAGTACGTACTTTGAAAGAACCTACTTAGTATCTACATAAGGTAGGATACTAATCAAATACACACACGGTCAAATGACTATGTTTCATGAAATTTAGTGAACTAGAACTTCTGTCGTCCACTGCATTACGTCTAAGGACCGGCAGTATTGCTCTTGGAAAACTGAACTCAGCAGAGATATCCGGATTCTGTTTAACTTGTGCAAGTAGAAACTTGTGTCAAGTATCTTCGTCACAAATGCTAATTTATAGTTTAACTGAATTAATAGTTTCAGTATCCTGATTCCTGTGTCAATGCACAGGAAGTGTGAGTTATTATTTGTTGCACTATTCAACAGAAATAATGTGTTGCAGAAGAGTTTTTCAGGAGAATATGGTAAATATTTACCACGTCTGCAAATTGGGCGCTGGTAAATGTTACAAATGTAATCTTATTTAGAGGATGAAAACAAAATCAGGTGCGATGGATAGATTACTTACCTATTAACGTTCCCTCTCCAAGAGAGTAGGCCTGTGTTTCAGCAGTGGGAACTTTAAAAGGTTGATGACGACGATTTGAACGTGAAATTAATTTAAAATTCAAAATGATAAATCTATAAGCAAAAAAGAAATAAAATCTCTGGCACACACACTTGATAGTCATGCATCAACGAACGAACTATATAAAATCACAACAACAACCCGTAGCACTAACCCGCCTACTTATCTAAATAAAACAATTTCGTTAAGCATTTCCATATAATTCCTGTTGAAACAGCGCCTCTGGTGGAGCTTTCAGGAAATACAATAAGCACATGTCAGGGCCGTCCAATCCCTGTGGCCGGAACAGCCGCGCCTTGAATTTAAAATAAGCGTTCTGTTTTCAAACTAAATCTGTGAAATATGCTGGAACACTGAATACGGACGGTTACGACAAGTTCTAGCTTGTTTCTGGAAGATTTTTGTTGCTTTTGGGTATTTTATTGGTTGGTTTTTGAAAAGCACGTGAGCAAAACATATGAGCCAATTTAAGTTAAATCGTTTCGTGCCAGCGATGCAATCATGAATCTGCAGAGTCGAAAAAAGGGAGAACAGATGAAAATCATTGAAGGTCGGTCAATGATATAAATTGTGGGTCAGTTGTTTCGTCCATTTATTATACATGCGGCAGTAGTTCTGCCTGTCTGCCTGTTACCTTTACACGCTTAAAACGCTGATGAAATTTGGAATAGTTTTATCCCGGAAATCATTCTTAAGGAGGTTGAATGAGGGTTAGAAGTTTGTATGGTGAATTAGTAATTTCTAAAGTAAAGCGACCCACACATCTTATTGCGCGATATAAATAATTGGCTATTTGATGTCACGGGAAACAGCTAGTTTCAAATAAGATCGTTAAATCTGGCGATAATTATTAGGTGAATAAAAATATCCTTACTTGCAGCGAAGATTCCTAGAAGAACCTACCTACAACGGACACACCCTCACGCTCCTAGACACCTCAGAGACGCCTTGGGCGTCGGCAGTCGCATGCTGATTCACGGCCACCGTAGGCGTGAGCTTGCGGACAGCGAGCAATGGGTAGTTCTCCGTCCGATAAGGACCAGGCCCGAGTCGAAGGCGCGTAGTGTTTCACGCGCGCCTTAAAGAGGTGTCAGTAAAACTTACGGGGCCAGCTAGGGTTGATGCCTGTCTGGGTCACGGTTAAATTTGGAAGAGAGTAACCGCGGCCCTGGCACAAGCAACTGAAGTAACACGGGTGGTTTTAGTCAGTAAAAGTCTGACACGCCCTCCCGCTTCATCCAGAGCGGGCGAAGTCATTGGGTGATTTCATGGGTACCAACCTACTAAAAAGGAAAAACTGTAAAAATAGCATTTTATATTTACAGCTCAATTTGATTTCCTTACATAGTCAGCCCAGCAACTTAGTAGCAAAAATCTTTTTAAGTATTTAGAACGATTCCGTGATAAAATACACATCAACTTATATAGTCTACTGTAAAACAATGTGACTATAAGGCACGGAAAACTATTTGATTTATAGCGTTGATACAAAGTATATAACTACTTTCAATGTGACGTGATCGATCAAATAGGCAATTTTAGTGCTTTGCAAATCTTAAACAAAGATGAGGGTTAGTGCTTTGCAAATCTTAAACAAAATAAAATGACTGCATGTTTTGGGGATCCGTACCCAAAGGGTAAAAGAGGACCCTATTACTAAGACTCCACGATCCGTCTGTCTGTCTGTCACCAGGCTGTATATCATTAACCATGATAGCTAGACAGTTGAAATGTTCACAGATGACGTATTTCTGTTGTCGCTGTAACAACAAATACTAAAACAGAATAAAATAAATATTTAAGTGGGGCTTCCATACAACAAACGCGATATTTTTTCCGTTTTTTGCGATAGTGGTACGGAACCCTTCGTGCGCGAGTCCGACTCGCACTTGGCCGGTTTTTTTTATAAATTTAATACTGATTTCTTTTAAGTTAGTTTAAATGATGATAATTAACTATCAGATTAATACATCTTACTTCTTACTATAATATTATAAATGTGAAAGATAGAATGTATGTTTGTTACTCAATCACGCCAGAACGGCTGAATGGATATAGTCTTTTTATCCCGGTATAATGTTCCTATGGATTGATAAAACACTTTTCACGCGGATGAAGCTGAAGGCAGTTTATTATAAATGTGAAAGTTTGTAAGTATGGATGGATGTTTGTTACTCTTTCATACAAAAACTATTGCACGGATTTTGATGAAACTGTTCTGTAATATAGCTTTTACATGAGAATAGCACATAGGTTTTAGAAGTACTCATTACTCGCGAGCGGACCCACGGGCGGCAGCTAGTTACCAAATAAATCACAAAATACAGACAATATTATAGATAGACATTTTTTGTCAACTACCCGACAAAAAATATCGATTTAGTCCGTCAGCTATATAAACTAAAATATTGGACACGTATAGGTATTTTCTTTTGCCACGTAAACAAAAAATTACAACGATACAATGCGTTGAAATATCGTGTGTCGTCACGGTGTGCTATACTTGTGGAACGGCAGGACAAGGAAAGCACATTGTGGATAGATTATAGCCTTGTGGGTCTGGCAACTCTGGAAAATCACCTATGATAATTCATGTGCTAACACCAAAATCTCCCTGCCGGAGTATGTGTTTCCCGATAGCTACAATCTAGTGGACTTTAAGCCTAGAGTGAATAGGTTATTTGTAGGAAAGCGTGTTTCACCGTCGACCACATCTTCCAGTCATAATTACGATTTGAAAGTGAAAATTCTTCGATTGATACCTAATGCCTGAAAAAAATAACTAATCTAATCAGTCGGTTTTCTTTCAAATTGAAGGCATGGAGCACATTCGCAAGAAGATTGCAGAATCATTACAAAAGTGATTTGTTGGTTTCGGATTCTCTATATCATTGTTTATATGTATTTATGTATCTAAGTATATATTTATTATATTTTTTTTGTATATTAATATATACTTTTTCCCTATTCATCCTATCATTTAGTTGCACCTGCCATGTTTTATCTCTGCACCAGCCTAAGGTGGACTGGTAGAAAATGTCTAGCGCATTAACTCTATCTTTGTACTTGTGCATAAAGTTTTAATAAATAAATAAATAATACTCAGATACATCCGGTTAGAAAGGAAGCCGGCCCCAGTACAGTTGGGTAAAGGTTTGGCGGATTATGTCTTTGATTGATATCATAACTGGAAAGATTTTGGATGGTGATAAAAAATAATATGTCAATATGATCATCAGAATCTTTAACAGAAATAAAATCAGTAAAACAAAAAAACCTTTTTCACAAAACAATAAACCGACTTCAGAAGCAAAAATGTCTTTGGTACCTCCGTTTTTACTTTGCACTTTTTAGTGTTTTGCTTTTGAAGTCGGTTTATTTTATTGTGCAAAATAACTTTCGTTTCGGAAGTCAGTTTCTTTATTGGTAACCATTGAGGTAATAATGTACTACGCACTTGTACCCCCGTTTTTATCATAGTGAATAAGTTTATTTTTCTCTTTTTAGCTTTAATACAACATCACTGAAAATGAGTAATTTCTACAGTACGGTACCTAAAGGATTGACAAAATATCCATAATAACTCAATTTACACATTCGTGCTGTTTGTCGCTAAGGTGTTCTGTTGTATGTCCTATATCTTAAAAATGTAACATGCAATATTTCATAAGTTAAGAGATACTTAATCCAACACAAAAAGAATGATCGTGATCCGACAACTAGTTTCGGAGAAATGCGTGGACAAACAAACATACAAACAAACATGCATACACTTATGAAATTAAGCACACGTGTTAAGAAGCCCACACATATGTGAATATTTTACAGTTCCAACAATATTACATACATACGTGTCGAATTTACTATCTCCATTTTTTTGTGAAATCGGTAAAAAATATAGAAGCCATATACCCGTTCAAAAAGTCTCCACCATACCGGCTCCCGTTCCCCACTAATCACAACCAATCGAAGAACTTCATCGTCGAATTCGTTAACTCGAGAACAATGCACACTCGTTCCGAATTGCCGGAGACTGTACGATGCAGATCGGTATCCGGCCATGCGTAAGACGAAATCATTCCATCCGGCTTGATCCGGCTGGCGGCCGGCTCGTCGAGACTGTCTCACATGCGGCGCGTCCGACCGTGAAATCGTACGTCCGTAAATGTGTACGGTACGGTATGTACATATAAATCAAGGACAACACATCTGCGCGGAGTGATGGTGAAAAATGCTTCGTGTAAATTGATTCGCAGTATCACTTACATGAATGCACTTTCGAGGTAGTCTAATGGAATATCTTAAGCTTGCTTATAACATGAATACATCGTTTACCTACCTAATGCATACAGCCTTACTTTTTTAAGGTTGGGGAACAGAATAATCTCTTTGATATGGAAATTGTCATAAACATCAGAAGATCCAATTATCGTGACTAAAGAATATTTTTTGACATTGGTTGTCGCAATTTCTTCTTGGCCACAACAATGTCAAAAACCTATCAAAATATAGGAAAACTTTTTTTTTGCCCGCTTGTAAAGTATTTTTTTTATCCCAAGGGAACATCATATCGGAATGAAGAGCCTATGTGCTATTCCAGACTATAATTTATCTCTGTGGCAAATTTCATCCAGATCCGTTCAGCCGTTCTGGCGTGATTGAGTAACAAACATACAACCACATACACATCTATCCAAAATTTCACATTTATTATACTCTTATTAGTAAGATTATGAGAGATTTTGACAGAAAGAGACTGAGATTAAATATAAGTTACTAGAGGACGCCTCGCGGTTTCACCCGCGTAGGTCCCGTTCCCGTTGGAATACAGGGATAAAGAGTAGCCTATGTTACCCGGGGATAGAGTAGCTTCCCAACGGTGAAAGAATTTTTGAAATCGGTCCAGTAGTTTTGCAGCCTACTCGGTACAAACAAACAAACAAACAAAAAAATCTTTCCTCTTTATAATATTGGTATAGATTTGCCCTATTTCAGCAATTGCATAAGCATTTAAACTGCCATTAACATTACACAAATACATTATTGTAATGGCCGAAGACTTTTCCAGTGAATGAAAGGCTACATCATCATTCTCTTGCACACATCCCAATTCCTCTGTGGTCTGCACAACATTTGTCTTCTTCTTCCATACTTCTCTGTTAGCCGTCATCTCAGCAGTCACCCTATTTCTAGACATCATCATCGTCAGCTTTTTTAATGTTGCCTCTGTTGGGACACAGACCTCCTCTCTGTGAGAGAGGGAATGGGCCATCATCCACAACGCAGGCCATGTAGGGTTGGTGGATGACATATGTCTTCGAATTTCTGGTTCTAGGAAAGCCGGTTTCCTCACGATGTATTCCTTCACCGTTTTTAAAGCAGTGGTGATTAAATAATATAGGCAAAGTAAAGCACCTGCCTGGGTTCGGACCCACGACACACGACACGTAAGTCGAGGTCATTTCCATTTTACACACTTCTTTTGCTTCACTCACATATGATTAATTGTTTGTTAATTTACATCAGCCCACGGGCTGTCTGTCTCATCTTATAAATATAGAATAGTGTTTGGCTTATGATATGCCCTTAACTAACTTATAAATATTCATAGACAATGGTTAGACTATAAAGTACCTATTTGATATAACTTATCCAACTTTGAAACCTAAAAATAACCCGTCAAGCTGTCAGCAACATTAAGAAAACATTATCGCAACTAAACAATATCAAAACTTTGCTTCAAGTTATGTTAAATCTAAGTTAAGTTTAGACAACTTAAATGACAGATACACAGGAATGTCATTTCGACCGAAGGGTTCCAACTATAACTTGTCAAATCGGTTCAGTCATAAACAGGAAATGAAATAATACACTGTCATTTCTATGTTAAAACTAGCTCTGCAAGCGGTTTCATTCCCGTGGCGAATCCCATAGAAATCTTGCAGTTTCAGAGACAAAATGTGTCCTATGGGACTCAGCGATTTTGTGCTTTTCTTTCAGTGAAAAATATATACTTCTAGAGATGTTCTTTTACAAACATTTATTTATGAACTTATGGTCGTTGAATATTTTCAAAAATGTCACAGTAATATCTAGTCCCGTATCGAAATGTACAGAATAGATTATGCTAAGATGGTAGGATTAACCCTAGTTCAGATTAATCAAAGAGGCTCTGTTCAATCCAACTTCAAAAAATGCGATGGTTTGAATAAAATAGTAAGAAAGTTCTTCAACTTTTAACAACGATTTGTTGTGACGGCCGATCATCTGAAAGTTTTTCTTACATATTTTATTTAACTTGCAATGTATGTATGTATGTATAATGGCGGACTAATTATTTTTTATGCACTGCAAATATATCGGTATCAAATGAAAGGGTTTGCTGATAAGCTGTCGGTTTTTTATCGGTTGCTTTTCGGGAAGTGTGCGTTGGAATTGCATGAACTAATTCCTCCTAGCCCGTTCCATCATCGGACTACAAGACGTACGGCGTTGCGTCATAGGTACATGGTGGACATCCCACCCATACGCACCAAACGTTTTGGGAATTCTTTTATTATGCGTACAGCAAAGGAGTGGAATTCCCTGCAGGAGTCTGTATTTCCTGATAGCTACAATCTGGGAGTCTTTAAGTCAAGAGTGAATAGGTTTCTTCTAGGCAAGCGTGCTTCATCGTCGACCACATCATCGCTTACCATCAGGTGAGATAGTGGTCAAACGCAAGCCTATCAATAATAAAAAAAAAAAAAAAGAATACGAAAAAAGGTTGTGTTAAAAAAAGATGATGTAATGAATAATTTTATTTGTTAAATCATCAGTAGTTATCAACCCACCATGTCTGCGAAGTTTTGTCAGTTAATTTAATTCAACTATCTATTTAAAGCCTGAAAACTAATAACACCTCGTTATTCGTAGAATTCCAAACGATTGTATTATAATTTGACCATCCCAATGCTTCATTAGATGTTGTGTGCTTGCCCAGTGTTGCGGATCTTGGTACAAAGGTCGATGGCGCGATGGGATTCCTTCAACTGCTAAATTGCTGGGAATTAATAATCGGGCTCCCCGGGTTAATTAAGATAGACTCCAAGCTGTTTGTGACGTCAGATAGGACGGGGTAGATGTTGCCAGTGGAGAAATTGTGGGCAGAAGGACCAATTAATAAAAAAAATGATATTATGTTATTTTATTAATAATGAATCTTAGACAACCTACTTTGTGGCTGAGAAAATTGTTAAGGGAAAATATTGATTTTATTGGTTTGATATCACAATCTTACTAACATTATAAATGCGAAAGTTTTGATCACGTCAGAACGGCTGAACGAATTGGGATGGAATTTGGCACAGAGATAGGTTATCTGAAATATAGTCTGAAATAGCACATAGGCTACTTTTTATCTCAGGAATATGTTCCCTGGGGATGATTTCTGACTATCACGCGGGCGAAGCTGCTGGCAGAAGCTAGTCTCTCAATAAAACATGACAATCGTTTTTCCAGGACTCGTTGAGATTCAGTGCAACGGCGGTTTTCTGGTGGACACCACTGGGGATTTTTGGCTTTTAGGAGTTGCTGTGGTTAGGATTAGTCTGACGGGTTTATCCTAAAAGAAAGCTATGAGCTAGCATCGTAATAATTGCTTGTTCTGAGAAGATGCGTTGGAACAAGAGGCTCATCGGCAATGAGAAACTTGTCGAGTCAAGGCTCCAGAGCCTTGAACATCGTCACCGAGTTGCCAGTGTGCGATGGAACTGCACAATTTGATTCCGCCTAGCCCGTTCCATTATCGGACTACAAGACAAACAACGATGCGTCATCGGTATATGGTGGACATCCCACCCGTACGCATAAAGCATTTTGAGGATACTTTTATTGTGCGTACAGCTAAGGAATGGAATTCCCTGCCGGAGTCTGTATTTCCTGATAGCTACAACCTGGGAGTCTTTAGGTCAAGAGAGAATAGGTTACTCTAGGCAAGCGTGCTTCACCGTCGAACACATAATAGCTTACCATCAGGTGATATATTGGTCAAACACGAACCTAACAATCATAAAAAAACAAAAACAAAATAGTATATATATATATATTTCTCACATGATTCAGTACCCTATCTTGTTTACACCCGTCACACTAGCTCATTTTCCTCATGAAGCCTCAGTATTTCTTTTATGACATCTCGCTGCGTTTTTCTTTTCCCTCCAATATAATCCTTTGTAATAAGACGCGAGCCTGGTGTCCTATACGCGGATCTCATAAGGATCAAATCAATCCTTGAATTGTTGCCGAGGATTTCGCAAAATAATAAAGCAGAGTTGCTGTTATTGGGTTCCACCACAAAAAAAGGGTGTTGGTTGGTTCTGGAGGTCAGATCCGATGGTCTATATTTTAAATGACGCTGAGGCATAATTGAGGTGCAATGTCGTTAATGAGCCGATCCCTTTACCTCATCCTTTTAGCTCTTCAATTGTTCTTGGCTTATTGACGTACACTTTTCCTTTTAAATATCCCCGAAAAAAGGAAGTCCAACGGTGTCACATGATCGTGGCGGCCAATTGATATCGCCACGACGCCAACGTGAGATAACATGGCCGTTGAATTTCTCGCGCAAAAGAGCCATTGTTTCTTTGGCTGTGGGGCAAGTAGCACCATCCTGTTGGAACCACATATCGCCCAGCTTCATATTTTCAATTTTAGAGCACAAAAAGTCCGTTATCATCTCGCGATAGCGAACACCATTCACGGTAACTGCTTGTCTTCTACAATCTTAACGCACTGTTCAATTGTGTAACTCTCCATGGTTGAATTTGTCTAAGGCTGAAACAAAGTTGGGCAAAAAACTTGATGTTTATTTACATGAACCTGTCTGGTGATGTTGCCTGTCTGGGTCGCGGATAAATTTGAAAAAGAGTTACCGCGGCCCTTGCACAAGCAACAGAAGGAACACGGATGGCTTTTAAACAGTAAAAGTCTGACACGCCCTCCCACTTCACCCAGAACGGGTGAAGTCATTGGGTGATTTATTAACCCATAGAATGCTCATACTAAAAGCACACAGGAGAAATTCTTGGTAAATTCTATACTGTG
Source organism: Orthosia cruda (assembly GCA_964057195.1). Lineage (NCBI taxonomy): Eukaryota > Metazoa > Arthropoda > Insecta > Lepidoptera > Noctuidae > Orthosia > Orthosia cruda. Next base: position 20,735,411 of record OZ059828.1, read on the forward strand.
TGTGTGTATTATCCTTCCAGTACGTACTTTGAAAGAAACTACTTAGTATCTACAGAAGGTAGATAATAAGCAAATACAAACACAGTCAAACGACTATGTTTCATGAAATTTAGCGAACTAGAACTTCTGTCGTCCACTGCATTACGTCTAAGGACCGGCAGTATTGCTCTTGGAAAACTGAACTCAGCAGAGATATCCGGATTCTGTTTAACTTGTGCAAGTAGAAACTTGTGTCAAGTATCTTCGTCACAAATGCTAATTTATAGTTTAACTGAATTAATAGTTTCAGTATCCTGATTCCTGTGTAAATGCATAGGAAGTGTGAGTTATTATTTGTTGCACAATTTAAACAGAAATATTGTGTTGCAGAAGAGTTTTTCAGGGGAATATTGTAAATATTTACCACGTCTGCAAATTGGGTGCTGGTAAATGTTACAAATGTAATCTTTTTTAGAGGATGAAAACAAAATCAGGTGCGATGGATAGATTACTTATCTATTAACTTTCCCTCTCCAAGAGAGGAGGCCTGTGTCCCAGCAGTGGGAACGTTAAAAGGTTGATGACGACGATGAAAACGTGAAATAAACCTTAAATTTAAAATGATAAAGCTATAAGAAAAACAGAAATAAAATCTCTGGCTCAACACACTTGATAGTCATGCATCAACAAACGAACTATATAAAATCGCAACAAAAACCCGTAGCCCTAAACCACCTCCTTACCTAAATAAAACAATTTCGTTAAGCCATTTCCATGTAAGTCCTGTTGAAACAGCGCCTCTGGTGGTGCTTTCAGAAAATACAATAAGCACATGTCAGGGCCGTCCAATCCCTGTGGCTGGAACAGCCGCGCCTTGAATTTAAAATAAGCGTTCTGTTTTCAAACTAAATCTGTGAAATAGGCTGGCGCACTGAATACGGACGGTTGGGACAAGTTCTAGCTTGTTTCTGGAAGATTTGTGTTGCTTTTGGGTATTTTATTGGTTGGTTTTTGAAAAGCACGTGAGCAAAACTTATGAGCCAATTTAAGTTAAATCGTTTCGTGCCAGCGATGCAAACATGAATCTGAAGAATCGAAAAAAGGAAAAACGAATGAAAACCATTGAAGGTCGGTCAATGATTTAAATTGTGGATCAGTTGTTTCGTCCATTTCGTCCATACTTAATATTATAAATACGAAAGTAATTCTGCCTGTCTATCCGTTACCTTTTCACTATAGAGATAGTTTGGGACTCTGGGAACGACATTGGATAGTTTTTATTCTGGAAATCATCCTTAAGGGGGTGACGGGGTTGGAAGTTAGTATGGTGAATTAATAATTTCTAAAGTAAGGCGGCCCAAACACCTATAATATTATTGCGCGATATAAATAATTGGCTATTCGATGTAACGGGGAACAGCTAGTTTCAAATAAGATCGTTCAATCTGGCGATAGTTATTAGGTGAATAAAAATATCCGTGCTTGCAGCGAAGATTCCTAGAGGTAACCTACCTGCAACGGAGACACCCTCACGCAAGTAACCACCGCAGGAGACGCCCTGGGCGTAGGTAGTCGCAAGTTGATGCCCGGCCACCGTAGGCGCGAGCTTGCGGACGGCGAGTTTTGGGTAGCGTTCCGTCTGATAAGGACCAGGCCAGAGTCAACGGTGCGTAGTGTTCCACGCGCGTCTCAAACAGCTGTCAGCATAACTTACGGGGCCACGGTTAAATTTGGAAGAGAGTTACCGCGGCCCTGGCAAAAGCAACTGAAGGAACACGGGTGGGTTTTAGTCAGTAAAAGTCTGACATGCCCTCCCGATTCACCCAAGTCGAAGGCGGGCGAAGTCGTTGGGTGATTTCATGGGTACCTACTAAACCGTAAAAACTGTAAAAATAAAATTTTATATTTAAATCTCAATTAGATTTTCTTAGATAGTCAGCCTAGTAACTTAGTAGCAAACATATTTTTAAGTATTTAGAACGATTCCGTGATAAAATACACATCAACTTATATAGTCTACTGTAAAACAATGTGACTATAAGGCACGGAAAACTATTTGATTTATACCGTAGATACAAAGTATATAACTACTTTCAATGTGCCGTGATCGATCAAATAGCCAATTTTAGTGCTTTGCAAATCTTAAACAAAGATGACGTTGATACAGAATTAAATGATTACATTTTTTTTATGACTTTAATACTGATTTCAATTGTCTTTTGAAGTTAGTTTAATCGGTGATCATTAACCATCAGATTAATAAATCTTACTTCTTACTATAATATTATTAATATGAAAGTTTGGATGTATGTTTGTTACTCAATCACGCCAGAACGGCTGAATGGATCTGGGTGAAATTTGGCGTAGAGGTAGATTATAGTCTTTTTACCCCGGTATAATGTTCCCCTGGGATGATAAACACTGTTCACGCAAACGAAGCCGCTGGCAGAAGCTAGTTTATTATAAATGTGAAATTTTGTAAGTATGGATGGATATTTGTTACTCTTTCACGCAAAACTATTAAACGGATTTTGCTGAAACTTTACTGTAATATAGCTTATACATGAGAATAGCACATAGGTTTTAGAAGTACTCATTACTCGCGAGCGGACCCACGGGCGGCAGCTAGTTACCAAATAAATCACAAAATACAGACAATATTTTTAACAGACTTTGCAAAAAGGAGGAGGTTATCAATTCGACTGTACCTCAGAACTTTTTATTGGGTGAACCGATTTTGATGATTATTTTTTGGTCCCATTTAATTTTCATCGAGATCTAATGAAGAACTTTGGAGATATACATCAGAACTCTTCAATAAATGACGGCAAATCACTCGGGATAGCTGCAATCGCTTGTCTGTTTATTGTTTACACCATTTCATAACATAACATCACACTGGTACGCTCTAAAGGGGTACGCAGGTGTGAACAGTTCACCCTGGTATACTCTCAATCCACAGTTTTGTTTTAGTTTCATGTTATTGGGTAAATCTATTCTGGCTTCACTTTGGGCATTTTAAGAAGCTAGCCTTTAAAACTGGTCCATTATGTACCAAAACTAAAAAGTGAAAAATAAAAAGCTTTTTTCAAAAATTACAACCGACTTCCAAACAAAAACACCACAAAGTGAAAAAAATCTTCATATTATTTGATAATCTCACTGATGGACTAAATAGAATTATCATTTTTCTACCCAGAAAACATCCCAATTGTTTTTGATAAAACTGTATTATCTATAAATAGTCAGAGGGCCAACACTAGTGATCATTCAGACTGATCCTGAATCCAAAATGGCCGCATTCGAAGTGTAAAGTTAATAAGAACGCCAGTTATGTCGCTCATAGATCTAAAACAAAAGAAGCTACGAGATAGCGCAGCTGAGATCCAGCATACGGGGATTTTTTATTAAATCTCTGATATGTGAAGTACGTTTGGGAATGCAGATTTGAATATAACAGCCGTATTGCACGGACTCAGCGGGAAATCTGATTTCAATATCACTGTTCATGTTACTCAATGCAATATATCTCATGTGTAGAACATAGAAAATAAGAATATTTGTTCGTCTAAACCCAATGTAGAAAGGAACGATATTTCATATATCTGGAAGTGGGACGGACAAATATTCGTATTTGATTGAGGAATAAAAGTTAAACAGAGAGATGTATTGCTGCAGTGCTTTTTAGTAAAGGTCAAGTGAAAAAAAAGGTGGGGTAGTTGTGGGTAGATACTTTCGGCGTAATATAGGTAGTACCTACATAAATAAGGATGTTTGAATTACAAGAAACTTTTAAGATGCAACCTTTTGAAACATTAGGGCCATGGTGCGAGAGTATTGATGGCCCAGTGGTAACGGTCGTGACCACAGACATAAATCTAACCCGATAGCGCAAGTGTAGGGAATTGCGCTATCTAGTTAGATCTGAATGAAAACCAAGCGTGCCACTTTTTCACAAACAATTTAAAAACAAATTTATTTATTTATTTAAACTTCATGTACAATAGTGGTACATAGGCGGACTTAATGCCACAAGGCATTCTCTACCAGTCAACCATTGGGTTAATAAGGACAACGTTGTGAGCGGGTACAAAATAATATTAAAAAAGACAACTTGTATACGAAAAAGTTTACAAGTTTTGGAGAGTATTTATCTTTTCAATTTAAAAAACATTGCCAATGCCTCGGCCAATTTTCTATACATCCTTTACAGGTCAATATGGCAGAAAAAGGCATTTTTCCTAGATTTCGGTGGATTTCCGGTGCTGATAATGCTAAATGAAAAAGCTCAGATTACGAACATTGATCGTAACTTTACTCCGTTTCTTAGCACGCGAAGTTCATACAATCGCGTCATCTAGTTAAATTAATATCTGTGGCCGTGACTTACAAGTTGTAGGTCGTGGGTTCGAACCCAAGGCGCTTTACTTTGTGTAAATTATTACATCACCTCTACTCTCAAAACGGTAAAGGAAAGGATTATGAGAAAACCGGCATGTCCTACAACCAAAAATTCGAAGACATGTGACATTCACCAACCCGCATTTGGCGGAGGAGGCCTGTCGCCCAGCAGTGGGAAAATTATAAAAAAGGTGATGATGATGGGGACCAAAAGCCACCTAGTTTCTCATGACATCGCCAAGAGGTTGATCGACTAAAAATGTAACGCATTGATCATGAGGCATTTCGATGGCATTTACATACATTTGTGACATTTTTCGCTTCAATCGCTAAGACGACGCTTTAGTTGTTAGAATGTAACTCAAGTAATGTAAGTCTATAGCCTCTAATGGCTGGTCTATTTTTCAGCCATAGAATGGCTGGCAGCCATTTTTCCCATTGACAGCGATGCGGACGAACTTTTTGATGCCTAATGAGCATTATCTCCTCTTTGTGTTTTTTTCGCCGTACATACATCTAGCCTAACATTAAAAATATGTATCTTTTACTAGTGAAAAAATAACGTTTTAGAAAAAGTTTATATTTCTTAAAGGAACACAAGACTTATTACCCGCAGCCGTGTGGTTAGCATGTTTTAGGTGGAACATACTTCGCGGTCAAATAATGAGGGCATAAAATAAAAGGGAATGCACTCGGCGGTGTAAAACGTAGTTTAGGCATACGAAAGAATAGCTGTGGGAGAGTTAGGATAGCAGTCTGCGTTTTAATGTTAATTAATGAATTATTACCTGTTTTATTTGAAATTTAATTAAAAACAGATATATTAACTATACTCTGGCCTAGATTAAAGCTCAATCACCTGACAGAAGGGGTGAACATTTTAGGTTCGCCCTAATCGTCTTTTGATCTTGGATATTTTATTTTCTAAAATAAGTAAAATTCAGAATTTAAAAAACCCTTGACACATTTTTATTTCATGCTACATAATTTATCTAGTACATAGTAGACAAGCTTCGATCGGCAATCTATTGAACACGTAATTATGACACGATATATTGCGAAAACACTCTGATTCAAACAGTAAAACGCCCATAACTTTTAAACGGCTGAACCGATATTATTCAAACATAGCTAAGAACACTCTCGACAAAATCACCTTTTAAAAATCAAAATCGGTTCATCCGTTTAGGAGCTATGATGCCTCAGACAGACACACAGATACACAGAAACACACATCAAACTTATAACACCCCTCTTTTTCCGTCGGGGGTTAACAATCTTTCATCGGTTCTAACTCAGTTAAATCGATGTACAACAGGTAAAACATTCTATATCGAATTTGTTAAATTTTTACCCGGCTACGGCGGAGCAAAAGCGATTGTTATGTTTTTGTTCTTGAGTAGAAACATTTAATAGTTGGTACTGTTTTGTTAGTAAACATTCAAAATGGCTGGAGTATAGGTATTAATGCCAGAATAGGCATACACAATAAAATAAAACAGGAAAAAATCTAATAAAACCTCGGTCAAAGTACTCCTTTACGTCGCTATCTTCCGGAAAACATGCAGCATTGCTACGTTGAACGACAATGTAATTCTTTAGCCAAAGAATGCTAATATGTGAATAGGAATTAGGAAACAAGTTACTATTAGCCAAGTTTACACGCTACTGCTAATCCCATTGGCATTCGGGAAGCACCCAAAGCCGTGCAAATGAGCAAAGCGAGATCTCCGTCTTATACGAGAGGGTTCTACCTTTTTTTTTTATGGGACAATCCCACCGCACTATTCCCAAACCACTGCAACTCCTGAAAGCTAGAATCAACAGTGGCGACCACCAGAAAAGTGCCGAGGCAATGAAGCTCGACGAAGTCCCGGAGAATGAATTTAACTGTCTTGGATCCCGCAACGAAATTAATCAGAAAAGAAAATGGAGGAGTAAGAAAAAATACAAATTTCCACTTCCCTCTATATCAAGCAGGAGACAGAACAAACAAGACCAATAGGCACAAAGGGTCGTTTACAACTGGGATAAGCCCAGTTGCCTAGCACCACGGATATAAATTAGCATTAATATTAATGGGTCCTAACATTGTGAGCTGTTATATTTGATACCAATAATAGGTATGGCAAAAGCGCTTGAACGCACGGAAATTTGTTCTAGTTTCCACAAGGTCCGTATAGTAAACTGCTCCTGATACAGCCTGTACAACATAGTATCGCGTTCATTCTGCCAAAGAATACACTCCCATAAGATATGATGTGCAGATTGTACATATTCACAGTCAGATGTAGAACACTGACATAATGGCGAGGCAACAAGCTTGAAGGAAAATAATTTACTTTTAAAGTTACCATGCCCTGTGAGAAATTGGGCAACACAGTGATCCACCTCCAGATCCTGGCCAGCCGCACGAGAACGGATAGAAAGAATTGGTGGAGGTGTCGGCCCTTGATGGAATTATCCCACCTACATTGCCATTCGGATAAAAGTTCCTCCCAGACGTCAATATGTGGTTTAAATAATCTAGAGATTTTGGCACGGTCATTCCGCGTTAAAAAGTCCGCGTCCATGGTCTCTTTTGCGGAATAGTACATTGCAGCACGTCGCTGCACTTCAAGGTCGACCGGAAGTATGCCAGCAAGTACCGGTAAGGCCTCAGTACTAACCGTCCTGTATGCTTTGCATAAGAATATCAAAGCCAAACGCTGACTCTGAAGTAATTTACGCCGTACCGCCTCTATTGTGGCCCTATCAGCCCAGACAAGCGCCCCATAGCAGATACAACCCAAGTAAGTAGCCCCATAAATAGTCTTTAAAGTCAAAAAAGACAGACCCCACGTAGATTTAGATATTCTCGTTAAGGCATAGAAGTTCTTTTTTGTTTTTCACCGACGATTTTAATATGATCTATAAATGCAAAATTCCTTTCTAACACAAGACCAAGATAGCACACAGACTGCTTCCTTTTTACCGGAACGTTATTAAATTTAATAGTAGGACACGATTTAAGATTACCTTTTAAAATGAGCTGATAAGTTTTATGCGGAGCAAAGGTCAGGCGGTTACGATCGCCCCACTGAGATATTAATCGTAGGCAAGTGTCAGCCAAGTTCTCGAGTCCAGCTCGAGTACTTGATTGTATGAGCAGAAGACCGTCGTCCGCGTAACCGGTTAATGAACAGCCGCTTGGAAGCGGAATCGCGAGGAAATCATCAAAGCCTAAATTCCATAAAGGTGGACCAATAACCGAACCCTGAGGACATCCCATGGTGAGAGACTTCGACATGGAATGATGGCCAAATTTGAGTTTCGCGGAGCCATTTAAAAAGTAAGAGTAAACTAAATTGTATATATTTCTATAGCAGCCTCGATTATTCATTTTAAGTAATAGCATTGGCCACCATGCGTTATCAAAAGCCCCAGAAATATCTAGAAAAATCCCAATTACATACTTATGTTCAGATGTATTAACTATTTTCCTAACAGTAAGGGCCGCGTCTACGGTAGATTTTCCAATAGTGAAACCGAATTGATTATTATGAAATTTTGGTCCGTCCGGTAGCAACCGTGGAACGATAAGGCGCTCCAGGAGTTTTCCCAGAGATGGAAGTAATGTTATGGGCCGGTACGACTTCGGGTCATCCAGGGGTTTGTCGCCACTTTTCGGGATTATTCGTATAAATCCGCGTCGCCAAATACGAGGAAATACGCCCTCCGCAATACAACGGTTGTAAACGGTTAAAATCGCATCACCGGCTGTTTTACACGTTTCTATAATAATCCGATTAGATATTTTATCTTCACCTGATGACTTGTTGAGTGGTAACCTCTTGACAACGTTAATAAATTCGTCAGTGGAAGGAAGGTCTGACGCTGGTGATTCAGGTGGTACAGCTGCCCACGCTCTGATCTGTTAATGGTATTCGTTGTCATTAGCTAGTACGTCATCAGGTATAAGAGTATTCAGCAAAACTTCAGTTGTTTCCTCAATACCGGTAGTGTGTTTATTATTTACTTTAATATTCTGAACAAACGCGAGGTCGAGTGATCGATTGGCTTTAAACTCATGATATAAAGGAGACCACGGACCTTCTTTATCTAATTTTTCTACTACTTTACGCAATAAATTACCCTTTGATTTTTCCACCGATACTCTGTATCTGCGGGACCTGGCAACTCTGTATGTCTCTACGGGACCTGGCAACTATAAACGTATTTAACGCAATGGAAAGAGGGTCACCGGTAACCTTACGTTTTTTAAGCTTGTTAAGATGTTTACGCGCTCGGCGATAATTTTTACGCTGTTCAGTTAGATAGTCACACCACCAATCACATCTACGTATATTGGTCAAAGATCCACGACCAATGGCAATGTCAGCACAGTAAGTGAAGGTGTCTGACATAATTTCAGCACTTTCTTCAGCTGAAAGCCCATCACGAGTGAAGTCTTTGGCGTAAGACGCAACAAGCGAGCTAAAGAATTCCCGATTCGCACCCTTACATTTATACCTAAAGTTACCAATGACATGTGACGTACCCTGAGTTAAAACTGGAACAAATTCGTACACGATCAAGCGATGATCACTACAAGACGCGTCCGGTAGGACACGCCACCTATCCAAGCGTACGTCTACACTAGAAAGTGTGACGTCAATACAAGATTCGCCCATTTGGCTGCAAAAAGTTGGTGGTGCGTCAGGGGTATTATGAATAGTCAGATTCATTTCAGCAATGAAATCTTCAACAGCGCAGCGTCGTTCATAATCCGTAGACCGAACTTTGCCATACCAGAGTGATGATGACGCATTAACATCAGCGCCAACGATAACTTTGCAGCCCGCGAGCGACTGCAAGACGTGACGGAGGTTATGTATATTAGGAGCAACAGGGTCTGAATATTGAAAGTAGCAACTCACAACGTAAACTTTAAAAGAAGACGATGAGACCTCCGCAACGGCACAACGGGGTGTCATTAGATTACGCAAAGCAGTTACTGTGAAGTTAGAAGAATGCGCCACGTAAATTCCAGCTCGTGCTTTGCCATCCAACTGTACTACTTTGTGACGTAAACGCGCGTTTTGATATTGTTCTTGAACAAGCACGAAAAGGGGTTGTACCTGTCTTCTCTAAGTCGAATCCGTCATTATTATTACATGAGAAGGGGCCGCGAGTTCAGCAGATCCACACCTGCGCTGTACAAATATCCGGGTAAACCTGACAAATTGTTTCGCATTCATATTGGTCGCGAGTGCTCGGTGTTGCCACGTTGCCAAAAAAAATCCGTGGAAACTTAAGTTTGCCCAATTTGGACGGTCACGACTCTCATGACCTTTATTCGGCACATTTTATGGGGCCGCGCAAACATTGCCGTTTTTGTTTGAATGTTCGGCCGGCCGCTGACTCGGATTATATTTGGGATGGCATTAATCTCCCTGTAAATTGTGTTTGTAATAGAGTTTTTAGGATGCGTCGAGATAATGCCTGTTTTTTTTTGGTGTGCAGCTGAACCGTTTATTTCTTGTTTGGTTGCTACATTTCTCTATATCTTTGATAGTCGTTACGGGTATTCAGAAGCCAGGAAATTTGATGCCAGTCTTGCCATCACCTGGTATTACCTATTTACTAGGTTGTCGAGGTCAGATAGACAGTGGCTCGATGAAAGTACTGGTGCTCTGTATCCAGTTAAACTTGAACCCGGTCCCAATATAGTTAAAATAAAAATAAACTTTTTAATCGGAGGTTTAGGGTGTCAGCCAGCTCGCGAATATGTATCCTCCGACTGCACATAATGATGTGTTGTCTTTCACTTAAAAGACTAAAAATTAAATAAATAAAAAAACAAAAAAAAAAAGATCGCTAACAGATGTTTTCTTGTTTACAGCTTTTTAGTTCGCTTCTTTAGCAGTCGGATTTTTGATTTTTAAATTAACTTATTTGATTTACATCTTTTTAGCTATAATTTTTTTTCGAATTATTTTAAACATAAAAGTGGTATATATTTTTGTAATCACCTCCATGTTTGTTTTATTATCTCACCTATCTAAGAACATTTGGGCTTTCAAGACTTATCTAACGATGTCTTAATGATATAAACCCGTCTAGCGGTTCACGCGCGAGAAACATAATCTTTACCTTGTTGCAGTCGGGTAAAAAGCTAAGCAGATAATGGTTGTTACATTTCACTTTTGTTGGCGTTCTATCACTGCAGCTGAACCGATAGTTGTTTATTTGTAATACGTCTTATATGTCTCTGTAGATAGGTTCCTTGGGAAAGTAATTAAGTCAAGCCAACAGCTTGCTAATCCGACGTGGTGCGCCGCCAAGTTTGGGACTACCACTGTGATTACAGCGCTATCCCCTAAGGAACTTAGCGGTATAGATCGCTGACAAAGGACTCGTCGCCGTTGGGGCGAGAATTGATTGAAGTGAAAGGGATAAAAAAATTATTCAGTCATTTTTGTTTTTTTTTTATAAAAGTTAACAATTTTATTGATTAGCTTACACTCCATGGTTTTACTCGCGTCATTCCTTGGCCTCTATACTACAGAAGTTTTGCATTTTTTGGGTTAAAAAGACCAAGACAAAAGTGGAAAGATGTACTTGACTTTTAGAAAGGACTGGCCTTATGGCGGAGATTAGATATATTTGGAAAAGAAAAAGATAGATATATCCTCAGGTAGGAAATATTTAATTCAAGCAGCTATAATGTAGCCATCTACTAGTGAAAAGATAAAAAAAAACTAAACCGACTTCCTAAACAAAACACTACAAAGTGAAAAATAACTTTCTTTTCGGAAGTGGGTGTCTTTGATACCTATTCTTTTGTCGTTTTTGACACCGATAAAAAGAAAAATATTTTTCCCATTGTATTGTTTTGTTTTGTTTTGGAAGTCGGTTACATAGTCTTTTTCGTTAAAATTTATTATTTTTATAGAAAAATCCTCTTGCTTTAAAAGAAAATCATTTAAAGCAAGAGGGCTTCTCATAACAATTCCATTAAGCCTAAACATGACTGGGATACATTGTTTTATAACGCAGTTCCGGTGCCTACCTTCCGACTTCATACAAGAGCAGTTCAATGGTAACATTTTCATTGGAAACCATTTATTTAAATTTGCTTCATCACAGTCATTTAACTATTCGGGATATCTTATATCCCTAACATACCTACTTAACGCTGAGATGTTCCAGTGGCAATATGTGGTCTTATTTATTTATTTATTTATATATACTTTATTGTACACCAAGATAAGACAATACAAAAGAAACATTAAAAATTAAAACAAACATACAATAGGCCTTCTTCATCAATTCTATTTCACCAAATGATACTTTCTGAATGTAAATGCTTGCCATGTTGATGAAAATACCAAAGTCGCTTCATGTATGCTTATAAAATTTGAGGAGTTTCCTCGATTTCCATGGGATCCCCTCATCAGATCCTGACTTAGTGAAAATGGGACCACCTCGAAAGTACACCCTTTCAAACAAACAAAATATTTTTTTATAATCGTTTCATAGTTGACGCAGCAAAATATACAAACAAAGTCGAACATATTATATTATTATTATATTATATTATTATTATATTTATTATATTTTTTTATTTAGTATTTTATTATTATTATATTTTTTATATTTATGCTCAGTCCTAGCAGTGACACTGATTCGTTTCATTTGTTGGATAGTGATGCTCCTTCCTTAGCCGACACTCTAGTTTCACTTTTTTCCGATGTCTCTAGGAACTTTAATGTAGTCCACATAAATGCTCAGAGTATTCCGGCCCACTTCCCTGATATGCTGGCAAGCTTTGACTGTAAGAATATTCATGCGATTCTTATTTCCGAATCATGGTTAAAACCTTGTCTTCCCTCTTCCCCTTACTCCCTACCTGGATTTCAACTTATCAGGAATGATCGCGCGGTCGGTGGTGGTGGTGGGGTGGCCATATATCTTCGTACTTATATTCCTTTTTCCATAGTTAGCATGTCCACACAGCCGCCCCCGCCGAACGCTGGTGAACATCTTTTCTTGGAAGTTGAATTACATCACACTAAGATTCTCCTAGGGGTTTACTACTGCCCTTCTCTTCGGATTAATTTCTTCTCTTCTTTCGAACGTATTTTAGAACATTTAATCCCCTCTTACAGTCACAGTATCATAATGGGCGACTTCAATACATGTCTACTTAAAAAAGATTCCCGCTCTTCTTCTCTTCGCCATATTGTTGAATCTACCAATCTTTCTATTCTTGATCTTGGTGCTACTCACCATTTTCCTAACTCTGTTCCCTCGCTTCTTGATCTTATTATTGTCTCATCCTTCGATCACGTCGCTAAACATGGTCAATATTCTGCCGACGCATTTTCCTATCATGATCTAATTTACACTTCCTATAAAATTCGACCTCCTAAGCATAAGTTCAAAACTCTTCTGCTTCGCAATTTTGATGGCATGGACGTTGGTCGTCTGCAAGAGGACGCCAGTAACATTGACTGGACTCCGCTGGTCACATCCTCGTCCGTCGACGAACAAGTTGATATCTTGACTTCTACCCTCATTCAGCTTTACGACGCACATGCACCTATTCGAGCAATAAGAGTTAAGCATCTTCCAGCGCCATGGTTAACTAATGAAATTAAAGCTTTACTAGGCAAAAAGGCGGCTGCGAAGTTTAAGTTTAAAATTCGGCCCAACGACGTCAACAGGGAGAAATACGTCTTAATAAGGAACAAATGCACAACGCCAACATATCCATAATTTTGTTCAAAACGGTGATCCAGGCAAGATCTGGAAATTTCTGAAATCATTAGGTATCGAAAAAAAGTCTCATGACACGGTTCCTAAAGACTTGGACTTCAACTTGCTTAACAGTCATTTTTCTACTTCGCCCGTATTGGATAGGGCCACTAAAGCTACTACGCTTAGATATCTTTCAAATCTTCCGATACCTGATTATTCCCCTTTTGTCTTAAGTCAATTCACTGCCTGTGATGTTAAAAAGAGTATTTTATCGATTACATCCAACGCTGTTGGTAGTGACTGTGTCAGCTGTAAGATGATCATCCCTATCCTTGATAACATTATCCCTGTCATCCTTTATATCCTAAATTTTCTATTTCCAGTGGTGTCTTCCCTCAATCCTGGAAAGATGCCCAAATTATTCCTCTACCCAAAAAGTCTCATCCTGCATCTTTTTCTGACTATCGTCCCATTTCTATTCTTCCTTTCCTATCTAAAGTCCTTGAAAAACTTGTCCACCATCAACTCAGCACGTTCCTTACCAAACACAATCTGCTAAATCCTTTCCAATCTGGTTTTCGACGCGGACACAGCACTACCTCAGCACTTGTACACTTTACGGATGATATCAGGTCAGGCATGGAAGTGGGCAAGTTAACGGTACTTGCTCAGCTTGATTTTAGCAATGCCTTCAATACCGTTGACTTCGACATTTTGCTTGGCGTCCTAAGCTCTTTTAACATACCTATCTCCTCCGGTAATTGACTGGTTTCATAGTTACCTGTTTGGCCGCCGGCAGCGTATTTGCACTGATGAATCTTTCTCTTCTTGGTGTCACACCTCTGCCGGTGTGCCGCAGGGTGGCGTTTTATCTCCTCTTCTCTTCGCACTCTTCATTAATGCTATCACTCAACGACTTTCTTCTTTCTACCACCTATATGCTGATGATCTCCAAATTTATACCCAAGCCTCTCTCGGAGAGTTATCAAATGCCATTGAGACAATTAATATAGACCTGGCTCGAATAGGTGACTGGAGTGCTGAGTTTGGGCTGAAGATTAATCCAACGAAGACTCAGGTGACTGTTGTTGGTAGTTCCCGAACTGTTTCTAGGATTGATTGGTCGACGCTTCCCCAGGTTTCTTTCAACAACACCATTATTCCTATAGCTAACACTGTAAAGAACTTGGGGATTTATATCGACAGAACTCTTGCCTGGACCAAACAACTGCAGGAAGTCAGTCGTAAACTGTTTGCTTCAGCGGGCTCCCTGAGACGTCTTCGTAATTTACTTCCCATCGCCACTAAAATTGCGATAGCACAATCTCTTCTTCTCCCTATCCTGGATTATACTGATGCCAGCTATCTTGATATCACCCAAGACCAATTGGATAAGCTTGAGCGACTTCAAAATCTCTGTATCAGATTTATATTTGGCTTGCGCAAATATGATCACGTTTCTGAATTTCGTACTAAGCTCAAATGGCTTCCTATTCGCCTTTGCCGGAATGCCCACATACTCTCTTTGCTATATAATGTGCTCTTTAATCCTTTTACTCCTTTTTATCTTAAAGAACGTTTTCAGTTCCTCTGTGACACCCATTCTAAGTCCTTGAGATCATCGGAGAATTTAAAATTGAGTGTTCGTATGCATTCCACTTCGTTCTTTGACAAATCTTTTACGATTCAAGCAGTTCGATTGTGGAATGTATTACCTATAGAAATGAGACGCGCTCAAACACTGCCAGCGTTTAAAAAAATGGTAAAGGAGCATTACCTTTCACTATAATGTTTAGTCTTTTCCTTTCTCTGTCATATATTCAATATTTATTAGTATATTAAATATGTAGTATAGTATGTATGTATTTTATGTTATTATGATATTATTTATCATATATTGTACACTGACAGCCCTTAATTCTCCTGCCGTTCAGTCCATCCAAAGGTTGTCTGTAAGAGATTGCCCTGAGCGATAAGACCGCCCATTGTACACAGTGCTTGAAAATATTTGTTCTGTATGTATTTTTTAAAGGTGTACAATAAAGAATATAATAATAATAATAACATAGAACCTCCTCTTTTTTGGAAAGTCCGTTAAAAATTGTAATCTGAACAGAAGTATTTCCAGAGACCTTTAACAAACATATGAAGAAACAAACGATATTTAACACTATTAGTTTGCATAAATCAGGTGTTGATAAGAAACCAGCATTACAGCTGCTCTAGCAGCATATAATAAAACCTGCTCACAACTTCACAAGCCGTTAAACATAAGGTGGCAAAGGAATTCAAAATCCAGGCTTTAGCCGCAGTGTATCGTGTGAAGATGTCTGACATATATTAACGTAGGTAAGCTCTGAATAAGTGATGAGGTGTGTTTAAGTGTTGTAAGTTATTAATGGAGGCTATCACACCGCGGCTTTGCACTTTAAGTACGGTCAGATCCCGGTGTGAGGTACATTATGCACCTCACTAGGCTGAAGATAAATGAGGATAATTTTACGTTAATCGGTGTTCGGGAGACATTATCAGGTGTTGATGCTAAGCAGTTGCGATGGTGATCAATCTTTATTTTATTTGTCGGCACTTCTAAAGATTTTTTTCGGAAGAGAGATATGGTTTCGAAGGACACTGACAGATGTCAACATGACATAAAACCAAAGCACTAGTTTTTGGCGCGTACAAGAGAAAAACAGACAGGAGATTGCGGGTGAAGATGGCGGTCTGGATTGAGTTGATAATTTGTTATAAAACCTATGGACTTATGGAGAAATACCGAGTGAGAGTTGCCGATTGTTCGTGTAGATTAAACTACGTGCTTGGAGGAATGTCGTTTATGTTATTCTCCAATACGTAACGTGATTAGTTACATTGTGACCCTACATACAAGCAAAGACGTTCGTTTGTTTAACATCTAACCCGAAAAGGACCCATGCAAAATTTTCAAAAAAGTCTTTGTTTTCTAAATAATTGCGTTATTTACAAAAATCTCGGGACTAGCAAAGCAGGTGCTAAATTCAAATTCTCCACAGAAAATTTGAATCAAGAATCTGCTAATTGGTTGCTAAACATCGCCGAGAGTAGTAGGAGTGGAATTAATTATTATTTTGACATTCAAACGTTAAGTTTAATGGCCTAATTGAAATAAACGATTTGATTTGACTTTGATCTAACTTAACTTTGAGATTTTTTTAAATAACGTAATTTCCGAATTGATTTTGGTTACCGACAAACTATTTTTCCAACCTATGTAAGACGGCAATAAACTAAAGAACCTAGTCTGACGTTTCACTGCTGACTAGGACGACTTGCAGAAACTCGAAATAAATAATATTTTACATACAAAAAGAAACGTGGGACGAGTTGCAGAATGAAAATATTATTTAGTTTGATTTTCTGCTGATCGTCCTAAGGCCCGGTATCCTCCAAAGCGGAGAGGAGAGAAGAAGAGAGGAGATGTGTTTGAATAAACCAATCCGATTTCGTTATTTCCACATCTATTCTCCTCTCCGCTTTGGTGGATACTGGGCCTTAATGGGCCATATGGCATGTAGGACGAGTTGATGCATTACTCTTCTAGACGATACAGGCTGCGAAGATAACAGTACGCTTTACTGACAAAGTCAGGGACCTCAAAGAATTTCAGAGCAATTCTTTAGGCTGCTTATTTAAAAAAATATATCACAAAGGTTTATTCAGACGAAAACATAAAAATGTATGTAGACTCAACACTTTTATTGTTCTTGTAAATAAATTTAATAATGTACCTATTCAAACAAATATTTACGTGCCGTACATAACTACATTACATTTTCGACGAAACGAAAACGGCATTCCCAGCAGAACATGCATACACCTGTGACATATAAAGTTTTCATGAAAATGGCCTGTCTGACACTGTCTGGGATTTTTTATATAAATTCTCAAATGAAACATGAATACGATGCGAATGACGCAGGACGGAATGGAGTCATTCCAGCGTCTCTTAAATTTTAAATGAAATACCATAAGAGGTGTTTCCATAATATGTGGAATTTAATAAGTGACAATATTAAAACAAATAAAAGCCAAAAGCAGATTAGGTTGCGTAACTGTACTGTAGCGATATAAGGTTCTTTAGGCAAGAATAGGTTTTCCGAGAATGAGTCTACCTGTTACTATTACCTACTTCCAATAATTTAGGAAGTAAGTTAAACTAAAGTGAGCAATTTTATGAGTAAAAAACATACTATACAAGTTTTTCCGTATTGAAAGGCAACTACAATGGTGCATGTGAATGTTGTATGCGTGGTTTTATCATAAGCTGTTTTGTTGACTTAGTCATAACTGAATAGGTACTCGTATCCCTATTGCGTTGACTAGACGCTTTATTGGGCCTTGTCCAAGCAATGAGTGGTAATACAAAAAGCTATCTCTCATTGCGAAGCGTAAAAATACTATCACAGAATATCTCTTATTACAATTACAGCTATCCCAACAAATGCGAGTACAAAACGTTTATGTAAATACCCCGGCGTGGTCCGTAATATACTGCACCACAACTAACTTATATTTTAGCATATCTGCGACAGTCTATCCGTTGTTTTGACTGCATAATTCGTGAATGCGTTATAGTGAATTAAATGCAGCTCTGGTTGCATTTTCTTGATAAAATTGGAGTTATTTGCAATTCAGATAAGTCTCCGACTCACCAAGATTACTTTGGTTATGGAACAAAATGGTTTCTTTTGACTTGAGCCTTCAATTTTGAATTAAACAGAAACCGCACGCTGGATAATGTATTTTTTAATATTTTCTTGACTTTCTTGCTTGGTTTCGTATTGTTGACGACTGAGACGTGACCTTATGGCTTACGTAGAAAGCTAGCTTCCATATACCTATAGTACAGCTTAATATTAAATGGCTTCATTCAGGACTTTACACCACAAAATTGTTTCTCTTCTCGGTATTGTTCCAAATTGGTTTCTTCAACAATTAACCAAAAGCTAACTCCATTAAAATATGTATAGTGTCGAAGTGAACCCAAACTTTCTGGATGCGACCTCAGACATTGCAGCTCTCTTCCAGATTCAGAATTCAGAAGCCTCCGGCTGAATTATAATGAAGCAAGAACTTCGAAGCCAGCTTCAGTACTTCGGTAGCAAGAAGAAGAGAGTTATCTGCGAACGGCTATTGTTTTTAATGAATTTTCAACTTTTGCGAAAGTTCGTCTGAGTTAGGAACATTACCAGTTGAGCGATGTGCTAATTAATATATTATTATTATAGCATCGCTTTTTTTTGTGTCTGATAGTTTTCGTTTAAGTGAATTTTAATAGTTGTTTTTTGTGAAATGCATTTTGAGGTGGAAATAAAAGACATATTGTATGTTAAGACTTCAGGTAGGTATTTTATATTAAGTGGATCCTTCTTGCGTCGTATTCCACAGTATTAAGGGGAAGTGACCTACCTTCTGCATCACTTTCTCTCGTACGATCGTACTCCATCAGTTTCTGTCTCTGGCAATGTGGAGGGCATTGTAAACTGTTGAGTCAAGAACGGTTCGGATCTGGTCAAACCAACGTATTGGGCTGTGTCCATGAGGCCTTACCCACGTACTTTGCTGGTCACGATGAGCTTCTCGAGGTTGCAACCGTCTTTCCTTGCAATGTGACCTAAGTATTCTAGAAATCTGCGCAGACACTCAGATTAAGTGGCTACTGCACAGAAAATCTTGAGCGACAATTTTCGCATGGTGGTTGGTAGCAGCTGGATGAGAGCTGCCGAAAATCGAGACAAATGGCGATTGAAGAGATCTATGTCTAGTAATGTATAGAGAACTGCTATATTCTGATGATGATGACGATGATACAGTTGATCTATCTATCAAGTGTAGCACATTAACACTTGACAGATGCATTGCAGGTCACACAATGTTGCCTTTTAAGAAGCCGGTTTCAGGTCCGCACCTATACACGAGTTTACACGACCACATAATGCTCTCATCTCTTCGTAGGTACGAAAATTATACACATTTTAAATCCACTAAGCAACATAACAGTTTATTTATCAGACTCCTAGCACAGAATAACACTTAACATAACTTCAGAATAACATTATTAAAGCGTAAAGCTTTAACATTTGCCTGCCTACCTTCCAAATTTTTCGATACCCGGCGCCAAGATGTTGATAAACCTTTTGTTTACAATATACAGTGGTTAAAGAACTTTATGGATAATGAAAAAGTGTATATTTTAAGACAAGCTGTTAATAAGTAAGTTGAACAGCTTAACCAGATTCACCTGTATAGCCCCGCGGCTCCATTAAAGCTTTAAAGAGATTTATTCGCAGCGTGTAGAGTTCGCATTTGTTTATTTTTGTATTTTTATGTTTTGGTTCTGTTCTTATGTTTTAATTGTTTTAACCCTCGGCGGAAAAAGAGAGGTGCTGTAAGTTTGACGTGTGCACTTGTGTATTTGTGTATCTGTCTGTGGCATCATAGATCCTAAACGGGTAAACTGACTTTATCGAGAGTGTTTGATGAAAATCGGTTTAGCCGTTTAAAAGTTAAGGGCGTTTTACTGTTTGAATCGGGCTTTTTCCCCAGATATCGTGGCATAATAACGTGTTCAATAGATTGTCGGTCGAAGCGTGTCTACTACTAGATAAATTATGTACTATGAAATAAAAATGTGTTCAGGGTTTTAAATTTTACTTGTGTTTTCAGTTATTTAAGTAACTTTGTGTTAGAAACAGGGTAAAGTTAATTTACCATTTTCATTTCAACAGAAAGAATTCCTTACCCAACTACCGCATCATAGACCAGTCCAGTCCATTTTCGCATCTAGCGGAATCTTGAGATAGTCACAGATGCCGAAGACGTTTGTAGATGATTTCCTAACGGTCTTCCGGTACGCGGTAAACTTTCAGCCACGTACACTATTGTCCTTTATCTTCCGTCAGATCAGATGAACATAATATACAATTATAAAATCCGCTGAGTTCGACAAAATTATTTTGTACTCGTTAATCATGTCGACACGAATCATAAATGACATGCTTCAACAATTCCCATATCTAGTTCCATGCATCAGTATCGAACACCAAAACAAATGACTCAACCGCACTACTTGTTACCGTCACGCCGTCAAAACACCAAGTTATCTATCACGTTGACGATTACAAATGCAGTTTGATATATTCCCATTAGGAGCCAGGCCGCTGCAACTGCCATTAGACATGGGTTGTTAGTACGTTAGAGGGGAACAAATAGCTATAATTCGATCCGCCAGTACTCCTCAGAGACTCGTATGTTACTACTCTATACATTCGGCTCGGATATTTTCCACTACGTTGTTTGTAAAGAGTGCAGACAATTAATGGTAAATCTAAAAAGTCTTTTAGTGTGGAGATATATTTGTTTGTTTACGGAATGTTTACTGTTTTAAGGGATAAAATATTACTGTTCTTCTGGGGCAGTCGAAAGAATTAAAGAAAAAGATTTTTATCTACTTCGGTTTCGTTATATTCGAATTACAAAATTGACAGCGGTTTCATTATGATACCCATAACGATATCGGGTTGCATTATGCGAATCGTCACAAATTCTAAAACACAAGCAAAGATATTCTGAACATACAGCCAGGTACCTATAATATTACTTCGAAATCGAGACAATGTAAATAATGTTTTTTTTTTTAAAAATGGAACAAGTTTAGAACAAAAGTATCGTATACTATTTGGCTGTTGCGGCTACAAGATCTTTGCCTTATACCTAATAAAGAATAAATAAAAAAAATAAAGTGGACGCGCGAAAAAATTTCTGAGTAAAATTTTATTTCAAATTTTACTAAAAATGTCTTCAACATCAAGTGAAATGTGTGAAAATACTCCACCAGATATAACAAATAAAGCAGTTGCGGCTACAAATAATTTACTACCAGAAAAATCAAGACATGTAAGAGAAATGAAATACTTAAACACACTTTCTGAAATACTTATTTGTCTATATCTGTGTTTTATTCCTTCCTTCGTAGATAAAATCTTGCAACTGTTACGTTATTGGTATTTTAATAACTCGTGCCCACCTATTTCGGTACGCGCTACGCTTGTACCGAAAAATGGCACTCGTATTAAAAGACCGTCCATAACGTAACAGTTGCATAAATAGCTATATTTACACCAGGCGTGACGCATACGCATATTGGAATGCCTCCCTCAAGGTGGAGCGATGACCTGGTCAAGGTTGTGGGAATCCAGTAGAGGCGAAACGCACAGGACCGGTCAGTGTGGCAACGTTTGGGAGATGGATGCCTATGTCCAGCAGTGGACATCTTTCACACAAAAGAAGCAAGTTGAATAATAAATTAAACGGTCTGTCTAACAGTTTTTTTTTGGGACAACCTCACCGCACTATTCCCAAACCACTGCAACTCCTAAAAGCTATAATTAACCGTTGCGACCAACAGAAAAGCGGCGAGGCAATAAAGCTCGACGAGGTCCCGGAGAATAAATTTAAATCTCTTAGATCGCGCAACGAAATTAATCAGACTAAAATAACGGAAGAGTAGGAAAAAATACAAATTTCCACATGTAACCGTTTTCCAACTATACTGTTAGTCTACCCAGATGCAGCTGAATACCAGCACCTATTTTCAAGGAGTGATAGCTTATCTTAACTCCACAATCCAGTAAGGAAACCCCTTGGTGCTGCAAGACTGGTGTCAGAGATTTCGGCTAGCCTCTCTCTTTGTTGCAACGCACGATCAAGTAAAGCAAAACAAAATGGGGTAAAAGAAACCTATCTTGACGTTCGGTAACTATGATTGCTGTTAGAAAGAAGAAAACATTTTTTACAGGACATTTGCAATTTTCATAGGTGATGAAATATTGTAAAAGTCGTGCAATTAAAAAATAAACTTATACTATTAGCAAAGCTTTGTATTATTGTTTTTTTTATGCCCTATAGGCTCGCGCTTGACCACTATTTCACCTGATGGTTAGCGATGATGTGGTCGAGGGTGAAACACCTAGAAATAACCTATTCACTCTTGACTTAAAGACCCCCAGATTGTAGCTGTCGGGAAACACAGACTCCGGCAGAGAATCCCACTCCTAAGTTGTACGCGTAATAAAATTGTTCCCATTGTGTGATGAAATTTTATATTTACTTTCGTTCATAACTTTTTTAAATAGCGAACAACTCTCCTTGTCTGAAAACCTCATTAGTTAAAAAAACAAACTAAATAATTGGAAATATGCCGAATCCTAATGAATCTAATTAGATATTTTCAATTTGAATTATTCATATCTTATCAAAGCATTGAAATGCCCAAAATATTTCAGATACTTATTTAATTTCTAGAATGCATTACGATTGAAAATTAAAACTTTATTTCTTAAGTACATTATTATTTACAAACTAATTTTAAAACTTAGATAAGAATGAAAATATGTACAAGTACGGGGCGTCAAAAAATTCATCCACATCGCTGTCAACATGCCCAAAAGGCTGGCAGCATTGCCACGTTGGCTGGCAATGCTGTTTCTTTGGCCAAAAAAAAGGCCAGCCCTCTGGTCTCGTGAAGAGTCGACCAACCGCTTGGCAATATCCCAAAATAATAGGTGTGCACTCAGACCCCATCGCCCTAGTGTTTCAACCCCAAACGGCTCAAACACATAATTACCAATTAAGTTGTTGTATTTGCGCCGTTTGAGGTTTTCAGCACCTGCAGGAGCCGCCCCAGCGCAGCCCTCCGTGCCAAGAAGATAGGATGGTGCAAGGGTGTCGACGACGCAAGTTGCATCCCACACCAAAGACCTACCCAATTTACATGGCATTATGGTCATACCATCGGGTCTCTTCCCATCGACGCGTGCCAGGTCATTGGGTTATAAGACAGCTTGCACACCGGCGGTGGCAAGAGCACTACGGATGAGATCATTAATGCTAGCGTGCCGCGCAATCCGACCTGCTCTCTTACTACAAGAAAGGCCATGGTGTCCGAGGCAGTCGACTGCTTCACTGCATTGACAGCGATGTTGAGCCCCACAAGAAGCGCCCAATCACCTCACTTTCTTAAGTATATTTACTTTTATTTTAATCTCCAATGAATATTGATCCATATGAATGATATCATAAGATTTTTAAAACTTTGATTAACTTTAATATTAACATTATAAGCGGGATATTTACCATGTTTACTGTTTGTAGCGAGTTTCCGATATTTCGGTGCTGTTACAAGCACCATGATACTGATACCACGGATAAACTGAAGTCATTGCGGGTGGGTGTTTATGAGGAGACAAAACGGTCTACCCTCTTTCTTGTTCGTTTTTTGCACTCGGTACCGCTACCATTGTCACTCACAACTCGATTCTGTTCTCGACAAACGAAACTCACTGTGTCCGCTCGCGAACTTTTTACGGCACTTTTGATTAACTTACTTGAAACTTCATTCTTAAGAAACATCGTTGCTATTTTCTCTGAACTTTGATTTAACTATCAGTTTTGTGGCAAGTATGATTGATGATAAAAGTGTCTAAATTATATTTTCTAGAACAATAGTGACTATTGAGATTACGACTAATACTATATTCTTCTTCTTTGCGTTGATGGTACATCTCAATTGTATTGGCTCAATGCTTTGCAAGTTCCACGGCATTGTCGGCAGTAGCACATATGTTCCTAGGACTACAGGTTTTAGGGCACAGAGTGCAGGAAAGTAGGTGACAGTATCATAGAGATGTTTGCTTAAATAAGTCATGCTACGCTGGCCCTAAATACAATGAGATAGGAGGGCCCAGCATCTATGTGGCTAGTCATGGTCGCCAGGATCAGGCGAGACCTGTCTTTGCCAGCAGTAGTGAAGGCCATGACATGTCCCAGTATGGTCTTTTAAGAGGTCACGTGCTGATGGTGATCACCAGTGTGGTTTTAGTGAGGTAAATCTTACACTCCCTGGTCTTTTCCCCAAAAGTCTAGAGGCTTTTTGAAGGTTTACCCACGTTAACAAAAAAAAGGATGATAATGATGCCTTATTAAATCCCAGTTCAGTGATAAGTATACTTCCAACGCAACAAAATGATAATCATTCCAATTACATTATATCGCACACTCGAAACAATATAAAAGCGTCAATTAAAAACTGAAATCCCGTTACCAAAGAGTAGAGAGTATAATGGCAATGAAATTACCGTCAATCTGTCGCGAGCAATCAATGAAATGATTACATTCTCTGTGGAAATTCGACAAATAAGTTGAGCTCGTAATTATTTTCGGTCAAATATTTGTCGGGGACCGTCCTGTTTGCTGATGAAGTCATTCGCTGTTATATTTGTCTGATTCTGGATGTGTATTAAAAGAGTTGCTGGTTTTCTTGTATAGATCGAAGAATTGATCCAGTTTTTGGTTCCAGTATCAATAACTAATGACTGTACCTTTTGAATAACTCATGAAACTTTAAGGCTGTGTAATGACCTAAGCTGAACTATCTTTTCAAAATTCATAGGCTTGTGTCCACCATCATCTCATTAGATGGAAGAGAGGCGATGATGTGGTTACCAAGTTATTCAGTCTTAGATGTTGTCCGGGTTCTCCGGTCAATACAATTTTAAGCCGGAATGGCGCTCTATGGTAACAATGTTACTGAAACCATCACAGAATAGGCTCGGGAATAAAATAGTTTAGTGAGTGTATATTCTATACAGATGCAGCCCTGCCTAACCTATCGGGGAATACAGGCGTGATGTTATGCCTACACTCAGATATTATAAAGACGAAAGATTTGTTTGTAAGTTTGTTTCAGCCTTATAATGTTCTCACGGCTGGGACACAGGCATCCTCTCTGTGAGAGAGGTAATGGGCCTTAATCCACCACGAGGGCCCAGTGCGGGTAAGTGCGTGTGCGGGTGTCTGTGTCTGTATGGGGGTGTAGGTAAGTTTGTTTGTAGTGAACAAACTCAAAAACTACTCAACCGATTTTGATAATTCTTTCACCAGTTGAAAGCTACATTATTCCTGAGTGACATAGGCTAATTTTTGTACCTTAAAACTGGTCCTATGGGGTGCGCCACGAGAGCGGGGAAAAACAAGTGTGTTATAATTATAATATTAATAATATATAAAATTATAAAGAGGAAAGATTTTTTTGTTTGTTTGTTTGTTTTTACCGAATAGGCTCCAAAACTACTGGACCGATTTCAAAAATTCTTTCACCGTTGGGAAGCTACTCTATCTCCGGGTAACATAGGCTACTTTATATCCCTGTATTCCCACGAGAACGGGAACTACGCGGGTGAAACCGCGACGCGTCCTCTAGTGTGTTATAAAATAGTGTTCTCGGGTTAGGCCAAAACTGTTGTGTATTGCTCTGGGCACATTTTTAAGCCTTTAAGGTTGCAAATACATTTACTTAAATGATCCATGCTACAGTTTTTAAAGAATTATGTCCTCACTCTTAAAATATCGACATATCTCTATAAATTAATTAGAATATAACTTCCCATGTATCGTATGCGTATCTTTGTCTAGTATACGACAAACATCCATACAAGTACAGAACGTATTATCAATGAGAGTCGATCTTTGTCTAAACCCTCGTAACTCAATCGATCAGACGGAATAATATTGTACTCGATCTGAGTGGTACTTTCTGGAATGTCAACTGTAATATACTACAGACTTCCGTTTACGACTTTACGTTGGTATCAAAGTATCGTATGTGTTTATTTTGATTATACGAGGGTTGGTCCTTCAAAACGTAACTTTGTAATTCTATGTTTGGTTTTTTCGTTCAACTTACTACAGTGTCTCAAGACTAAAGTCTATGACCAGTGTGCATTGCCAGTGATTACTTACGGGACAGAGACGTGGTCGCTCACGATGAGCCTCATCAGAAGGCTTAAAGTCACCCAAAGGGCAATGGAGAGGGCTATGCTTATTACCTTGCGTGATTGAGTCAGAAATGAAGACATCCGCAAGAGAACCAAGGTTACCGACATAACCCAAAGAATTTCCAAACTTAAGTGGCTTTGGGCAGGGCACAATGCTTACAGAACTGATGGCGGTTGGGGCCGAAAAGTTCTAGAGTGGCGACCACGTACCGGAAGACGCAGCATTGGAAAGCCTCTATCTAGGTGGAGCGACGACCTGGTCAAGGCTGCGGGAGTCCAGTGGATGCGAAACGCACTGGACCGATCAGTGTGGCGACACTTGGGGGACGCCCATGTCCAGCAGTAGAAGACTTTTGACTAAAATTATGATGTTGACGATGTTTCGTTTTTCAGACACCAGTGTTGTTAATTTTTAGATAACTATTTTTTGGTGCTGCAAGGTACACATTAGCTAAACACGAGGTCTTGGTTCAGTTTCCAAATGTTTAGTGTAGGTACCAGTCTTGAGGCTGGATTTGTGATCAGCTGAAGGCAATGGGGTCGCCCCCTAGCACAACATAACTGGAAAAATTTAATACTTACGTAAACCTTTGTGTAACACTCCGTCATAACAGGCGTGATGATGTATTTGTATACTTTGAGGGCCACGAAAGTCCTTCACTAAATTAAAACTCTGGTTGTTTTTAATAAGTGCATCTCACCTGGACACCAAATCTTAAACACCACACGAAAACATGTTAATCCGCTAAGCCAACCCCATTTAATAACCATCAAAGGATTAGTTTTTTTCCTCTTTGTGTGTTACCAACAATATCTCCTAATCAAGACTAGCAACAACATAGATAATACTATTATATAGGCTTGCAATCCTGACTATTAACTTATCAATCAGTAGCCGTAGCTATAATAATTATTGCAGCAGATTACTAAAAAGGCTTCTTTAGGACATCAAAAAATATAAGCAAGAAAAACGCGTAGCGATCAGCTACGAAAGCGTAGCGCGTAGCAGCGTCGTAGCACGTCAAGTAAGCTTCGTAGCACCGTGTATGCTTCGTAGCATTTACCAACTTATTATCCAACCAAATTAATTTTTCTCCAAATTCCATCACATATCATACCAAAAACCCTAGTTGATTCTTTAACCAGGGTTTTTGGTTTGGTCTTGTCAACCAAAACTGCAATATATTGTACCGTTTAAATTGTTCAACCCAAGCATCTGTTCGACGTCGTATCATACATATATAAAGGTACATATACACAAGCTGACGTTCGAGACATTCTCGTCTCTTCGTGTCAAACCGAAGTGATATAAAGAGCTTTGCACGCCTTCCAAATGTATTTACATACTCGATCTACTACATACTTACTACTACTATCGTTTCGGAAGTCGGTTTCGAAAAATGATAAAAGTGGAGGTACCAAAAACACCAACTTCCGAAACGAAAGTTATTTTTGAATTTTTTTAAAAAGGTTTTTATTTCCCTCTTTTTAGTTTTAGTGCACTATAAAAAATTTATCAATATCTATCTATAAGACGTTACCTAAAGATTTGACAAAATACCCATAATAACTCAACTTACACATTCGTGCTGTTTGTCGCTAAGGGCTCAAGTTGTATATTCCATATCTTGAAAATTGTTGGATCGATTTTGATGAAACTAACTATTCCCTAAGTTGAGAGATACTCAATCCAACACAAAAAGAATGATCACGGTCTGACAAGTAGTTTCGACGAAATGGTTTTTGGTTTGGTCTTGTCAACCAAAACTGCAATATATTGTACCGTTTAAATTGTTCAACCCAAGCATCTGTTCGACGTCGTATCATACATATATAAAGGTACATATACACAAGCTGACGTTCGAGACATTCTCGTCTCTTCGTGTCAAACCGAAGTGATATAAAGAGCTTTGCACGCCTTCCAAATGTATTTACTTACTCGATTTAATCATAATAACGAGAAGCGTATGCATGCTCTCTTTGCTTGTGAGAATAGGTAAGCTGCGTAGCGGGATTCAGGATAAGTATTGTTCGGAAGGCATTAATAGACCGAGGTTTTGTTTCGAGTTTTTTTCAGCAAATAATAGAAAGAAGGGTTGTGGAACGGTAGGTCAAGGACAGCATATTGTGGATAGATTATAGCCTTATGGGTCTGGAAAGGATGGCAACTCTGGAAAATCATCTATGACAATTCATGTGCTAACACCAAAATCTCCCTGCCGGAGTATGTGTTTCCCGATAGCTACAATCTAGTGGTCACTAAGCCAAGAGTGAATAGGTTATTTGTAGGCAAGGGCAAGCGTGTTTCACCGTCGACCACATCTTCGCTTATCATCAGGTGAGATAGTGGTCAAGCGCGAGCCTATAGACAAAAAATACCTGATTGTTTTAATATCATCCCGTTTTCCCAGTCATAATTACGATTTGAAAGCGAAAATTCTTCGATTATACCTAATGCCTGAAAAAAAATCTAATCTTATCAGTTGGTTTTCTTTCAAATTGAAGGCACGTGAGCACATTCGCAAGAAGATTGCAGAATCATTACAAAATTTATTTCTTTGGTTTCGGATTCTCTATATCATTGTTTATATGTATGTATGTATCTAAGAATATATTTTAGTATTCCGTTTTTCTTGTATATAAATAAATACGTTTTCCTTTTCATCCTATCATTTAGTTGCACCTGCCTTGTTTTATCTCTGCACCACCCTAAGGTCGACTGGTAGAAATTTTCTCAGTCATTAAGTCCTCCTTTGTACTTGTGCATATAAAGTTTTAATAAATAAATAAATAATACTCAACTGCATTCGGTTAGAAAGGAAGCCGGCCCCATACAGTTGGGTAAAGGTTTGGTGGATTGTGTTTTTGATGGATATCATAACTGGAAAGATTTTGGATGGTGATAAAAAAGAATATGTCAGTATGATCATCAGAATCTATAACGGAATCTATAAATAAAATAAAATAAAATAATCTTTATTTCGGACAAGTAACATCCATATGGGTTAGTAAACAAGAAAACTTATAGTAAGTAAGTAAGTAAGTAAGTATTTATTTGCATAAAACATGGTATACATGGTGTTACAGTAATTTACAATAAAGATCTTACATGTTTTGCCAGAATTGTACTTAGCATGCATATATGTTCACTTAATACTAACATGAGAATTTGTTATCCATAAATTCTTTAAGACTATAGAAATTTTTCGAGTTTAACCAGTCAAACAATTTTCCCTTAAATAATCTGGAGTTTAAGTTTTTTATGCTACTCGGTATGTTATTATATATACTAACACAATTATATAAGCAGCTTTTATTATATTTAGCAAGCTTGGGAAGATCATGCAGAACGAGTCTCTGTGGATCACGCCGGCTCCTTGGATTAATATCATTGGCTGATATAAACAGGTCTTTATGTTTATTAACGAACATACATATTTCAAATATATAAAGCGACGGCAGCGGTAACAAACCTAGTTTCTTAAATATATTAGTACACTCTTAATTTCTAAAAAATAACTTATTTAGCAACGAGGTTGTTGTTCCGAATGCACTTCAGAACAACTTCCCCTAATAATGGAGTGTCATACCTCCCGGCTATGGTTTTCAGGATGGAGTTGGAGCTATCCCGCACTCTGCAGAGCAAAGAGGCAGATCTCTGCCTGACGATGGCATGGAAATCGTCGACACGAGATTCCGCAAACATACCTGATGCACTGCAGAAAAGGGGCAGCCCCACCAACATCCTGAACCCATTATTATATTGGACCCGTAAGGCGCCGATAGCCCGCTGAGTGTAGTTGGTCCACAGGCTGCACGTGTAAAATACTTGGCAATAAGCCTTAAAAAGTGTTATTTTAGCTGGCTTGCTACACCGTGCAAACCTGCGAGCCAACATGTTACAACGGACTGCCAGCGCCCTACGTTCCCTCTCGATATCTACCCGGTCATCAAGGCTGTCGGTGACATAGTGCCCCAAGTACTTGAACTGGTACACTCGCCCTAATTCATTCCCATTCAGTAATAGTTATAAAGCATTCAAACAAAAAAACTTATTCACAAAAATGTAAACCGACTTCAAAAGTGCAAAATTACTATCGTTTCGGAAGTCGGTTTCGAAAAATGATAAAAGTGGAGGTACCAAAAACACCAACTTCCAAAACGAAAGTTATTTTTGATTTTTTTTAAAAAGGTTTTTATTTCCCTCTTTTTAGTTTTAGTGCACTATATTTTTTTTTATCAATATCTATCTATAAGACGTTACCTAAAGAATTGACAAAATACCCATAATAACTCAACTTACACATTCGTGCTGTTTGTCGCTAAGGGCTCAAGTTGTATATTCCATATCTTGAAAATTGTTGAATCGATTTTGATGAAACTAACTATTCCCTAAGTTGAGAGATACTCAATCCAACACAAAAAGAATGATCACGGTCTGACAAGTAGTTTCGACGAAATGCGTATACAAACATAAATACATACAAACAAACATACATAAACTTATTTTTGGCACACGTGTTTAGAAGCCCACACATATGTTAATATTGTGCAGTGCCAACAATATTACATAAATACGTGTCAAATTGATTACCTCATTTTTTTTAATGTGATTTCGGTAAAAAGGATAAAAGCTGTACATCCGTTCAAAAAGTCTGTTCCGTACCGGCTCCCGTTCCCCACTAATCACAACCAATCGAAGAACTTCATCGTCGACTAATTCGTTAACTCGAGAACAATGCACACTCATTCCGAATTGCCGACGATTATACGATGCAGATCGGTATCCGGCCATGCATAAGACGAAATCGTTCCATCCGGCTTGATCCGGCTGGCGGCCGGCTCGTCGAGACTGTCTCACATGCGGCGTGTCCGACCGTGAAATCGTACGTCCGTAAATGTGTACGATACGGTATGTACATATAAAACAAGGACAGAACGTCTGCGCGGAGTGATGGTGAAAAATGCTTCGTGTAAATTGATTCGCAGTATCACTTACATGAATGCACTTTCGAGGTAGTCTAATGGAATATCTTAAGCTTGCTTATAACATAAATACATCTTTTACCTACCTAATGCATTCCGCCTTACTTTTTTAAGGTTGGGGAACAGAAAAATCTCTTTGATATTGAAATTGTCATAAACATCAGAAGATCCAATTATCGTGACTAAAGAATATTTTTTGACATTGGTTGTCGCAATTTCATCTTGGCCACAACAATGTCAAAAACCTATCAAAATATAGGAACACTAGCTTCTGCCAGCTGCTTTGTTGCCCGCGTGAAAATTATTTTTTTTATCCCAAGGGAACATCATATCGGGATGAAGAGCCTATGTTGTATTCCAGACTATAATCTATCTCTGTGGCAAATTTCATCCAGATCCGTTCAGCCGTTCTGGCGTGATTGAGTAACAAACATACATACACATACACATCCATCCAAACTTTCACATTTATAATACTCGTATTAGTATTAAATATAAGTTATTTGCCCTATTTCAGCAATCGCAGAAGCATTTAAACTGCCATTAACATTATTACCAATTTACGATTCAGCACCTTTATGACTGTTACAAATATATTAATGTAATGGCCGAAGACTTTTCCAGTGAATGAAAGGCTACATCATCATTCTCTTGCATTCATCCCAATTTCTTTGTGGTCTGCACAACATTTGTCTTCTCCTTCCGTACTTCTCTGTTAGCCGTCATCTCAGCAGTCACCCTATTTCTAGACATCATCATCGTCAGCCTTTTTAATGTTGCCACTGCTGGGACACAGACCTCCTCTCTGTGAGAGAGGGAATGGGCCATCATCCACAAAGCAGGCCATGTAGGGTTGGTGGATGACATATGTCTTCGAATTACTGGTTCTAGGCAAGCCGGTTTCCTCACGATGTATTCCTTCACCGTTTTTAAAGCAGTGGTGATTAAATAATTAAGGCAAAGTAAAGCACCTGCCTGGGTTCTGACCCACGACACACGACACGTAAGTCGAGGTCATTTCCATTTTACACACTTCTTTTGCTTCACTTATTAATTGTTTCTTAATTTACATCAGCCCACGGGCTGTCTGTCTCATCTTAATAATACTATACTAAACTCATCAATATAGAATAGTGTTTGGCTTATGATATGCCTAACTTATAAATATTCTTAGACAATGGTTAGTCTATAAAGTAACTATTTGATATAACTTATCCAACTTTGAAACCTAAAAATAACACGTCAAGCTGTCAGCAACATTAAGAAAACATTATCGCAACTAAACAATATCAAAACTTTGCTTCAAGTTATGTTAAATCAAAGTTAAGTTTAGACAACTAAATGACAGATACACAGGAATGTCATTTCGACCGAAGGGTTCCAACTATAACTTGTCAAATCGGTTCAGTCATAAACAGGAAATGAAATAATACACTGTCATTTCTATGTTAAAACTAGCTCTGCAAGCGGTTTCATTCCCGTGGCGAATCCCATAGAAATCTTGCAGTTTCAGAGACAAAAAGTGTCCTATGGAACTCAGCGACTTTGTGCTTTTCTTTCAGTGAAAAATATATACTTCTAGAGATGATCTTTTACAAACATTTATTTATGAACTTATGGTCGTTGAATATTTTCAAAAATGTCACAGTAATATGGGAGGGTATCACTGTTAGGAAATTTATTGAATTTAAAAATAAGAATAATGGATCACAACGCAGGCAAGAGACTAAACAGAACTAAGTTCGTGAGCTTTAACTGCTATTCTGTTAAGAACTCAATTGAGTACGTCAGGACTTTTTAGCATTACAGGAGACATGGCTACTACCCGACGACATTCCATACCTAGGAGAAATTTATCAAGATTTTGCGTATACTGGAAAAT
This sequence comes from Orthosia cruda, assembly GCA_964057195.1. Taxonomy (NCBI): domain Eukaryota; kingdom Metazoa; phylum Arthropoda; class Insecta; order Lepidoptera; family Noctuidae; genus Orthosia; species Orthosia cruda. The sequence continues at coordinate 20,768,276 of OZ059828.1, forward strand.
CTTCAGTAGACTTTTCGTCAGGTATGCTGAAGGGCAGGCAATATAGTGGAGTAGCTCTTCTATGGCATAAAAGTGTGTTTCAATCGGTTTCGGTCGTATACTGTGAGAGTGAGTGTATAGTTAGTGATGTCGGCATATATGCCAACGGATAGTCTTGACAATTTTGAAATTTTTGGGAGTTGTCTCGGTGGGATTAGTGCTATTAAAGAGACTAGTGGTACTGACACAATGTATATACTAGGGGATTTCAACGCTAATCTAGGCGCCTTATTTGGCAATGAGCTTTTGAAGTTCTGTGCTAGGCAACGGTGGACGTTTGCGGACATAGAATGGTTGGGACTGGATTCAGGTACATATACATTATTTAATAATGCTTACGGGACTATGTCTTGATTGGATCATTGGACCATGTCATCATTAGTGAAGTCGCAAAAGAAACGGTTCAGGGTTATGAGATTTCATGTACCGATCATTTTGCTGTCGAACTGTTATGTGACCTTAATATTTAGGGTACCAAAAGTACAGGTGAGAGGCTCATTGACTTGTAATTTATTATGTTTTTATTAATAACTTTTGTAATGTATTTCTAATTGTATTTTTTTTATGTATCTAATTATTTTAATTTCACATGGTTTGCGGACTGGTGCCGAAATAAAAGAACATTAATTTAATATTTACTGTTCATTAGTCCCGTATCGACATGAGCTGTACAGAATACATTATGCTAAGAAGGATTAACCCTAGTTCAGTTGAATCAAAGAGGCTCTGTTCAAACCAACTTCAAAAAACTAGCTGGTTTGATTAAAATAGTAAGAAAGTTTTCAACTTTTAACAAGGATTTATTGTGACGGCTAAACATTTGAAGTAAAGAATTACAAGTTTTTATTTAACTTGCAATGTATGTAAGTATGTTCGGGTCAAATCTTGCAACTGAATTTTAAATCAGTTATCCTCCATCAATTAAGATGAAATTTTGCATAGACGTTTAGTTTGGATGACAATGCATGGTTAGCTAAGTGACGTCATTTTAAATCCAATATGGCGGACGGCCCAAGATGGCGGACTAGTTATTTTTGTGCACTGCCCTGATATGGGTAAAATATGGAAATACGAAAAAAGTTTGTTTTAAAAAAAGATTTTGTAATGAATAATTTTGTTTGTTTTATCATCATTAGTTATCAACCCACCATGTCTGCGAAGTTTTCTCTGTTAATTTAATTGAATTCTCTATTTATAGCCTGAAAACTAATAACGCCTTGTTATTCATAGAATTCCGAACGATTGTATTATAATTTGGCCATCCCAAAGCTTCATTAGAGGTTATATACTTGCCCAGTGTTGCGGATCTTGGTACAAAGGTCGATGGCGCGATGGGATTCCTTCAACTGCTAAATTGCTGGGAATTAATAATCGGGCTCCCCGGGTTAATTAAGATAGACTCCAAGCTGTTTGTGACGTCAGATAGGACGGGGTGGATGTTGCCAGTGGAGAAATTGTGGGCAGAAGGACCAATTAATAAAACATTTGATATTATTTGATTAATAATGAACCTTAGACAAACTACTATTTTCAACTATTTTCTCGAAAATATTGATTTTATTGGTTTGATATCACAATCTTACTAACATTATAAATGCGAAAGTTTTGATCACGTCAGAACGGCTGAACGAATTGGGATGAAATTTGGCACAGAGATAGGTTATATGAAATATAGTCTGAAATAGCACATAGGCTACTTTTTATCCCAGGAATATGTTCCCTGGGGAGGATTTCTGACTATCACGCGCGCGAAGCCGCTGGCAGAAGCTAGTCTCTCAATAAAACATGACAATCGTTTTTCCAGGACTCGTTGAGATTCAGTGAAACGGCGATTTTCTGGTGGACACCACTGGGGATTTTTGGCTTTTAGGAGTTGCTGTGGTTAGGATTAGTCTGACGCGTTTATCCTAAAAGATAGCTATGAGCTAGCTTCGTTATAATTGCTTGTTCTGTAAAAGAAGATGCGTTGGAACAAGAGGCTCATCGGCAATGTGAAACTAGTCAAGTCAAGGCTCCAGAGCCTTGAACATCGTCGCCGAGTTGCCAGCCTGTCGGTTTTTTACCGGTTACTCTTCGGGGAGTGTGCCTTGGAATTGCATAAACTGATTCCTCCTAGCCCGTTCCATCATCGAATTACAAGACAATCGGCTATGCGTTATCTGTGTATGGTGGACATCCCACCCGTACGCACAAAGCGTTTTGGGGATACTTTTATTGTGCGTACAGCTAAGGAATGGAATTCCCTGCGCGAGTCTTTGTTCCCTGCTAGCTACAACCTGGGAGTCTTCAAGTCAAGAGTGAATAGGTTTCTTCTAGGCAAGCGTGCCTCATCGTCGACCACATCATTGCTTACCATCAGGTGAGATATTAGTCAAACGCGAGCCTAATCATAAAAAAAATCACAAAATAGTATGTATAAAGAGAGATAAATGATGCTATTAAAAAAAAATATGACTATTTTCTCATATGGTTCAGTACCCTATCTTGTTTACACCCGTCACACTATCTCATTTTCCTCAAGAAGCCTCAGTATTTATTTTATGACATCTCACTGCGTTTTTCTTTTCCCTCCAATATAAACCTTTGTAATAAGACGCGAGCCTTGTGTCCTATACGCGGATCTAACAAGGATCAAATCAATCCTTGAACTGTTGCCGAGGATTTCGCAAAATAATAAAGCAGTGTTGCTATTATTGGTTTCTATCACAAAAAAGGGTGTTGCCCTGTAATTGGGTTCATTGGGGTTCAGGGATAAATTATTTAAACAGCAGACTTCAATTAATCACACTCTTATTTAACAATTCTATTACTTCGCACTGTTTTCCTTTATCGATGGCTTTGTATCGCTTCTCAAACGAAACTGACTTACGACTAACCCGACCGCTCTTTATATATCACGCAATATGTTTCTGGTACGTTCCATACTGTTCTAGATACGTCGAGAATCTTCCAGAACAATCGACTTTCGAACTCATTCTGCCCGAACATTCTGGAAAACTCCATTCGACACGACCTTTCGAGAAGATTAGTGCCACTATCACTAGATGACGTTACTAGTTACTACTAGTTCTTCCCCTTGTCACTAGATAGCGTTGCGCTATCTTGTAACAATATCTGCAAGATATTTTCCCATCAAGTTGAAAGAAACTGTCACGCAAAAATTTGCTGCACTATAGGCAACTTGGCTCGGACAGATTGTAAATATCTATGAATGTATCCCATCATCACCATTTTAAAGCTGAGTTCTCAGTTTATCTATTCCATGGTTATCATGCATAGGCGTCCCCTTTGAATGTTTAAAAAAAAATATTATTGATAGTATTCTTCTTCCGTGCATCTCTACTCAAAAACAACAGTACCTGTCTGGTTATGATGCCTGTCTGGGTCGCGGATAAATTTGAAAGACAATTACCGCGGCCCTGGCACAAGCAACTGAAGGAGCACGGGTGGGTTTTAGTCAGTAAAAGTCTGACACACCCTGTCGCTTCACCTAGAGCGGGAGAAGTCATTGGATGATTTACTAACCCATATAATGCTTATACTAACACCACACAGGAGGAATTCTTGGTAAATAATGTACTGTGCAAATCCTTCCAGTACGTACTTTGAAAGAACCTACTAAGTATCTGCAGAAAGTAGATACTAAGCAAAAAAATACAAGGTGAAACGAATATGTTTCATGAAATTTAGTGAACTAGAACTTCTGTCGTCCACTGCATTACGTCTAAGGACCGGCAGTATTGCTCTTGGAAAACTGAACTCAGCAGAGATATCCGGATTCTGTTTAACTTGTGCAAGTAGAAACTTGTGTCAAGTATCTTCGTCACAAATGCTAATTTATAGTTTAACTAAATTAATAGTTTCAGTATCCTGATTCCTGTGTAAATGCACAGGAATTGTGAGTTATTATTTGTTGCACTATTTAAACAGAAATATTGAGTTGCAGAAGAGTTTTTCAGGGGAATATTGTAAATATTTACCACGTCTGCAAATTGGGTGCTCGTAAATGTTACAAATGTAATCTTATTAAGAGGATGAAAACAAAATCAGGTGCGATGGATAGATTTCTTACCTATTAAGTTTCCCTCTCCAAGAGAGGAGGCCTGTGTCCCAGCAGTAGGAACGTTAAACGGTTGATGACGACGATGAAAACGTAAAATAAACCTTAAATTTAAAATGATAAAGCTATAAGAAAAACAGAAATAAAATCTCTGGCTCAACACACTTGATAGTCATGCATCAACAAATGAACTATATAAAATCGCAACAAAAACCCGTAGTCCTAAACCACCTCCTTACCTAAATAAAACAATTTCGTTGAGCATTTCCATATAATTCCTGTTGAAACAGCGCCTCTGGTGGTGCTTTCAGGAAATACAATAAGCACATGTCAGGGCCGTCCAATTCCTGTGGCCGGAACAGCCGCGCCTTGAATTTAAAATAAGAGTTCTGTTTTCAAACTAAATCTGTGAAATAGGCTGGAACACTGAATACGGACGGTTGGGACAAGTTCTAGTTTGTTTCTGGAAGATTTGTGTTGCTTTTGGGTATTTTATTGGTTGGTTTTTGAAAATCACGTGAGCAAAACATATGAGCCAATTTAAGTTAAATCGTTTCGTGCCAGCGATGCAACATGAATCTGCAGAGTCGAAAAAAGGGAGAACAAATGAAAATCATTGAAGGTCGGTCAATGATATAAATTGTGAGTCAGTTGTTTCGTCCATTTATTATACATGCGGCAGTAGTTCTGCCTGTCTGCCTGTTACCTTTACACGCTTAAAACGCTGATGAAATTTGGAATAGTTTTATCCCGGCAATCATTCTTAAGGAGGTTGAATGAGGGTAAGAAGTTTGTATGGTGAATTAGTAATTTCTAAAGTAAAGCGACCCACACATCTAATTGCGCGATATAAATAATTGGCTATTTGATGTAACGGGAAACAGCTAGTTTCAAATAAGATCGTTAAATCTGGCGATAATTATTAGGTGAATAAAAATATCCGTGCTTGCAGCGGAGATTAACCTACCTGCAACGGACACACCCTCACGCTCCTAAACACCTCAGGAGAATAGAATACTCTTTAGAATAGAATAGAATACTGTTTATTATGTACACCATATAAGTTACAGAAAGTATAGATGAAGAAAAAATTACACTGGGTGACACAATGGGCGGCCTTATCGCTAAAAGCGATCTTTTCAAGACAACTTTTGGATGGATTTTAAAAAAGAAAGGAAAGAAAGTACTGTAGGTAGTCTATTGGTGTACTATTTATATATAAAATAAATACATATATATAAATATACTATATATACAAATATATACAGTTATAAGTATGGAACAAAAACATAGAAATCAAGAAAACAACTACTAAAGAGAGACGTAGTGATTATTTACCATAGTTTTAAAAATGGGCAGAGATTGAGCACGCCTTATTGACACAGGCAAAGCATTCCACAATCGCACCGCTTGAACCGTAAAAGATTTGTCGTAAAAACTGGTGGAATGCATCGGCACCTCTAGTCCCAAGGTTTCCGATGACCTCAGGTATCTATTATGTGTGTCATGAAGGAACTTGAAACGTTCTTTGAGATAAGAGGGGGTTGTAGGATTGTATAGAATACTGTTAAGCAGAAATAAAATATGAGAATCCCGGCGAAGACGTATGGGAAGCCACTTGAGCTTCGTCCGAAATTCAGAAATGTGATCATATTTGCGCAAGCCAAATAGAAATCATATGCAAAGGTTTTGAAGACGCTCAAGTTTATCTAGTTGTGCTTGGGTGAGATCGAGATAACTGACATCAGCATAGTCAAGGATTGGAAGCAGAAGGGACTGTGCAAGCGCAAATTTAGTGGCAGTGGGAAGAAAGTTCCGCAATCGTCTAAGGGACCTGGCAGATGCAAAAATTTTGCGGCTTACGTCCTGAAGCTGCGGACTCCAAGACAGATATCTGTCGATCCAAACCCCAAGGTTCTTAACCTTCTCACTTATCGAAATAGTAGTTCCGTTAAATTGTACCAGAGGAAGTTGTGTCCAATTTACTTTTGGAATCATCCCAGAGCTGCCAACAACTATGACCTTGGTCTTTGACGGATTTACCTGAAGCCCATTTGCCTCAGTCCATTCACAAATTGTTGCCAAATCCTTATTTATTGTATTAATTGCATCAGCTAACTCTGCAACAGGTGGTAGGAGGAGAGAAGCTTTTTGGAGATAGCGTTTATAAATATTGCGAAGAGTAAAGGAGATAAAACGCCACCCTGAGGTACACCGGCAGTTGTATAACACCAAGAAGAGTTAGATTCTTCTATACATATACGTTGCCGGCGGCCATACAGGTAACTACGAAACCAATCAATCGCCGTTGGAGATGTGTTAAGCGACCGAAGTATGCCAAGCAGGATATCGAAATCGACAGTATTAAATGCATTACTAAAATCTAGCAAGCCAAGAACCGTCAGATGTCCTCGTTCCATGCCTAGCCGTATGTCATCCGTAACGTTCACTAGGGCAGTAGCTGTGCTGTGACCAAGACGAAAACCGGATTGAAAAGGATTCAGCAGACTATTCTTACAAAGAAAAGCACTAAGCTGATTGTGGACAAGACGTTCAAGGACTTTGGAGAGGAACGGCAAGATGGAGATAGGACGGTATTCGGAAAAGGATGTAGGATTGACCTTTTTGGGTAAAGGAGTGATTTTGGCCTCTTTCCAAGCTGATGGAAAGACCCTATGGGATATTTAGTAGTTAAGGATATAGCAAAGGTCAGGAAGGATTTCGTCGAGGACAGGGAGTATCATTTTTCGATTGACACAATCACTGCCAACTGCGTTAGAGGTAATTGACACTATGCTCTTCTTAACATCACAATCAGAGAATTGGCTAAAAATAAATGGGGATCGATCCGGAGTTGGAAGGTTTGAAAGATAGTAAAAAGTAGTTGCTTTCAAGGTCCCATTACATGAGGAGGAAGACGAGAAGTGCTGATTTAGTTGATCAAGATCAAGGTCTTTAGGAATCGATTCTTGGCGAGATTTCCCAACTCCTATGGATTTAAGAAATTTCCAGACTTTAGCTGGGTCTCCATTTTCAACCGAGGTGTGGATATGTCGTCGTTGAGCGTCTCTACACACCTTATTGCAGCGATTTCAAGCTTCCAAAAGTTTCTCACGGTTCGGCGACGTGGGACGACATTTAAATTTGGTTTTGGCAACAGCTTTCCTGTGGATTAACTCTTTAATGTCGCCTGTTAACACTACGCACCGACACATTTTTATTTCATGCTACATAATTGATCTAGGACATAGTAGATAAGCTTTGATCTGCAATCTATTGAACACGTTATTATGACACGATATCTTGCGAAAACACTCCGATTCAAACAGTAAAACGCCCATAACTTTTTAACGGCTAAACCGATTTTATTCAAACATAGCTAAGAACACTCTCGACAAAATCACCTTTCAAAAATCAAAATCGGTTCATCCGTTTAGGAGCTATGATGCCTCAGACAGACACACAGATACACAGCAACACACATCAAACTTATAACACCCCTCTTTTTCTGTCGGGGGTTAACAATCTTTCATCTGTACTAACTCAGTTAAATCGATGTCCAACAGCTACAACATTCAATATAGAATTTGTTAAATTTTTACCCGACTACGGCGAAGCAAAAGGGAGGGTTATTTTTTTGTTCTTGAGTAGAAACATGTAGTAGTTGTTACAGTTTTGTTAGTAAACATTGTAAATGGCTGGAGTATAGGTATTAATGCCAGAATAGGCATACACAATAAAATAAAACAGGAAGAAATCTAATAAAACCTCGGTCAAAGTACTCCTTTACGTCGCTATCTTTCGGAAAACTTGCAGCATTGCTACGTTGAACGACAATGTAATTCTTTAGCCAAAGAATGCGAATATGTGAATAGGAATTAAGAAACAAGTTACTATTAGCCAAGTTTACACGCTACTGCTAATCCCATTGGCATTCGGGAAGCACCCAAAGCCGTGCAAATGAGCAAAGCGAGATCTCCGTCTTATACGAGAGGGTTCTACCTCTAGTCTTCTCTAAGTCGAATCCGTCATTATTATTACATGAGAAGGGGCCGCGAGTTCAGCGGATCCACACCTGCGCTGTACAAATATCCGGGTAAACCTGACAAATCGTTTCGCATTCATATTAGTCGCGAGTGCTCGGTGTTGCCACGTTGCCAAAAAAAATCCGTGGAAACTTAAGGTTGCCTGATTTGGACGGTCACGACTATCATGACCTTTATTCGGCACATTTTGTGGGGCCGCGCAAACATTGCCGTTTTTGTTTGAATGTTCGGCCGGCCGCTGACTCGGATTATATTTGGGATGGCATTAATCTCCCTGTAAATAGTGTTTGTAATAGAGTTTTTAGGATGCGTCGAGATAATGCCTGTTTTTTTGGTGTGCAGCTGAACCGTTAATTTCTTGTATGGTTACTAAATTTTTCTATATCTTTGATAGTCGTTACGGGTATTCAGAAGCCAGGAAATTTGATGCCAGTCTTGCCATCATCTGGTATTACCTATTTACTAGGTTGTAGAGGTCAGATAGACGGTGGCTCGATGAAAGTACTGGTACTCTGTATCCAGTTAGACTGGAAGTTGGCCCAAACATAGCTTAGAAAAATAATAATTTATAAAACAACTTTTTTAACTTTTTAATCAGAGGATCACGGTGTCAGCCACCTCGTGAATATGTATCCTCCGACTGTACTCCATGATTTTGTCTTATTTACAGTTTTATAGTTCGCTTCTTAAGCAGTCGGGTTTTTGCTTATAATATATATTTTTTTATTTACACCTTTTTAGTTTTCGAATTATTTTAAACATGTAAGTGGTGTATATTTTTGTAAGCACCTCCATGTTTGTTTTTTTTAACTTCACTTATCTATGAACACTAGGGCGGTCAAGACCTATCTAACGATGTCTTGATTATATTAATCCACCCCAGCGGTTTGAAAGATATGAGTTAATAATCAAAAAAAAACTTTTTGCAAAAAAATACCACCGACTTCAATCTTCAATTTCAATACAAAATTACAAAGTGAAAAATAACTTAATTTTTTGAAGTCGGTGTCTTTCGCAGGTACCATTTTTGCAAAAAGTGTTCATCATCACCGAAGTCAGTGGTATTTTTTTGCAAAAAGTTTTTTTATTTTTCACTTTTTAGTTATACGTACCTTAGTAACGTAAACGCAAGTTAGTAAGGGAACTATTTCGCCAGGACAGATTTCATGAAACTTGAACATAACCGGTGAAATGAGAGATCTGCTTATCCCTTAAGAGCGAACTGGCGTGATGTTATGTTATGAAATGTTATAAACAACAAACAGACATGCGATTGCAGCAATCCCGAGAGATTTTCCGTTATTTATTGAAGAGTTCTGTTGTATATCTCCGAAGTTCTTCATCAGATCTTCACCAAATTAAAGTGGGACCAATTTCGGAACATACTTTTTCAAACAAAAAAAAAGTTTCAAAATCGGTCCACAATTGACGGAGTTATCGGTGAACATACACAAAAAAAAAAAAAAAAAAACATGAAGTCGAACATAGAACCTCCTCCTTTTTGGAAAGTCGGTTAAAAAGAATATTAAATACATACAAAGCGAACATACATACGAGATACGCGCGAAAAATATAACCCTTTCCTTGCAGTCGGTTAAAAAGCTAAGCAGATAATGATTGTTACATTTCTCTTTTCTTGGCATTCTATTAATGCAACCGATAGTTGTTTATTTGTTATACGTATTATATGTCCTGTAGATAGGTTCCTTAGGAAAGTAATTAAGTCAAGCCAACAGCTCGCTAATCTGACGTGGTGCGCCGCCAAGTTTGGGACTTCCACTGTGATTACGGTGTTATCCCCTCAGGAACTTAGCGGTATAGATCGCTGACAAAGGACTCGTCACCGTTGAGGCGAGAATTAACTGATTGAAGTGAAAGGGATTAAAAAATAACTGAAGGCTTGAAACTAATTTTATAAAAGTTAACAATTTTATTGTTTAGCTTACACTCCATGGTTTTACTCGCGTCATTCCTTGGCCTAAAGACCAAGACAAAAGTGGAAAGATGAACTTGACTTTTAGAAAGGACTGGCCTTATGGCAGAGATTAGATATCTTTGGAAAAGAATAAGATAGATATATATGCTCAGGTAGGAAATATATAATTCAAGCAGCTATAATGTAGCCATATACTAGTGAAAAAAAAAAAAAAAAAATTAACATAAAAACGATACCGACTTCCTAAACATAACACTACAAAGTGAAAAATAACTTTCTTTTCGGAAGTCGGTGTCTTTGATACCTATTCTTTTGTCGTTTTTGACACCGATAAAAAGAAAATTATTTTTCCCTTTGTATTGTTTTGTTTTGTTCTGGAAGTCGGTTACATAGTCTTTTTTGTTAAAATTTATTATTTTTATGTTTTTAGTTTTGGTACCTATTACTATGGAAATCATTTAAAGCAGGATTCTCATAACAAATCCATTAAGCCTAAACACGGCTGGGATACATTGTTTTATAACGCAGTTCCGGTGCCTACCTTCCGACTTCATAACCAGAGCAGTTCGATGGTAACATTTTCATTAGAAACCATTTATTTAAATTTGCTTCATCACAGGCATTTAACTATTCGGGACATCTTATATCCCTAACATATCTAGTTAACGCTGAGAAGTTCCAGTGGCCATATGTGGTCTTCTTCATCAATTCTATTTCACTAAATGGTACTTTCTGAATATAAATGCTTGCCATGCTGATGAAAATACCAAAGTCGCTACATGTATGCCTATAAAATTTGAGGAGTGCCCTCGATTTCCATGGGATCCCCTCATCAGATCCTGACTTAGTGAAAATGGGAAAACCTCGAAAGTACACCCTTTCAAACAAACAAAATATTTTTTTATAATCGTTTCATAGTTGACGCAGCAATCGGTGAAAATATACAAACAAAGTCGAACATAGAACCTCCTCCTTTTTGGAAAGTCCGTTAAAAATTATAATCTAAACAGAAGTACTTCCAGAGACCTTTAACGAACATATGAAGAAACAAACTACCTTTAACATTATTAGTTTGCATAAGCCAGGTATTGATAAGAAAACAGCATTACAGCTGCTCTAGCAGCATGTAATAAAACTCGCTCACAACTTCACAAGCCGTTAAATATAAGGTGGCAAAGGAATTCAAAATCTAGGCTTTAGCCGCAGTGTATCGTGTGAAGATGTCTGACATAAATTAACGTAGGTAAGCTCTGAATAAGTGACGAGGTGTTTTTAGGTGTTGTAAGTTATTAATGAGGGCTATGACACTGCGACTTAGCACTTTAAGTACGGTCAGATCCCGGTGTGAGGTACATTATGCACCTCACTAGGCTGAGGATAAATTACGATAATTTTACGTTAATCGGTGTTCGGGAGACATTATAGGTGTTGATGCTAAAGAATTGCGATGGTGATCAATCTTTATTTTATTTGCCGGCACCTCTAAAGATTTCGTTCGGAAGAGAGATATGGTTTCGAAGGACACTGACAGATGTCAACATGACATAACACCAAAGCACTAGTTTTTGGCGCGTACAAGAGAGAAACAGACAGGAGATTACGGGCAAAGATGGCGGTCTGGATTGAGTTGATAATTTGTTATAAAACCTATGGACTTATGGAGAAATACCGAGTGAGAGTTGCCGATTGTTCGTGTAGATTAAACTACGTGCTTGTTTGTCGTTTACGTTATTCTCCAATACGTAACGTGATTAGTTACATTGTGACCCTACATACAAGCAAAGATGTTCGTTTGTTTAACATCTAGCCCGAAAAGGAAACATGCAAAGTTTTCAAAAAAGTCTTTGTTTTCTAAATAATTGCGTTATTTACAAAAACATCTCGGGACTAGCAAAGCAGGTTTGAAATTCAAATTCTCCACAAAAAAATTGAATTAAGAATCTGCTAATTGGTTGCTAAACTTTGGCGAGAGTAGTAGGAATGGAATTAATTATTATTTTGACATTCAAACGTTTCGTTTAATGGCCTAATTGAAATAAACGATTTGATTTGATTTGAGTTTGATCTGACTTAACTTTGAGATTTTTTTAAATAATGGCATGTAGGACGAGTTGATGCATTACTCTTCTAGTCGATACAGGCTGCTAAGATAACAGTGCGCTTTACTGACAAAATCAGGGATCTCAAAGAATTTCAGAGCAATTTTTTAGGCTGCTTATTTAAAAAAATATATCACATAGGTCTATTCAGACGAAAACATAAAAATGTATGTAGACTCAACAATTTTATTGTTCTTGTAAATAAATCTAATAATGTACCTATTCAATCAAATATTTACGTGCCGTACATAACTACATTACATTTTCGACGAAACGAAAAAGGCATTCCCAGCAGAACATGCATACACCTGTGACATATAAAGTTTTCATGAAAATGGCCTGTCTGACACTGTCTGGGATTTTTAATATAAATTCTCAAATGAAACATGAATACGATGCGAATGACGCAGGACGGAATGGAGTCATTCCAGCGTCTCTTAAATTTTAAATGAAATACCATAAGAGGTGTTTCCATAATATGTGGAATTTAATAAGTGACAATATTAAGACAAATAAAAGCCAAAAGCAGATTAGGCTGCGTAACTGTACTGTAGCGATATAAGGTTCTTTAGGCAAGAATCTTACGATATTAGGTTTTCAAGAATGAGTCTGCCTGTTATACAATTACCTACTTCCAGTATCTCAGGAGGTAAGTTAAACTAAAGTGAGCAATTCTATGAGTGACAAAACGTACTATACAAGTTTTTCCGTATTGAAAGGCAACTACAATGGTGAATGTGAATGTTGTATGCGTGGTTTTATCATAAACTGTTTTGTTGGCTTAGACATCACTGAGTAGGTACTCGTATGCCTGTTGCGTTGACTAGACGCTTTATTGGGCCTTGTCCAAGCAATGAGTTGGTAATACAAAAGTTATCTCTCATTGCGAAGCGTAAAAATACTATCACAGACTATATCTTATTACAATTATAGCTATCCCAACAAATGCGAGTACAAAACATTTATGTTAATACTCCGGCGTGGTCCGTAATATACTGCACCACAATTAACTTATATTTTAGCATATCTGCGACAGTCTATCCGTTGTTTTGACTGCATAATTTGTGAATGCGTTATAGTGAATTAAATGCAGCTCTGGTTGCATTTTCTTGATAAAATTGGAGTTATTTGCAATTCAGATAAGTCTCCGACTCACCAAGATTACTTTGGCTACGGAACAAAACGGTTCCTTTTGACTTGAGCCTTCAATTTTGAATAAAACAGAAGCCGCATGCTGGAATAATGTAATTTTTATTACATTCTAGACTTTCTTGCTTGGTTTCGTATTGTTGACGACTGAGACGTGACCTTATGGCTAATGTAGAACTTTAGCTCCCATATATCCATATTACATCTTAATATTGATGGCTTCATTCAGGACTTTACACCACAAAATTATTTCTCGTCTCGTTATCTGTTCCAAATTGGTTTCTTCAACAATTATCCAAAAGCTAACTCTATTAAAATAAGTAAAGTGTCGAAGTGAACCCAAACTTCCTGGATGCTAGCTCAGACATTGCAGCTCTCTTCCAGATTCAGAAATCAGGAGCCCCTGGCTGAATTATAATGAAGCAAAAACTTCGAAGCCAGCTTCAGTACTTCGGTAGCAAGAGGAAGAGAGTTATCTGCGACCGGCTATTGTTTTTAATGAATTCTCAACTTTTGCAAAAGTTCGTCTGAGTTAGGAACATTACCTGCAGCAAATGCCGATACCCATGTTGAGCGATGTGCTAATTATTATAGCATCGCTTTTTGTTTTAGTGTCTTTTTAGTGGTCGTTTTCGGTTGAGTGAATTTTGATAGTTTCTTTTTGTGAAATGCTTTTTGTGTTGGGTATTTTATATTAATGGGATCCTCCTTGCGTCGTATTCTTCAGTATTGAGAGTAGTGACCTCCCTTCTGCATCACTTTCTCTCGTACGATCTTACTCCATCAGTTTCTGTCTCTGGCGGTGTGGAGGGCATTGTAAACTGTTGAGTCAAGAACGGTTCGGATCTGGTCAAACCAACGTATTGGGCTGTGTCCATGAGGCCTTACCCACGTACTATGCTGGTCACGATGAGCTTCTCGAGGTTGCAACCGTCTTTCCTTGCAATGTGACCTAAGTATTTTAGAAATCTGCGCAGACACTCGGACGACAGTGGATAAGCTACTCGGATTAAGTGGCTACTGCACAGAAAATCTTGAGCGAAAATTTTCGCAGGGTGGCTGGTAGCAGCTGGATGAGAGCTGCCGAAAATCGAGACAATTGGCGATTGAAGAGATCTATGTCTAGTAATGTATAGAGAACTGCTATATTCTGATGATGATGACGATGATACAGTTGATCTATCTATCAAGTGTAGCACACTAACACTTGACAGATGCATTGCAGGTCACACAATGTTGCCTTTTAAGAATCTGGTTTCAGGTCGGCACCTATACACGAGTTTACACGACCACATAATGCTCTCATCTCTTCGTAGGTACGAATATTATACATATTTGAAACCCACTAAGCAACATAACAGTTTATTTATCAGACTCCTACGCACAGAATAATACTTAACATAACTTTAGAATAACGTTATTAAAGCCTAAAGCATCTCATTTGCCTGCCTAGCTTCCAAATTTTACGATTCTCGGCACCAAGATGTTGATAAACCTTTTGTTTACAATATACAGTGGTTAAAGAACTTTATGGCTAATGAAAAAGTGTACATTTTAAGACAGACTCAGACTCGACCGCACTACTTGTTACCGTCACGCCGTCAAAACACCAAGTTATCTATCACGTTGACAATTACAAATGCAGTTTGAAATATTCCCATTAGGAGCCAGGCCGCTGCAACTGCCATTAGACATGGGTTATTGTGCAATAGTACGTTAGAGGGGAACAAATAGCTATAATTCGATCCGCCAGTACCCCTCAGAGACTCGTATGTTACTACTCTATACATCCAGCTCGGATATTTTCCACTACGTTGTTTGTAAAGAGAGCAGACAATTAATGGTAACTCTAAAAGGTCTTTTAGGGTGAAGATATATTTGTTTGTTTACGGAATGTTTTCTGTTTTAAGGGTTAAATGTTACCATTCTTTTGGGACAGTCGAAAGAAAAGATAGAAAGAAAAAGATATTATTTGCGCCAGGCGTGAGGCATACGCTTATTGGAAGGCCTCCCTTTAGGTGGAGCGATGACCTGGTCAAGGCTGAGGGAATCCGGTGGGTGCGGAAGGCACAGGACCAATCAGTGTGGCGACGCTTGGCCCGGTCTATTTCCAGCAGTGGACGTCTTTCTGCTGAGACGATGATATGACGCATACAAAACAAGCAGATTTGAATAAATCAAACTATCTGTCTATCCTTTTTTTTTCCTGAAAATCCCACTGCACTATTCCCAAACAACTGCAACTCCTGAAAGCCAGAATCAACAGTGGCGACCACCAGAAAAGCGGCGAGGCAATTAAGTTCGACGAAGTCCCGGAGAATGAATTGAACTGTCTTGGATCTCGCAACGAAATTATTCAGAAAAGAATAACGAAGGAATAGGAAAAAAAACTAATTTCCACGTCTAACCGTATCCCAACTATGCTGTTAGTCTACCCAGATGCAGCTGGATATCAGTATCATTTTTCAAAGTGTGACTGCTTGTCTGAGCTCCACAACCCAGTAACGAAACCCCTTGCTGCAAGACTGGTGTCCGAGATTTCGGCTTCTCTCTCTCTTTGTTGCAATACACGATTATAATATAGCAAAAAAATGGGGTAACAGAAAGTTACCTTGACGTTCGATACTTAAGTAATCTTGCTTGCTGTTAGAAGGCAGGCCTCCAGTCATCAAAAAAAAAACACACACATGCGGTCGAACATAGAACTTCCTTTTTGGAAAATTTGTGAAACTATCAACCCGCCTTGTCTAATAACAAACTAAATCTCTCGTCTTCTTCATCAATTCTTTTTTACCAAATGGTACTTTCTGAAAGTAAATGCTTGCCATGTTGATGAAAATACCAAAGTCGATACATGTATGCCTATAAAATTTGAGGAGTTCCCTCGATTTCCATGGGATCCCCTCATCAGATCCTGACTTAGTGAAAATGGTGGTCCCATTTCCGTTAAGTCAGGATCTGAGGTCCCTCGAAAGTACACCCTTTCAAACAAACAAAATATTTTTTTATAATCGGTTCATAGTTGACGCAGCAATCGGTGAAAATATACAAACAAAGTCGAACATAGAACCGTCCGTAAAAAGTCCGTTAAAAATCGTAATCTGAACTGAAGTACTTCCAGAGACCTTTAACAAACATATGAAGAAACAAACTACCATTAACATTATTAGCTTGCATAAACCATGTGTTGATAAGAAAACAGCATTGCAGCTGCTCTAGCAGCATATAATTAAACTCGCTCACAACTTCACAAGCCGTTAAACATAAGGTGGCAAAGGAATTTAAAATCTAGGCTTTAGCCGCAGTGTATCGTGTGAAGATGTCTGACATAAATTAACGTAGGTAAGCTCTGAGTAAGTGACGAGGTGAGTTTATGTGTTGTAAGTTATTAATGGGGGCTATCACACCGCGGCTTAGCACTTTAAGTACGGTCAGATCCCGGTGTGAGATACATTATGCACCTCACTTGGCTAAGGATAAATTAGGATAATTTTACATTAATCGGTGTTCGGGAGACATTATCAGGTGTTGAAGCTAAGCAGTTGCGATAGCGATCAATCTTTATTTTATTTGTCGGCACTTCTAAAGATTTCATTCGGATGAGAGATATGGTTTCGAAGGACACTGACAGATGTCAACATGACATAACACCAAAGCACTAGTTTTTGGCGCATACAAGAGAGAAACAGACAGGAGATTGCGGGCGAAGATGGCGGTCTGGATTGAGTTGATAATTTGTTATAAAACTTATGGAGAAATACAGTGAGAGATGCCGATTGTTCGTGTAGATTAAACTACGTGCTTGGTGGAATGTAATTTACGTTATTCTCCAATACTTAACGTGATTAGTTACATTGTGACCCTACATACAAGCAAAGACGTTCGTTTGTTTAACATCTAGCCCGCAAAGGACCCATGCAAAATTTTCAAAAAAGTCTTAGTTTTCTAAATAATTGCGTTATTTACAAAAATCTCGGGACTAGCACAGCAGGTTCTAAATTCACACCACAGAAAATTTGAATTAAGAATCTGCTAATTGGTTGCTAAAAATCACCGAGTCTAGTAGGAGTGGAATTAATTATTATTTTGACATTCAAACGTTTCGTTTAATGGTCTAATTGAAATAAACGATATGATTTGACTTTGAACTGACTTAAATTTGTGATTTTTTTAAATAACGTAATTTCAGAATTGATTTTTGGTTACCGATAAACTATTTTTCCAACCTATGTATGACGGCAATAAACTAAGGAACCTAGACTGACGTTTCACTGTTCGAAATAAATCATATTTTACATACAAAAAGAAACGTGGGACGATTTGCAGAATGAAAATATTATTTAGTTTGATTTTCTGCTGATCGTCCTAAGGCCCGGTATCAACCAAATCGGAGAGGAGAGAAGAACAGAGGAGATGTGTTTGGATAAACCAATCCGATTTCGTTATTTACACATCTATTCTCCTCTCCGCTTTGGTGGATACTGGGCCTTAATGGGCCATACGGCATGTAGGACGAGTTGATGCATTACTCTTCTAGTCGATACAGGCTGCGAAGATAACAGTACGCTTTACTGACAAAGTCAGGGACCTCAAAGAATTTCAGAGCAATTCTTTAGGCTGCTTATTTAAAAAAAAAATATCACGCAGGTTTATTTAGACGAAAACATAAAAATGCATGGTAGACTCAACAATTTTATTGTTCTTGTAAATTAATCTAATAATGTACCTATTCAATCAAATATTTACGTGCCGTACATAACTACATTACATTTTCGACGAAACGAAAACGGCATTCCCAGCAGAACATGCATACACCTGTGACATATAAAGTTTTTATGAAAATGGACTGTCTGACACTGTCTGGGATTTTTAATATAAATTCTCAAATGAAACATGAATACGATGCAAATGACGCAGGACGGAATGGAATCATTCCAGCGTCTCTTAAATTTTAAATGAAATACCATAAGAGGTGTTTACATAATATGTGGAATTTAATAAGTGACAATATTAAGACAAATAAAATCCAAAAGCAGATTATGTTGCGTAACTGTACTGTAGCGATATAAGGTTCTTTAGGCAAGAATCTTACGGTATTAGGTTTTCAAGAATGAGTTTGCCTGTTATACCATTACCTACATCCAGTATCTTGGGAGGTAAGTTAAACTAAAGTGAGCAATTCTATGAGTGACAAAACGTACTATACAAGTTTTTCCGTATTGAAAGGCAACTATAATGGTGAATGTGAATGTTGTATGTGTGGTTTTATCATAAACTGTTTTGTTGGCTTAGTCGTCACTGAATAGGTACTCGTATGCCTGTTGCGTTGACTTGACGCTTTATTGGGCCTTGTCCAAACAATGAGTTGGTAATACAAAAAGTTATCTCTCATTGCGAAGCGTAAACATACTATCACAGACTATATCTTATTACAATTACAGCTATCCCAACAAATGCGAGTACAAAACGTTTATGTAAATACTCCGGCGTGGTCCGTAATATACGGCACCACAACTAACTTATATTTTAGCATATCTGCGACAGTCTATCCGTTGTTTTGACTGCATAATTTGTGAATGCGTTATAGTGAATTAAATGCAGCTCTGGTTGCATTTTCTTGATAAAATTGGAGTTATTTGCAATTCAGATAAGTCTCCGACTCACCAAGATTACTTTGGCTACGGAACAAAACGGTTCCTTTTGACTTGAGCCTTAAATTTTGAATAAATCAGAAGCCGCACGCTGGAATAATGTATTGTTTATTATATTCTAGACTTTTTGCTTAGTTTCGTATTGTTGACGACTGAGACGTGGCCTCATGGCTTATGTAGAACGTTAGCTCCCATATACCTATAGTACAGCTTAATATTGATGGCTTCATAAAGGACTTTACACCACAAAATTATTTCTCTTCTAGGTATCTGTTCCAAATTGGTTTCTTCAACAATTATCCAAAAGCTAATTCCATTAAAATAAGTATAGTGTCGAAGTGAACCCAAACTTCCTGGATGCGAGCTCAGACATTGCAGCTCTCTTCCCAATTCAGAATTCAGGCGCCCCCGGCTGAATTATAATGAAGCAAAACTTCGAAGCCAGTTTCGGTACTACGGTAGCAAGAAGAAGAGAGTTATCCACGAACGGCTATTGTTTTTAATGAATTCCCAACTTTTGCGAAAGTTCGTCTGAGTTAGGAACATTACCTGCAGCAAATACCGATACCCAAGTTCAGCGATGTGCTAATTATTATAGCATCGCTTTTTGTTTTAGTGTCTTTTTAGTGGTAGTTTTCGGTTGAGCGAATTTTGAGAGTTGTTTTTTGTGAAATGCATTTTGAGGTGGAAATAGAAGACAAATTGTCTTTTAGGACTTCAGGTAGGTAATTTATATTAAATGAATCCTTCTTGCGTCGTATTCCACAGTATTGAGGGTAGTGACCTCCCTAAAGCATCACTTTCTCTCGTAAGATCTTTCTCCATCAGTTTCTGTCGCTGGCGTTGTGGAGGGCGTTGTAAAATGTAGAGTCAAGAGCGGTTCGGATCTGGTCAAACCAACGTATTGGGCTGCGTCCACGAGGCCTTTCCCCACCTACTTTGCCGGTCACGATGAGGTTCTCGAGGTTGCAGCCGTCTTTCCTTGCAATGTGACTGAAATATTCTAGAAATCTACGCAAAAACTCGGATGACAGTGGATAAGCCACTCGGATTAAGTGGCTACTGTACAGAAAATCTTGAGCGACGAATTTCGCAGGGTGGCTGGTAGCAGCTGGATGAGAGCTGCCGAAAATCGAGATAAATGGCGTGTGATTGAAGATATCTATCTCCAGCAGTGGACAGCTATATTCTGATGATGATGACGATCTATCAATCAATTGTATAACTCTTGACAGATGCATTGCAGGTCACAGAATATTGCCTTTTAAGAAGCAGGTTTCAGGTTGGCACCTATACACGACCACAAAATGCTCTCATTTCTTCGTAGATACGAATATTATACACATTTTAAACCCACTAAGCCACATAACAGTTTATTTATCAGTCTCCTGTGCACAGAATAACACTTAACATAACTTTAGAATAACATTATTAAAGCCTAAAGCATCTTATTTGCCTGCCTGCCTTCCAAATTTTACGATTCCCGGCACCAAGATGTTGATTAACCTTTTGTTTACAATATACAGTGGTTAAAGAACTTTATAGCTAATGAAAAAGTGTATATTTTAAGACAGGCTGTTAATAAGTAAGTTGAACAGCTTAACAAGATTCACCTGTATAGCCCCGCGGTTCCTTTAAAGCTTTAAAGAGATTTATTCGCAGCGAGTAGAGTTCGCATTTGTTTATTTTTGGATTTTTACGTTTTAGTTCTGTTCTTATGTTTTAATTGTTTTTACCTCCCGAAGGAAAAAGAGGGGTGCTGTAAGTTTGACATGTGTACCTGTGTTGTGTATCTGTCTGTGGCATCATAGCTCACGTATCAACTGATTTTCATTTCGTTTTTTTATGTTTTAAGGTGACTTTATCTATAGTGTTCTAAGCTATGTTTGATGAAAATCGGTTTAGACGTTCAAAAGTTATGGGCGTTTTACTGTTTGAATTGGGTTGTTTTCGCAATATATCTTGTCATAATTACGTGTGCAATAGATTGATTTCAATAGATATTACTAGATAAATTATGAAGTATGAAAGAAAAATGTGGTTGGGGGTTTTTTAATTTATAATTTTACTTGTGTTTTCAGTTATTTAAGTATCTTTGTGTTAGAAACAGGTTAGAGTTAACTTATCATTTTCTTTTCAACAGAAAGACGTCCACTGTTGGACATAAGCCTTCCCCTGTTGGACATAAGCCTTCCCCAACTACCGCATCATAGACTAGTCCAGCCCATTTTCACATCTAACGAACTCTCGAGCCAATCACAGATTTTGCCCTCTTTGTAGGTGATTTCCTATCAGTCTTCCG
Organism: Orthosia cruda; assembly: GCA_964057195.1. Taxonomy (NCBI): domain Eukaryota; kingdom Metazoa; phylum Arthropoda; class Insecta; order Lepidoptera; family Noctuidae; genus Orthosia; species Orthosia cruda. The sequence goes on from OZ059828.1 coordinate 20,789,558, forward strand.
GTACGTGGTCACCTCTCGGCCATGTACGCTATTTTCCTTTATCAGGATCCTTAATGGTAGTTAAAGTTTAATACAAATTTTCGTATATCTCTCCGTCAGATTAGATGAACATATACAATTATAAAATGCCATCAGTGTGACAAAATTCTTTTGTACTCGTTAGTCATGTCGACACGAACCCTAATGACATGCTTCAACGATTCCCATATCTAGTTCCATGCATCAGTATCGAACACCAAAACAAATGACTCGACCGCACTACTTGTTACCGTCACGCCGTCAAAACACCAAGTTATCTATCACGTTGACGATTACAAATGCAGTTTGATATATTCCCATTAGGAGCCAGGCCGCTGCAACTGCCATTAGACATGGGTTATTGTGCAATAGTACGTTAGAGGAAAACAAATAGCTATAATTCGATCCGCCAGTACCCCTCAGAGACTCGTATGTTACTACTCTATACATTCGGCTCGGATATTTCCCACTACGTTGTTTGTAAAGAGTGCAGACAATTAATGGTAACTCTAAAAGGTCTTTTAGAGTGGATATATATTTGTTTGTTTACGAAATGTTTACTGTTTTAAGGTATAATATATTACTGTTCCTCTGGGGCAGTCGAAAGAAAAGAAAGCATGAAAGAATAAGTTGTGTCCAAATATTTTTTGCGCCAGGTGTGACGCATACGCATATTAAATGCCTCCCTCTAGGTGGAGTGATGACCTGGTCAAGGCTGTCGGAATCCGGTAGATTCGAAACGCACAGGACCGGTCAGTGTGGCAACGTTTGGGGGATGGATGCCTATGTCCACCAGTGGACATCTTTCGGCATGATGTGACGTATGTCACATCATCATCGTCAACTCACACAAAAGAAGCAGGTTGAATGATAAATCAAACGTTCTGTCTAACAGTTTTTTTTAGGACAACCCCACCGCACTATTCCCAAACCACTGCAACTCCTGAAAGCTAGAATCAACCGTTGCAATCACCAGAAAGGCGCCGAGGCAATGAAACTCTACATAGTCGCGGAGAATGAATTAAACTGTCTTGGATCCCGCAACCAAAATAATCAGAAAAACAACGCCGGAGGAGTAGGGAAAAAAACAAATTTCCACACCTAACCGTTTCTTAACTGTGCTGTTAGTCTACCCAGATGTAACTGAATAATACTACCAATTTTTAAGGAGTGATTACTTATGTGAACTCCACTACCCCGTAACGAAACCCCTTGGTGCTGCAAGACTGGTGTCAGAGTTTTCGGCTTCTCTCTCTCTTTGTTGCAACGCACGATTATAGAATAGCAGAAAAATGGGGAAACGGAAAGTTATCTTGACGTTCGATACATAAGTAATCTTGCTTGCTGTTGGAAGGCAAGCCTCTTGTCATCCAAAAATATGAAAAACATACATGCAGTCGAACATAGAACGTCCTTTGTGGAAAATCGGTTAAAATAGCAATCAACCCGCCTTGTCTGAAAACCTCATTAGTTAAAATAACAAACTAAAGAATTGGAAATATTCCGAAATCTAATGAATCTATTTAGATATTTTATTTCAATTTGAATTATTCATATAAAAAAAAAATGTGTTTATTATCTTAAATCTATACAATTAAGTTGCCGGTAAGTTAAGTATCTTCGGATTACTTTCTGGGAAGCCTCCCAGAAAGTAATCCGAAGATACTTGTGATGGGATTAACCTCGCTCTTCCTCGATTAATTACAATTGTTTTGTTGTGCTAATTAGGTATAAGTTACACATTTTTATTATAAACTAATAAAAAGAAAAATGAAGATCGTGCTTATGGCAGTGTGTGAAAGCAGAGTGTGTTTTGTATAAATGTGTGTTCATACGTATGTTTATGTGTGAATGTATATTTTATATTTTGTGTGTATGTGTATGGGTGGGTGTGTGTGTGTGTGAACGGGCGTGTGGATGTGTGTTTGTGTGAATGGGCGTGTGGATGTGTGAATGAGTGTTGGAGTGTGTGTGTGTGTGTGTGTTGGATTGTGTGTGTGTGCATGTAGGAGTATGTGTATGCATGACGTTCAACCCAGTGTAGCCAAAATGCCTTCCACGGCATCATAATTAATTGTGAAGATCCATTCCGTCAATGTTTTCTTACACTCGTACAACTGCATAGGGTAATTGAACGTGCTGAGTATGTAGGGGCTACTATATCACACCGTCTTTTTTTAAGTTTGGCATGGCTAAAGGGTAGAATTTTGTGATATCTTAGTACCATGTGTAATATATACAGTTTTCTGACGGAGAGCAGCTTAGAGCTTGCGTATAGAGTTTCAGTAGGGAACCTGTAGGGCTTACAGTACATGACCTTAATCAAGGATCTCTGTGCCCTCTCTAGTTCTATAAAATACGACTTAGCTGCTCCACCCCATACCGAGATACAATATATGATTACAGATTGGGCCAGTGCGATATATATTTTATTTAGAAGTCCTGTACTCATAACGTGTCTCAAAGATTTGAAAACCCATATGAGTTTTCTTACCCTCCCTATAGTTAGTTTGAGGTGTGGGTACCAGCTTAACCTTTGATCTACTACAATACCTAGGTACTTGACTGAATTTAGCTTCTGAATTACAGGGCAACTACAGGTAGATTGGGTTGGGGTACGACAGGAATGTATTCTAATCTTAAAGTCAGGCGCAGGCTGAGAGTTTGCGTATTTAGTGAAGCAGACGAAGTTGGTTTTTAGAGTATTTAGAGTAAGTAGATTCTCCCTTAGCCAATCACTAACTCTAGCGAGTCCCCGCTCAGCCTCCAGCCTAACTTTAACCCAGGTCTTAGCAGAGAAGATAATAGCGGTGTCATCCGCGTAGGACAGTATCCTTGCACTGTTGATAATAAGGTTACAGAGTTCATTAATGTAAATCAAAAATAGCGTCGGGCCGAGGACACTGCCCTGCGGGACGCCATACGTCACGTTCTCCTCGTCACTAACATAGTTTTCAATTTTCACCCCCTGCTTTCTGTTTAGAAGGTAACTGCTGAGAAGAGAGAGAGCAGAACCTCGAAAATCTTAGTTCTCCAGCCTGTGTATAAGTTTAGATATAGAGACGGTACCAAGGCTTTCCTGAGGTAAAGAAAGGCCACTAGGCATTTGTTCCCCTTATCTACTTCCTTGGTTATCACAGTTGCTAGTTCCTCCGTAGCATCCTGGGCCGACATTCCCCTTCTAAAACCATATTGTGAGGAAGATAAGATGTTATACTTAGTCAGGTAGTTAACTATTCTAGAGTTCAAGAGCTTCTCAATGATTTTAGAAATGGAGGTCAACACAGAAATTGGCCGATAGTTGTTAACGTCGTCTTTATCTCCACTCTTATACACAGGGGTAACAACGGAGCGCTTAAGAAGGTAGGGGAAGATACCAGTGTTAAAGCATAGGTTGGCCAGGCCACAGATCAGCGGGACTAAGATCTCCTTGGCCTGTTTTAGGAAAAGGGTAGGAATTCCGTCCCATCCTGGTGCACTCCCAGAGTCTAGTGACATCAGTATATTTTCAACTTCCTCCTGAGAGGTGTCTAGGAGAACAAAGGAGGACAGATTAGGGCTGTATGTGTTACCAGATGTAGGGGGTACGTAACTATTTAAGATGTTCTGAGCTAAAGATTGACCAATGTTAATAAAATAATTATTAATATAGTTGACTGAGTCTAGGGGACATGATTTTATCTTAAGTAGGTCGCAATTTGAGCTCCTAGGTGGCTTATAATTTGTGATATCATTAATGGCTGACCACAATGCCCGATGGTTTTTAGCAGATGCTTTGATTTTGTCTTTGTTGAATTTGTTTTTTAATTTTTTTATAAGGTTCCCACAGAATGTCCGATATCGTCTATATGTAATTATTAGAATTTGATTATGTGGGTTTAATTTGAGTTTATGGTAGATTGAATTTCTTAGTCTAATACACCGTAGGGCACCTGTTGTTATCCAGGGTTTAATCGTTCTTTTGCTATTCGTGATAATTACACTTTTAGAGTTCGAAAGTAAAGCTGTCTTGACCAATTCTATAAGCGCAAAGGCGTATGTATCAGGGTCTTTGAAGATGTTAAAAAAGGAGGTATCAATATTGTTTAGACTATTATGAGCATTTTCGTAGTTGATTATTGTTTTGTGCTTTTTGGGTATACGAGTATTATAGCAATATTTGTTCTCAAGTGATAACAAAATCAGGCAGTGGTCTGTTACAGTTGTATTTAAAACCGCTGTAAAAGCTATGTTTTTTTGATAATCAAGACTCAGGAAGACGTGATCTAGGCATCCATCCCCACTCGTGGGTAGGTTGTGAGATGGTAAAAGTCCATGCGTTGATAGCATATTTAAGTAGGTTAGTCTATTGTTTCTTTCATTGTTAGTTTCAGTAGGTGAAATAATTAAGTCGATATTAATGTCCCCTAAGATTAGAACGTTTTTACTAGGAGTAATATTATCAAGATGATTGTTAAGGGATGTAATGAAGTTACCTGCATGTAGAAATGATGGGGAACGGTAAATACCCAAGATAGTGTAATTTGGTATATTTAACTCGAGTCCGGTGGCATTTACAAGGTTTAGTTCTTTAAATTTTACTGACAATTTATTTGTGATGTATACAACTACCCCGTCACTTTGGTTATTATGGTGTTTTGTTTGGAAAGATGTGTAATTAACTAATTGTGGTACGTTTTATTAGGGTTTAACCAACATTCTTTGAGAATCAAAATATCTACTTCATATTTTAGTTGTGATATATTTATAGATATTTAATCAAAGCATTGATATGCCCAAAATATTTCAGATACTTATTTAATTTCGAGAATGCATTACGGTTGAAAATTAAAACTTTATTTCTTAAGTATGTTTACTTTAATCTTCAATGAATATTGATCCATATCAATGATATCATGAGATTTTTTATACTTTAATTAACTTACTTGAAACTTCATTCTTAAGAAACATCGTTGATATTTTCATCTTTGATTTACCTATCAGTTTTGTGGCAAGTATGATTGGTGATAAAAGTGTCTAAATGATATTGTCTAGAACAATAGTGACTATTGAGTTTACGGCAAATAGATATTTGTATTCTTCTTATTCTTCGAGTTGAGTATATCTCAATTGTATTTTCTCAATGCTTCGCCACTTCCATGGCATCGCCAGCAGTAGCATATAGATGCCTAGGACTACAGGTTTTAGGGCACAGAGCGCAGGAAAGTAGGAGACAGTATCATAGATATGTTTGCTTAAATAAGTCATGCTACGCTGGCCCTAAACTCAATGAGATAGGAGGGCCCTGCGTGGGCATCTATATGGCTGGTCATGGTCGCCAGGATCAGGCGAGACCTGTCTTTGCCAGCAGTAGTGAAGGCCATGACATGTCCCAGTATTGTCTTTTAAGAGGTATCGTGCTTATGGTGATGACCAGGGTGATTTAAGTAAGGTAGAAATCTCACATTACCTGAACTTTTCCCCAAAACACTGGGCGCCTTTTGAAGGTTTAAGAAGGCGCCGTTAAAGAAAAAAGGACGATAATGATGCCTTATTAAATCCCAGTTCATTGATAAGTCTACTTCCAACGCAACTTAATGAAATAATCATCCCAATTACATTATATCACACACTCGAAACAATATAAAAGCGTCAATTAAAACTGAAATCCCGTTACCAGAGAGTAGAGAGTATAATGGCAATGAAATTACCGTCAATCTGTCGCGAGCAATCAATGAAATGGTTACATTCTCTGTGGAAATTCGACAAATAAGTTGCGCTCGTAATTATTTTCGGTCAAATATTTGTCGGGAACCGTCCTGTTTGCTGATGAAGTCATTCGATGTTATATTTGTCTGATTCTGGCGGTGTATTAAAAGAGTTGTTGGTTTTCTTGTATAAGTCGAAGAATTGATCCAGTTTTAGTTTCCAGTATCAATAACTATTGACTGTACCTTTTGAATAACTCATGAAACTTTAAGGCTGTGTAAAGACCTAAGCTAAACTATCTTTTCAAAATGCATAGGCTTGTGTCCCCCATCATCTCATTAGATGGAAGAGAGGCGATGATGTGGTTACCAAGTTATTCAGTCTTAGATGTTGTCCGGGTTCTCCAGTCAATGCAATTTTAAGCCGGAACGGCGCTCTATGGTAACAATGTTACTGAAACCATCACAGAATAGGCTCGGGAATAAAATAGTTTAGTGAGTGTGTGTTCTATACAGATGCACCCCTGCCTAACCTATCGGGAAATACAGGCGTGATGTTATGCCTACACTCAGTTAATATAAAGAGGAAAGATTTGTTTGTAAGTTTGTTTCAGCCTTATAATGTTCTCACTGCTGGGACACAGGCATCCTCTCGGTGAGACAGGTAATGGCCCTTAATCCACCACGAGGGCCCAGTGCGGGTAAGTGTGTGTGCGGGTGTCTGTGTCTGTATGAGGGTGTAGGTAAGTTTGTTTGTAGTGAACAAACTCAAAAACTACTCAACCGATTTTGATAATTCTTTCACCAGTTGAAAGCTACAGTATTCCTAAGTGACATATTTTTTTATTCTGAAAACGGGTCTACGGGTCTTGTGGGGTGCGCCACGAGAGATAAGCCGCAGGAAAATTCTAGTGTGTTATAAAATAGTTTTTCTTGGGTTAGGCTAAAACTGTAGTGTATTGCTCCGGGCACATTTTTAAGCCCTTAAGGTTGCAACTACATTTACCTAAATGATCCATGCTACAGTTTTCTAAAGAATTTGAATTTAGTCTTCACACATAAAAACCTATATATCTCACAAATTAATTAGAATAAAACTTTCCACGTAACGTATGCGTATCTTTGTCTAGTATAAGACAAACATCCATACAAGCACAGAACGTATCATCAATGAGAGTCGATCTTTGTCTAAACCCTCGTAACTTGATCGATTAGACGGAATCGTATTGTACTCGATCTGAGTGTTACTTTCTGGCATGTCAACTGTAATATACTACAGACTTCCGTTTACGACTTTACGTTGGTATCAAGGTATCGTATTGTGTTCATTTTGCTTATACGAGGGTTGGTTCTTCAAAACGTAACTTAGTAATTCTATGATGTCTGTCCTCCTAGCCAAGTTACAAACGTTTCGTATCAAATCTTATTCTACAATCAATAACGCCTTCTATTTGTATGGTCTGACCACGTGACTTAAAGTTCAGATTTGTCATTCTCATACATTGATTCGTTTTCTACTAGCGTTATCGATTGTAGATAGTCAACTTGGCTACAGGTGCTGTTTGGTTTTTACGGGCACAAGTTTTGTTGATTTAAAAAAAAAATTGTTGGTGCAGCTACACATTAGCGAAACACGAGATCTTGGTTCAATTCCCAAATGTTTTTGAGATTTTATTCAACTGAAATTTCTCAGTGGGTACCAGTCTTGAGGCTGGATGTGTGCCCAGATGAAGGCAGTAGGCTCGCCCCCTATCACAACATAACTGGAAATAAAATAATTAATTAGAATATTTTTTCAAACAAGCCTTTTTTTCGTATTCTTTTCACCAAACCCTTTAATTTGATACCCATATCATGGCAGTGCACAAAAAATAACTAGTATGCCACTTTGGGCCGTACGCCATATTGCATTTAGAATGATGTAACTTAGCTAACCATGCATTGTTATCCAAACTAAACGTTTATGCAAATTTTCATCTTAATCGGTGCAGGATAACTGCTTTAAAATTCAGTTGCAAAATTTGACCCGAACACACTTACATACATACATAAAATCATAGATTGCAAGTTAAATAAAAGCTTGTCAAAGGTACGGTACTATCTTACGTAAACCTTTGCCTTACACCGGGATAACAGGCGCGATGATGTGTTGTGTATACTTTGATGGCTACAAAAATCCTCCACTAAATTCAATCTCTGATTGTTTTTCACAAGTTTATCATACCAAAATCTTCAACATCATGATAATAATCCGCTAAGCCGACCACATTTAATAACCATCATAGGATTAGTTATTACATTCCCTTGTGGTTACCAACAATCGTTACTAGCAACAAAGCAGATAATACTATTATAATGGGCTTGCAATCCTGACCATTAATTAATCAATCAGTGATCAAGGCATTGCTACACACGATGTTAACACTTAAGGGGTACTTACACGGTCGGCCGACCCAGCAATGCGACCATGCTTCGAACATGCCCCGCTGGGTTAAACCCGACAGAATCGTATTAATTCTCGACCGAACTAGCTTTGAGATATTGGCAATATATGTTGTTAGAGGTAGGTTTCTTGACCCTATTATCACTCTGATTAGTAATTGGTATCAGTAGAAGAAGTAAAAATGCTGTTTTACTAAAATCGCTTCTTTAGGACATCTAAAAATATTAGCAAGAAAAACGCGTCGCGATCAGCTACGAAAGCGTAGCGCGTAGCAGCGTCGTAGCACGTCAAGTAAGCTTCGTAGCACGTTGTGTATGCTTCGTAGCATTTACCACTATTTCTCTTATGAACCAACATATTATCCAACTAAATTAATTATTCTCCAAATTCCATCACATTTCGAACCAATAAACTCTAGTTGATTCTTGTCTTGTCAACCAAAACTGCAATATAATGTACCGTTTAAATTGTTCAACCCAAGCATCTGTTCGACGTCGACATACATACATAAAGGTACATACACAGGCTGACGTTCTAGACATTCTCGTCTCTTCGTGTCAAACCGAAGTGATATAAAGAGCTTTGCCTTCCAAATGTATTTACATACTCGATTCAATCTAAATAACGAGAAACGTATGCATGCTCTCTTTGTTTGTGAGAAAAGGTAAGCTGCGTAGCGGGATTCAGGATAAGTATTGTTCAGAAGGCATTGATAGACCGATGTTTTGTTTCGAGTTTTTTTCAGCAAATAATAGAAAGAAGGGTTGTGGAACGGCAGGACAAGGAAAGCACATTGTGGATAGATTATAGCCTTGTGGGTCTGGCAACTCTGGAAAATCACCTATGATAATTCATGTGCTAACACCAAAATCTCCCTGCCGGAGTATGTGTTTCCCGATAGCTACAATCTAGTGGACTTTAAGCCTAGAGTGAATAGGTTATTTGTAGGAAAGCGTGTTTCACCGTCGACCACATCTTCCAGTCATAATTACGATTTGAAAGTGAAAATTCTTCGATTGATACCTAATGCCTGAAAAAAATAACTAATCTAATCAGTCGGTTTTCTTTCAAATTGAAGGCATGGAGCACATTCGCAAGAAGATTGCAGAATCATTACAAAAGTGATTTGTTGGTTTCGGATTCTCTATATCATTGTTTATATGTATTTATGTATCTAAGTATATATTTATTATATTTTTTTTGTATATTAATATATACTTTTTCCCTATTCATCCTATCATTTAGTTGCACCTGCCATGTTTTATCTCTGCACCACCCTAAGGTGGACTGGTAGAAAATGTCTAGCGCATTAACTCTATCTTTGTACTTGTGCATAAAGTTTTAATAAATAAATAAATAATACTCAGATACATCCGGTTAGAAAGGAAGCCGGCCCCAATACAGTTGGGTAAAAGTTTGGCGGATTATGTCTTTGATTGATATCATAACTGGAAAGATTTTTGATGGTGATAAAAAATAATATGTCAATATGATCATCAGAATCTTTAACAGAAATAAATTCAGTAAAACAAAAAAACCTTTTTCACAAAACAATAAACCGACTTCAGAAGCAAAAATGTCTTTGGTACCTCCGTTTTTACTTTGCACTTTTTAGTGTTTTGCTTTTGAAGTCGGTTTATTTTATTGTGCAAAATAACTTTCGTTTCGGAAGTCAGTTTCTTTATTGGTAACCATTGAGGTAATAATGTACTACGCACTTGTACCCCCGTTTTTATCATAGTGAATAAGTTTATTTTTCTCTTTTTAGCTTTAATACAACATCACTGAAAATTAGTAATTTCTACAGTACGGTACCTAAAGGATTGACAAAATATCCATAATAACTCAATTTACACATTCGTGCTGTTTGTCGCTAAGGTGTTCTGTTGTATGTCCTATATCTTAAAAATGTAACATGCAATATTTCATAAGTTAAGAGATACTTAATCCAACACAAAAAGAATGATCGTGATCCGACCACTAGTTTCGGAGAAATGCGTGGACAAACAAACATACAAACAAACATGCATACACTTATGAAATTAAGCACACGTGTTAAGAAGCCCACACATATGTGAATATTTTACAGTTCCAACAATATTACATACATACGTGTCGAATTTACTATCTCCATTTTTTTGTGAAATCGGTAAAAAATATAGAAGCCATATACCCGTTCAAAAAGTCTCCACCATACCGGCTCCCGTTCCCCACTAATCACAACCAATCGAAGAACTTCATCGTCGAATTCGTTAACTCGAGAACAATGCACACTCGTTCCGAATTGCCGGAGACTGTACGATGCAGATCGGTATCCGGCCATGCGTAAGACGAAATCATTCCATCCGGCTTGATCCGGCTGGCGGCCGGCTCGTCGAGACTGTCTCACATGCGGCGCGTCCGACCGTGAAATCGTACGTCCGTAAATGTGTACGGTACGGTATGTACATATAAATCAAGGACAGCACATCTGCGCGGAGTGATGGTGAAAAATGCTTCGTGTAAATTGATTCGCAGTATCACTTACATGAATGCACTTTCGAGGTAGTCTAATGGAATATCTTAAGCTTGCTTATAACATAAATACATCGTTTACCTACCTAATGCATTCAGCCTTTCTTTTTTAAGGTTGGGGAACAGAATAATCTCTTTGATATTGAAATTGTCATAAACATCAGAAGATCCAATTATCGTGACTAAAGAATATTTTTTGACATTGGTTGTCGCAATTTCTTCTTGGCCACAACAATGTCAAAAACCTATCAAAATATAGGAAAACTTTTTTTTTGCCCGCTTGAAAAGTATTTTTTTATCCCAAGGGAACATCATATCGGGATGAAGAGCCTATGTGCTATTCCAGACTATAATTTATCTCTGTGGCAAATTTCATCCAGATCCGTTCAGTCGTTCTGGCGTGATTGAGTAACAAACATACAACCACATACACATCCATCCAAAATTTCACATTTATTATACTCTTATTAGTAAGATTATGAGAGATTTTGACAGATTGAGACTGAGATTAAATATAAGTTATTTGCAGAAGCATTTAAACTGCCATTAACATTATTACCAATTTACGATTCAGCACCTTTATGACTGTAACAAATACATTATTGTAATGGCCGAAGACTTTTCCAGTGAATAAAGGCTACATCATCATTCTCTTGCACACATCCCAATTTATTTGTGGTCTGCACAACATTTGTCTTCTTCTTCCGTACTTCTCTGTAAGCCGTCATCTCAGCAGTCACCCTATTTCTAGACATCATCATCGTCAGCTTTTTAATGTTGCCACTGCTGGGACACAGACCTCCTCTCTGTGAGAGAGGGAATGGGCCATCATCCACAACGCAGGCCATGTAGGGTTGGTGGATGACATATGTCTTCGAATTTCTTGTTCTAGGAAAGCCGGTTTCCTCACGATGTATTCCTTCACCGTTTATAAAGCAGTGGTGATTAAATAATATAGGCAAAGTAAAGCACTTGCCTGGGTTCTGACCCACGACACACGACACGTAAGTCGAGGTCATTTCCATTTTACACACTTCTTTTGCTTCACTCACATGAAATAAATGATTAATTGTTTCTTAATTTACATCAGCCCACGGGCTGTCTGTCTCATCTTATAAATATAGAATAGTGTTTGGCTTATGATATGCCCTTAAACAACTTATAAATATTCATAGACAATGGTTAGACTATAAAGTACCTATTTGATATAACTTATCCAACTTTGAAACCTAAAAATAACCCGTCAAGCTGTCAGCAACATTAAGAAAACATTATCGCAACTAAACAATATCAAAACTTTGCTTCAAGTTATGTTAAATCTAAGTTTAGACAACTTAAATGACAGATACACAGGAATGTCATTTCGACCGAAGGGTTCCAACTATAACTTGTCAAATCGGTTCAGTCATAAACAGGAAATGAAATAATACACTGTCATTTCTATGTTAAAACTAGCTCTGCAAGCGGTTTCATTCCCGTGGCGAATCCCATAGAAATCTTGCAGTTTCAGAGACAAAAAGTGTCCTATGGGACTCAGCGATTTTGTGCTTTTCTTTCAGTGAAAAATATATACTTCTAGAGATGATCTTTTACAAACATTTATTTATGAACTTATGGTCGTTGAATATTTTAAAAAATGTCACAGTAATATGGGAGGGTATCACTGTTAGAAAATTTATTGAATTAAAAAATAAGAATAATGGATCACAACGCAGGCAAGAGACTAAACAGAACTAAGTTCGTGAGCTTTAACTGCTATTCTGTTAAGAACTCAATTGAGTACGTCAGGACTTTTTAGCATTACAGGAGACATGGCTACTACCCGACGACATTCCATACCTAGGAGAAATTTATCAAGATTTTGCGTATTCTGGAAAATCTTCAGTAGACACTTCGTCAGGTATGCTGAAGGGCAGGCCATATAGTGGAGTAGCTCTTCTATGGCATAAAAGTGTGTTTCAATCGGTTTCGGTCGTATACTGTGAGAGTGAGCGTATAGTTAGTGATGTCGGTATATATGCCAACGGATAGTCTTGACAATTTTGAAATTTTTGGGAGTTGCCTCTGTGGGATTAGTGCTATTAAAGAGACTAGTGGTACTGACACAATGTATATACTAGGGGATTTCAACGCTAATCTAGGCGCCTTATTTGGCAATGAGCTTTTAAAGTTCTGTGCTGGGCAACGGTGGACGTTTGCGGACATAGAATGGTTGGGACTGGATTCAGGTACATGTACATTCTTTAATAATACTTACGGAACTTGGGTCTTGATTGGATCATTGGACCATATCATCATTAGTAAAGTCGCAAAAGAAACGGTTCAGGGTTATGAGATTTCATGTTCCGATCATTTTGCTGTCGAACTGTTATGTGACCTTAATATTTAGGGTACCAAAAGTACAGGTGAGAGGCTCATGTAATTTATTATGTTTTTATTAATAACTTTTGTAATGTATTTCTAGTTGTATTTTTGTATGTATCTAATTATTTTAATTTCACATGGTTTGCGGACTGATGCCGAAATAAAAGAATATTAATTTAATATTTACTGTTCATTAGTCCCGTATCGACATAAGCTGTACATAATACATTATGCTAAGAAGGATTAACCCTAGTTCAGTTGAATCAAAGAGGCTCTGTTCAAACCAACTTCAAAAAACTAGCTGGTTTGATTAAAATAGTAAGAAAGTTTTCAACTTTTAACAACGATTTGTTGTGACGGCTAAACATTTGAAGTAAAGAATTACAAGTTTTTATTTAACTTGCAATGTATGTAAGTATGTTCGGGTCAAATCGTGCAACTGAATTTTAAATCAGTTATCCTCCATCGATTAAGATGAAATTTTGCATAGACGTTTAGTTTGGATGACAATGCATGGTTAGCTAAGTGACGTCATTTTAAATCCAATATGGCGGACGGCCCAAGATGGCGGGCTAGTTATTTTTGTGCACTGCCCTGATATGGGTAAAATAGGGAAATACGAAAAAAGTTTGATTAAAAAAAAAAAATTGTAATGAATAATTTTATTACAACTAATAACGCCTTGTTATTCATAGAATTCCGAACAATTGTATTATAATTTGGCCATCCCAAAGCTTCATTAGAGGTTATATACTTGCCCAGTGTTGCGGATCTTGGTACAAAGGTCGATGGCGCGATGGGATTCCTTCTACTGCTAAATTGCTGGGAATTAATAATCGGGCTCCCCGGGTTAATTAAGATAGACTCCAAGCTGTTTGTGACGTCAGATAGGACGGGGTAGATGTTGCCAGTGGAGAAATTGTGGGCAGAAGGACCAATTAATAAAACATTTGATATTATTTGATTATTAATGAACCTTAGACAAACTACTTTGTAGCTGAGAAAATTGTTAAGAGAAAATATTGATTTTATTGGTTTGATATCACAATCTTACTAACATTATAAATGCGAAAGTTTTGATCACGTCAGAACGGCTGAATGAATTGGGATGAAATTTGGTACAGATATAGGTTATCTGAAATATAGTCTGAAATAGCACATGGGCTACTTTTTATCCCAGGAATATGTTCCCTGGGGATGATTTCTGGCGCGGGCGAAGCCGCTGGCAGAAGCTAGTCTCTCAATAAAACATGACAATCGTTTTTCCAGGACTCGTTGAGATTCAGTGAAACGGCAATTTTCTGGTGGACACCACTGGGCATTTTTGGCTTTTAGGAGTTGCTGTGGTTAGGATTAGTCTGACGGGTTTATCCTAAAATATAGCTATGAGCTAGCTTCGTTATAATTGCTTGTTCTGTAAAAGAAGATGCGTTGGAACAAGAGGCTCATCGGCAATGAGAAACTGGTCGAGTCAAGGCTCCAGAGCCCTAAACATCGTCACTGAGTAGCCAGCCTGTCGGTTTTTACCGGTTACACTTCGGAGAGTGTGCGATGGAACTGCACAATTTGATTCCGCCTAGCCCATTCCATCATCGGACTACAAGACAAACGACGATGCCTCATCGGTATATGGTGGACATCCCACCCGTACGCATAAAGCATTTTGAAAATACTTTTATTGTGCGTACAGCTAAGGAATGGAATTCCCTACCGGAGTCTGTATTTCCTGATAGCTACAACCTGGGAGTCTTTAGGTCAAGAGTGAATAGGTTACTCTAGGCAAGCGTGCTTCACCGTCGACCACATAATAGCTTACCATCAGGTGAGATATTGGTCAAACACGAGCCTAACAATAAAAAAAAAAAAAAATAGTATATATATATTTCTCACATGATTCAGTACCCTATCTTGTTTACACCCGTCACACTAGCTCATTGTCCTCATGAAGCCTCAGTATTTCTTTTATGACATCTCGCTGCGTTTTTCTTTTCCCTCCAATATAAACCTTTGTAATAAGACGCGAGCCTGGTGTCCTATACGCGGATCTCATAAGGATCAAATCAATCCATGAACTGTTGCCGAGGATTTCACAAAATAATAAAGCAGTGTTGCTGTTATTGGGTTCCACCACAAAAAAGGGTGTTGCCCTGTAATTGGGTTCTGGAGGTCAGATCCGATGGTCTATATTTTCAATGACGCTGAGGCATAATTGAGGTGCAATGTCATTAATGTGCCGAATTATCTCATCCTTTTAGCTCTTCAATTGTTCTTGGCTTATTGACGTACACATTTCCTTTTAAATATCCCCGAAAAAAGGAAGTCCAATGGTATCACATGATTGTGGCGGCCAATTGACATCGCCACGACGCCGACGTAAGATAACATGGCCATTGAATTTCTCGCGCAAAAGAGCCATTGTTTCGTAGGCTGTGGGGCAAGTGGCACCATCCTGTTGGAACCACATATCGCCCAGCTCCATATTTTCAATTTTTGAGCACAAAAAGTCCGTTATCATCTCGCGATAGCAAACACCATTCACGGTAACTGCTTGTCTTCTACAATCTTAACGCACTGTTCAATTGTGTAACTCTCCATGGTTGAATTTGTCTAAGGCTGAAACAAAGTTGGGCAAAAAACTTGATGTTTATTTACATGAACCTGTCTGGTGATGTTGCCTGTCTGGGTCGCGGATAAATTTGAAAAAGAGTTACCGCGGCCCTTGCACAAGCAACAGAAGGAACACGGATGGCTTTTAAACAGTAAAAGTCTGACACGCCCTCCCACTTCACCCAGAACGGGTGAAGTCATTGGGTGATTTATAAACCCATAGAATGCTCATACTAAAAGCACACAGGAGAAATTCTTGGTAAATTCTATACTGTGTGTGTGTGTATTATCCTTCCAGTACGTACTTTGAAAGAAACTACTTAGTATCTACAGAAGGTAGATAATAAGCAAATACAAACACAGTCAAACGACTATGTTTCATGAAATTTAGCGAACTAGAACTTCTGTCGTCCACTGCATTACGTCTAAGGACCGGCAGTATTGCTCTTGTAAAACTGAACTCTGCAGAGATATCCGGATTCTGTTTAACTTGTGCAAGTAGAAACTTGTGTCAAGTATCTTCGTCACAAATGCTAATTTATAGTTTAACTGAATTAATAGTTTCAGTATCTTGATTCCTGTGTAAATGCACAGGAAGTGTGAGTTATTATTTGTTGCACTATTTAAACAGAAATATTGTTTTGCAGATGAGTTTTTCAGGGGAATATTTTAAATATTTACCACGTCTGCAAATTGGGCGCTGGTAAATGTAACAAATGTAATCTCATTTAGAGGATGAAAACAAAATCAGGTGCGATGGATATAGCTTCATGATCATCATCATCATATCAGCCGAAAGAGGTCCACTGCTGGACATAGGCCTGCCCCAAGCGTCGCCACATTGATATAGCTGTAGCTGTTGATATAGCTATTGGAGCTTACTTACCTATTAACGTCGAAGAGAGTAGACCTGTGTCCCAGCGTTGAACGTTAAAGGGTTGATGATGCGTAATAAACCTAAAATTTAAAATGATAAAACTATAAGAAAAACAAAAATAAAATCTCTAGCACAACACTCTTAATAGTTATGCATCAACAAACGAACTATATTAAATCGCACATCCCGTAGTACTAATCCGCCACCTTACCTAAATAAAACAATTTCGTTGAGCCATTTCCATATAAGTCCTGTTGAAACAGCGCCTCTGGTGGTGCTTTCAGGAAATACAATAAGCACATGTCAGGGCCGTCCAATCCCTATGGCCGGAACAGCCGCGCCTTGAATTTAAAATAAGCGTTCTGTTTTCAAACTAAATCTGTGAAATAGGCCGGCGCACTGAATACGGACGGTTGGGACAAGTTCTAGCTTGTTTCTGGAAGATTTGTGTTGCTTTTGGGTATTTTATTGGTTGATTATTGAAAAGCACGTGAGCAAAACTTATGAGCCAATTTAAGTTAAATCGTTTCGTGCCAGCGATGCAAACATGAATCTGAAGAATCGAAAAAATGGAAAACGAATGAAAACCATTGAAGGTTGGTCAATGATTTAAATTGTGGATCAGTTGTTTCGTCCATTTCGTTCATACTTGATGTTATAAATACGAAAGTAATTCTGCCTGTCTGTCTTTTACCTTTTCACGCGTAAACCACTGTGCCGATTTAGATGAAATTTGGTATGGAGATAGTTTGTGACTCTGGGAACGACATAGGATAGTTTTTATTCTGGAAATCATCCTTAAGGGGGTGAAGGGGTTGGAAGTTTGTATGGTGAATTAATAATCTCTAAAGCAAGGCGGCCCATACACCTATAATATTATTGCGCGATATAAAAAATTGGCTATTCGACGTAACGGGGAACAGCTACTCGTAGTTTCAAATAAGATCGTTCAATCTGGCGATAGTTATTAGGTGAATAAAAATATCCGTGCTTGCAGCGAAGATTCCTAGAGGTAACCTACCTGCAACGGAGACACCTTCACGCAAGTAACCATCGCAGGAGGCGCCCTGGGCGTAGGCAGTCGCAAGTTGATGCCCGGCCACCGAAGGCGCGAGCTTGCGGACGGCGAGTTATGGGTAGCGTTCCGTCCGATAAGGACCAGGCCTGAGTCAACGGTGCGTAGTGTTCCACGCGCGTCTCAAATAGCTGTCTGCATAACTTACGGGGCCACGGTTAAATTTGTAAGAGAGTTAATGCGGCCCTGGCACAAGCAACTGAAGGAACACGGGTGGGTTTCAGTCAGTAAAAGTCTGACACGCCCTGCCGATTCACCCAGAGTGGACGAAATCGTTGGGTGATTTCATGGGTACCTACTAAAAAGTAAAAACTGTAAAAATAACATTTTATATTTACAGCTCAATTTGATTTCCTTACATAGTCAGCCCAGCAACTTAGTAGCAAACATCTTTTTAAGTTTATAGAACGATTCCGTGATAAAATACACATCAACTTATATAGTCTACTGTAAAACAATGTGACTATAAGGCACGGAAAACTATTTGATTTATAGCGTTGATACAAAATATATAACTACTTTCAATGTGACGTGATCGATCAAATAGCCAATTTTAGTGCTTTGCAAATCTTAAACAAAGATGACGTTAATACAGAATTAAATGACTACATTTTTTTATGAATTTAATGCTGATTTCAATTGTCTTTTGAAGTTAGTTTAATCGATGATAATTAACCATCAGATTAATAAATCTTACTTCTTACTATAATATTATTAATGTGAAAGTTTGGATGTATGTTTGTTACTCAATCAACGGCGGCGTGGCAGCGAACGGCTGAATGGATCTGGGTGAAATTTGGCGTAGAGGTAGATTATAGTCTTTTTACCCCGGTATAATGTTCCCTTGGGATGATAAACACTTTTCACGCAAACGAAGCCGCTGGCAGAAGCTAGTTTATTATAAATGTGAAAGTTTGTAAGTATGGATGGATGTTTGTTCCTCTTTCACGCAAAACTATATTGAACGGATTTTGATGAAACTTTACTGTAATATAGCTTATACATGAGAATAGCACATAGGTTTTAGAAGTACTCATTACTCGCGAGCGGACCCACGGGCGGCAGCTAGTTACCAAATAAATCACAAAATACAGACAATATTTTAGATAGATATTTTTGGTCAACTATCCGACAATAAATATCTATATAAAATAATATGGGTTCCATATTATTTTATAATCTCACTGACGGACATTTTTCTACCCAGAAAACATCCCAATTGTTTTTGATAAAACTGTATTATCTATAAATAGTCAGAGGGCCAAAACTAGTGATCATACAGACTGATCCGGAATCCAAAATGGCCGCATTCGAAGTGTAAAGTTAATAAGAACGCCAGTTATGTCGCTCATAGATCTAAAACAAAAGAAGCTACGAGATAGCGCAGCTGAGATCCAGCATACGGGGAATTTTATTAAATCTCTGATATGTGAAGTACGTTTGGGAATGCAGATTTGAATATAACAGCCGTATTGCATGGACTCAGCAGGAAATCTGATTCCAATATCACTGTTCATGATACTCAATGCAATATATCTCATGCGTAGAACATAGAAAATAAGAATATTTGTTCGTCCCAACCCAATGTAGAAAGGAACGATATTTCATATATCTGGAAGTGGGACGGACAAATATTCGTATTTGATTGAGAAATGAAAGTTAAACAGAGAGATGTATTGCTGCAGTGCTTTTTAGTAAAGGTCAAGTGAAATAAAAAGGTGGGGTAGTTGTGGGTAGATACTTTCAGCGTAATATAGGTAGTACCTACATAAATAAGGATGTTTGAATTACAAGAAACTTTTAAGATGCAACCTTTTGAAACATTAGGGCCATGGTGCGCGAGTATTGATGGCCCAGTGGTAACGGTCGTGACCACAGACATAAATCTAACCCGATAGCGCAAGTGTAGGAGTGTAGAATTGCGCTATCTAGTTAGATCTGAATGAAAACCAAGCGTGCCACTTTTTCACAAACAATTTAAAAACAAATTTATCTTTCCAATTTAAAAAACATTGCCAATGCCTCGGCCAATTTTCTATACATCCTTTACAGGTCAATATGGCAGAAAAAGGCATTTTTCCTAGATTTCGGTGGATTTCCGGTGCCGATAATGCTAAATGAAAAAGCTCAGATTACGAACATTGATCGTAACTTTACTCCGCTTTTTAGCACGCGAAGTTCATACAATCGCGTCATCTAGTTAAATTAATATCTGTGGCCGTGACTTACAAGTTGTAGGTCGTGGGTTCGAACCCAAGGCGCTTTACTTTGTTTAAATTATTACATCACCTCTGCTCTCAAAACGGTAAAGGAAAGGATTGTGAGAAAACCGGCATGTCCTACAACCAAAAATTCGAAGACATGTGACATTCACCAACCCGCATTTGGCGGAGGAGGCCTGTCGCCCAGCAGTGGGAAAATTATAAAAAAGGTGATGATGATGGGGACCAAAAGCCACCCAGTTTCTCATGACATCGCCAAGAGGTTGATCGACTAAAAATGTAACGCATTGATCATGAGGCATTTCGATGGCATTTACATACATTTGTGACATTTTTCGCTTCAATCGCTAAGACGACGCTTTAGTTGTTAGAATGTAACTCAAGTAATGTAAGTCTATAGCCTCTAATGGCTGGCCTATTTTTCAGCCATAGAATGGCTGGCAGCCATTTTTCACATTGACAGCGATGCGGACGAACTTTTTGATGCCTAATGAGCATTATCTCCTCTTTGTTTTTTTTTCGCCGTACATACATCTAGCCTAACATTAAAAATATGTATCTTTTACTAGTGAAAAAATAACGTTTTAGAAAAAGTTTATATTTCTTAAAGGAACACAAGACTATTACCCGCAGCCGTGTGGTTAGCATGTTTTAGGTGGAACATACTTCGCGGTCAAATAATGAGGGCATAAAATAAAAGGGAATGCACTCGGCGGTGTAAAACGTAGTTTAGGCATATGAAAGAATAGCTGTGGGAGAGTTAGGATAGCAGTCTGCGTTTAAATGTTAATAAATGAATTATTACCTGTTTTATTTGAAATTTAAATAAAAACAGATATATTAACTATACTCTGGCCTAGATTAAAGCTCAATCACCTGACAGAAGGGGTGAACATTTTAGGTTCGCCCTAATCGTCTTTTGATCTTGGATATTTTATTTTCTAAAATAAGTAAAATTCAGAATTTAAAAAACCCTCGACACATTTTTATTTCATGCTACATAATTTATCTAGTACATAGTAGACAAGCTTCGATCGGCAATCTATTGAACACGTAATTACGACACGTTATATTGCGAAAACACTCTGATTCAAACAGTAAAACGCCCATAACTTTTAAACGGCTGAACCGATATTATTCAAACATAGCTAAGAACACTTTCGACAAAATCACATTTCAAAAATCAAAATCGGTTCATCCGTTTAGGAGCTATGATGCCTCAGACAGACACACAGATACACAGCAACACACATCAAACTTATAACACCCCTCTTTTTCCGTCGGGGGTTAACAATCTTTCATCGGTTCTAACTCAGTTAAATCGATGTACAACAGGTAAAACATTCTATATCGAATTTGTTAAATTTTTACCCGACTACGGCGGAGCAAAAGCGAGTGTTATGTTTTTGTTCTTGAGTAGAAACATTTAATAGTTGGTACTGTTTTGTTAGTAAACATTCAAAATGGCTGGAGTATAGGTATTAATGCCAGAATAGGCATACACAATAAAATAAAACAGGAAAAAATCTAATAAAACCTCGGTCAAAGTACTCGTTTACGTTGCTATCTTCCGGAAAACATGCAGCATTGCTACGTTGAACGACAATGTAATTCTTCAGCCAAAGAATGCTAATATGTGAATAGGAATTAGGAAACAAGTTACTATTAGCCAAGTTTACACGCTACTGCTAATCCCATTGGCATTCGGGAAGCACCCAAAGCCGTGCAAATGAGCAAAGCGAGATCTTCGTCTTATACGAGAGGGTTCTACCTTTTTTTTTTGGGACAATCCCACCGCACTATTCCCAAACCACTGCAACTCCTGAAAGCTAGAATCAACAGTGGCGACCACCAGAAAAGCGCCGAGGCAATGAAGCTCGACGAAGTCCCGGAGAATGAATTTAACTGTCTTGGATCCCGCAACGAAATTAATCAGAAAAGAAAATGGAGGAGTAAGAAAAAATACAAATTTCCACTTCCCTCCATATCAAGCAGGAGACAGAACAAACAAGACCAATAGGCACAAAGGGTCGTTTACAACTGGGATAAGCCCAGTTGCTTAGCACCACGGATATAAATTAGCATTAATATTAATGGGTCCTAACATTGTGAGCTGTTATATTTGATTCCAATAATAGGTATG
The DNA here is from genome assembly GCA_964057195.1 of Orthosia cruda. Lineage (NCBI taxonomy): Eukaryota > Metazoa > Arthropoda > Insecta > Lepidoptera > Noctuidae > Orthosia > Orthosia cruda. The sequence goes on from OZ059828.1 coordinate 20,811,508, forward strand.
GCAAAAGCGTTTGAACGCACGGAAATTTGTTCTAGTTTCCACAAGGTCCGTTAAGCAAACTGCTCCTGATACAGCCTGTACATTATTCAACATAGTATCGCGTTCATTCTGCCAAAGAATATACTCCCATAAGATATGATGTGCAGATTGTACATATTCACAGTCAGATGTAGAACACTGACATAATGGCGAGGCAACAAGCTTGAAGGAAAATAATTTACTTTTAAAGTTGAATTGAAGTAATTTACGCCGTACCGCCTCTATTGTGGCCCTATCAGCCCAAACAGGCGCCCCATAGCAGATACAACCCAAGTAAGTAGCCCCATAAATAGTCTTTAAAGTCAAAAAAGACAGACCCCACGTAGATTTAGTTATTCTCGTTAAGGCATAGAAGTTCTTTTTTGCTTTTTCACCGACGATTTTAATATGATCTATAAATGCAAAATTCCTTTCTACCACAAGACCAAGATAGCACACGGACTGCTTCCTTTTTACCGGAACGTTATTAAATTTAATAGTAGGACACGATTTAAGATTACCTTTCAAAATGAGCTGATAAGTTTTATGCGGAGCAAAGGTCAGGCGGTTACGATCGCCCCACTGAGATATTAATCGTAGGCAAGTGTCAGCCAAGTTCTCGAGTCCAGCTCGAGTACTTGATTGTATGAGCAGAAGACCGTCGTCCGCGTAACCGGTTAATGAACAGCCGCTTGGAAGCGGAATCGCGAGGAAATCATTAAAGCCTAAATTCCAAAAAGGTGGACCAATAACCGAACCCTGAGGACATCCCATGGTGAGAGACTTTGACATGGAATGATGGCCAAATTTGAGTTTCGCGGAGCCATTTAAAAAGTAAGAGTAAACTAAATTGTATATATTTCTACAGCAGCCTCGATTTTTCATTTTAAGTAATAGCATTGGCCACCATGCGTTATCAAAAGCCCCAGAAATATCTAGAAAAATCCCAATTACATACTTATGTTCAGATGTATTAACTATTTTCCTAACAGTAAGGGCCGCCTACGGTAGATTTTCCAATAGTGAAACCGAATTGATTATTATGAAATTTTGGTCCGTCCGGTAGCAACCGTGGAACGATAAGGCGCTCCAGGAGTTTGCCCAGAGATGGAAGTAATGTTATGGGCCGGTACGACTTCGGGTCGTCCAGGGGTTTGTCGCCACTTTTCGGGATTATTCTTATAAATCCGCGTCGCCAAATACGAGGAAATACGCCCTCCGCAATACAACGGTTGTAAACGGTTAAAATCGCATCACCGGCTGTTTTACACGTTTCTATAATAATCCGATTAGATATTTTATCTTCACCTGATGACTTGTTGAGTGGTAACCTCTTGACAACGTTAATAAATTCGTCAGTGGAAGGAAGGTCTGACGCTGGTGATTCAGGTGGTACAGCTGCCCACGCTCTGACCTGTTAATGGTATTCGTTGTCATTAGCTAGTACGTCATCAGGTATAAGAGTATTCAGCAAAACTTCAGTTGTTTCCTCAATACCGGTAGTGTGTTTATTATTTACTTTAATATTCTGAACAAACGCGAGGTCGAATGATCGATTGGCTTTAAACTCATGATATAAAGGAGACCACGGACCTTCTTTATCTAATTTTTCTACTACTTTACGCAATAAATTACCCTTTGATTTTTCCACCGATACTCTGTAGCGGGACCTGGCAACTCTAAACGTATTTAACGCAATGGAAAGAGGGTCACCGGTAACATTACGTTTTTTAAGCTTGTTAAGATGTTTACGCGCTCGGCGATAATTTTTACGCTGTTCAGTTAGGTAGTCACACCACCAATCACATCTACGTATATTGGTCAAAGATCCACGACCAATGGCAATGTCAGCACAGTAAGTGAAGGTGTCTGACATAATTTCAGCACTTTCTTCAGCTGAAAGCCCATCACGAGTGAAGTCTTTGGCGTGAGACGCAACAAGCGAGCTAAAGAATTCCCAATTCGCACCCTTACATTTATACCTATAGTTACCAATGACATGTGACGTACCTTGAGTAAAAACTGGAACAAATTCGTACACGATCAAGCGATGATCACTACAAGACGCGTCCGGTAGGACACGCCACCTATCCAAGCGTACGTCTACACTAGAAAGTGTGACGTCAATACAAGATTCGCCCATTTGGCTGCAAAAAGTTGGTGGTGCGTCAGGGGTATTATGAATAGTCAGATTCATTTCAGCAATGAAATCTTCAACAGCGCAGCGTCGTTCATAATCCGTATACCGAACTTTGCCATACCAGAGTGATGATGACGCATTAACATCAGCGCCAACGATAACTTTGCAGCCCGCGAGCGACTGCAAGACGTGACGGAGGTTATGTATATGAGGAGCAACAGGGTCTGAATATTGAAAGTAGCAACTCACAACGTAAACTTTAAAAGAAGACGATGAGACCTCCGCAACGGCACAATGGGGTGTCATTAGATTACGCAAAGCCGTTACTGTGAAGTTAGAAGAATGCGCCACGTAAATTCCAGCTCGTGCTTTGCCATCCAACTGTACTACTTTGTGACGTAAACGCGCGTTTTGATATTGTTCTTGAACAAGCATGAAAAGGGGTTGTACCTGTCTTCTCTAAGTCGAATCCGTCATTATTATTACATGAGAAGGGGCCGCGAGTTCAGCAGATCCACACCTGCGCTGTACAAATATCCGGGTAAACCTGACAAATTGTTTCGCATTCATATTGGTCGCGAGTGCTCGGTGTTGCCACGTTGCCAAAAAAAATCCGTGGAAACTTAAGTTTGCCCAATTTGGACGGTCACGACTCTCATGACCTTTATTCGGCACATTTTATGGGGCCGCGCAAATATTGCCGTTTTTGTTTGAATGTTCGGCCGGCCGCTGACTCGGATTATATTTGGGATGGCATTAATCTCCCTGTAAATGGTGTTTGTAATAGAGTTTTTAGGAACGTCGAGATAATGCCTGTTTTTTTTTGGTGTGCAGCTGAACCGTTTATTTCTTGTTTGGTTGCTACATTTCTCTATATCTTTGATAGTCGTTACGGGTATTCAGAAGCCAGGAAATTTGATGCCAGTCTTGCCATCACCTGGTATTACCTATTTACTAGGTTGTGGAGGTCAGATAGACAGTGGCTCGATGAAAGTACTGGTGCTCTGTATCCAGTTAAACTTGAACCCGGTCCCAATATAGTTAAAATAAAAATAAACTTTTTAATCGGAGGTTTAGGGTGTCAGCCAGCTCGCGAATATGTATCCTCCGACTGCACATAATGATGTGTTGTCTTTCACTTAAAAGACTAAAAATTAAATAAATCAAAAAAACAAAAAAAAAAAGATCGCTAACAGATGTTTTCTTGTTTACAGCTTTTTAGTTCGCTTCTTTAGCAGTCGGATTTTTGATTTTTAAATTAACTTTTTTTGTTTTACATCTTTTTAGCTATAATTTTTTTTCGAATTATTTTAAACATAAAAGTGGTATATATTTTTGTAATCACCTCCATGTTTGTTTTATTATCTCACCTATCTAAGAACATTTGGGCTTTCAAGACTTATCTAACGATGTCTTAATGATATAAACCCGTCTAGCGGTTCACGCGCGAGAAACATAATCTTTACCTTGTTGCAGTCGGGTAAAAAGCTAAGCAGATAATGGTTGTTACATTTCACTTTTGTTGGCGTTCTATCACTGCAGCTGAACCGATAGTTGTTTATTTGTAAACGTCTTATATGTCTCTGTAGATAGGTTCCTTGGGAAAGTAAGTCAAGCCAACAGCTCGCTAATCTGACGTGGTGCGCCGCCAAGTTTGGGACTTGCACTGTGATTACAGCGCTATCCCCTAAGGAACTTAGCGGTATAGATCGCTGACAAAGGACTCGTCGCGTTGAGGCGAGAATTAACCGATTGAAAAGAAAGGGATTAAAAAATTACTGAAGGCTTGAAACAATTTTTATAAAAGTTAACAATTTTATTGTTTAGCTTACACTCCATGGTTTTACTCGCGTCATTCCTTGGCCTCTATACTACAGAAGTTTTGCATTTTTTGAGTAAAAAATACCAAGACAAAAGTGGAAATATGTACTTGATTTTTAGAAAGGACTGGCCTTATGGTAGAGATTAGATATCTTTGGAAAAGAATAAGATATATATATATATGCTCAGGTAGGAAATATATAATTCAAGCAGCTATAATGTAGCCATCTACTAGTGAAAAGATAAAAAAAAACTTTTTAACAAAAAAACTAAACCAACTTCCTAAACAAAACACAGAAACTGAACTGAAAAATAACTTTCTTTTCGGAAGTCGGTGTCTTTGGTACCTATTTCTTTTGTCGTTTTTGACACCGACAAAAATAAAATTATTTTTTCTATTGTATTGGTTTTGTTTTGGAAGTCGGTTACATAGTCTTTTTTTTTTTTAATATTATTTTTATGTTTTTAGTTTTGGTACCTTATATTACTACGGAAATCATTTAAAGCAAGAAGGCTTCTCATAACAATTCCATTAAGCCTAAACACGACTGGGATACATTGTTTTATAACGCAGTTCCGGTGCCTACCTTCCGAATTCATAACCAGAGCAGTTCGATGGTAACATTTTCATTAGAAACCATTTATTTAAATTTGCTTCATCACAGTCATTTAACTATTCGGGATATCTTATATCCCTAACAAACCTACTTAACTCTGAGAAGTTCCAGTGGCCATATGTGGTCTTCTTCATCAATTCTATTTCACCAAATGATACTTTCTGAATATAAATGCTTGCCATGCTGATGAAAATACCAAAGTCGCTACATGTATGACTATAAAATTTGAGGAGTTCCCTCGATTTCCATGGTATCCCCTCATCAGATCCTGACTTAGTGAAAATGGGACCACCTCGAAAGTACACCCTTTCAAACAAACAAAATATTTTTTTATAATCGTTTCATAGTTGACGCAGCAATCGGTGAAAATATACAAACAAAGTCGAACATAGAACCTCCTCCTTTTTGTAAAGTCCGTTAAAAATTGTAATCTGAACAGAAGTACTTCCAGAGACCATTAACAAACATATGAAGAAACAAACGACCTTTAACATTATTAGTTTGCATAAACCAGGTGTTGATAAGAAACCAGCATTACAGCTGCTCTAGCAGCATATGATAAAACCTGCTCACAACTTCACAAGCCGTTAAACATAAGGTGGCAAAGGAATTCAAAATCCAGGCTTTAGCCGCAGTGTATCGTGTGAAGATGTCTGACGTAAATTAATGTAGGTAAGCTCTGAATAAGTGATGAAGTGTGTTTAAGTGTTGTAAGTTATTAATGGAGGCTATCACACCGCGGCTTTGCACTTTAAGTACGGTCAGATCCCGGTGTGAGGTACATTATGCACCTCACTAGGCTGAAGATAAATGAGGATAATTTTACGTTAATCGGTGTTCGGGAGACATTATCAGGTGTTGATGCTAAGCAGTTGCGATGGTGATCAATCTTTATTTTATTTGTCGGCACTTCTAAAGATTTTGTTCGGAAGAGAGATATGGTTTCGAAGGATACTGACAGATGTCAACATGACATAACACCAAAGCACTAGTTTTTGGCGCGTACAAGAGAGAAACAGACAGGAGATTGCGGGCGAAGATAGCGGTCTGGATTGAGTTGAAAATTTGTTATAAAACCTATGGACTTATGGAGAAATACCGAGTGAGAGTTGCCGATTGTTCGTGTAGATTAAACTACGTGCTTGGAGAAATGTCGTTTACGTTATTCTCCAATACATAACGTGATTAGTTACATTGTGACCCTACATACAAGACATACGACAAAGACGTTCGTTTGTTTAACATCTAGCCCGAAAAGAACCCATGCAAAATTTTCAAAAAAGTCTTTGTTTTCTAAATAATTGCGTTATTTACATAAATCTCGGGACTGGCAAAGCAGGTTCTAAATTCAAATACTCCACAGAAAATTTGAATTAAGAATCTGCTAATTGGTTGCTAAACATCACCGAGAGTAGTAGGAGTGGAGTTAATTATTATTTTGACATTCAAACGTTTCGTTTAATGGCCTAATTGAAATAAACGACTTGATTTGACTTTGATCTGACTTAACTTTGAGATTTTTTTAAATAAAGTAATTTCAGAATTGGATTTTTGGTTACCGACAAACTATTTTCCAACCTATGTAAGGCAATAAACTAAACAGTCCTAATCTGAAGTTTCACTGCTGACTAGGACGACTTGCAGAAAATCGAAATAAATAATATTTTACATACAAAAAGAAACGTGGGACGAGTTGCAGAATGAAAATATTATTTATTATGTGTACGGGACGGACGTGATCGTTCGAGGCCGTAGGCACTACGGAGGTTGTAAGGCTCCAGCTCGAACGCGTTGACGCCCCTTGCACCTATAGTTCGTTGTCTTCGAGCAAATACCGACCCTGCAGTGGTTGGAAGGCTACCAAGTATGTTGAGGAGAAGGCGTGATGTCCAGGTTAATCAAAGACTTGAGTTTTCATGACCAAAAGCGACGCTTCTTCATGGTCTTCGTTACGCAAAGTGACGTGGATTTAACTTGTTGAGAAATAATGGCTACGAATTGGACGGTGCCTTTGCGCACTACTCTACTACCGAACTCGACCGTAACGAGGACCTCAAATTAGCGTGCGCGCGTAATCTTTAATTAGTAAAATAATCACTACGGCTGTTCGCTGGAAACCGACAGAAACTCCCCTTCCACTGAACCGATTTTGATGAAACTTGTGTCTCTGGATAGGTCTCAAGAAGACCTTCCCTTCGGACCTTTCTTCAGGTCCCTAGCTGCTACCTTCAGGGAGCTCTTGCGTGAAGAACGCTGAATAAGGGGAAATTCTGTCAATTTATAGCTTTACACGCTACTTTCTAAAACATGGGTGCACTTTAGTGCCAGGGTACCAGCAAGGGACTTGTAGCCCTACTTCTGGGCCATCGAACTGTGATAGTTTCACAGCTTCATCTTCGACTTTCACGGGCACAGCCGCGTGAAAGTACGAAAGTATAGCTTCTGTGCCTGGTTTTGGCACATAAAGCGAGTTTGTACTCGAGCTGGTGGGCGGATCCACATCCACCAACCATCATCGGATAGCCCTCGCGATGGGCCATCCTACGATGGAAGTCCGGTGGATACAGCTCTTACCCTCGATTCAGTATTCACTCTGATGTGGTCGACGATGCGAGAAAACCATGGAACCTCGTACTTTGTCAAGTCGGTTAGTTCCCTAACCACCAGAGTTAGGCTCCTTCCAAAAATGTGATCGGGAAGCTGGAGAATTGGGCTATCGAATGGTAGTACCTTGATGGGTGTACCACCAGCCCTTCTGGTTCTTTAGTTGCCGGGAAGCGGCCGAAATAGGAAATGTCGTGTTTTTCCACGGCTTTAACGCCTCTGTGTGTGTATGTGTAGCTATATATTAGCTTTGTGTTGTGATTGAGTCCAGGCGCCTGCCTGAGGGTCCCCGAAGGTAATGCTTCAGATAGCATATCGATAGTCCTTCAGGCACCAAGTGTGTCTGAAGGTAGTGGGCCCTCTGACAGACGCATAGGAACGTCCATGCTGGCACATACAGACACAGTATTTCAAGTAAGTAGATGCCATCTATATATAGGGCCCGGACATAATTCAGGTTACCTAGAAGCGCTAAATCGCTTATAACTAATTTTCTATTTACTTACTTGAGCAAAAATGCATGTATTTACCATCTCAGAGTGAAACTGTTTTAAACCTGGCTATGTACTAGAACACCTAGATGGTGTTTTCTAACAAAACAAATGTGTAAGGAAAATAATACGATTGGCAGGTAGGCAGAGCGCACATACCGATACTTGCGACCCAGCCTTTTTAGGGGGGTCCAAAATAAGTAAACAAACATTTTTTATTTGCTTAAATCACTACTTACACATTATATCTAAAGTATATCAACTATAATACTACTAGATAATCGCTATTTGCATACTATAAGCTATTAAAGGGCCCTCAAAACACTATTCTAAATTGCCATTTTTGGCTGCTTACGCGCAAAACTATATAAACAGGCGCCCACCCGCGTGGTTATCCGGCGCATACCAAAGGAAATCTCGGTCAATAATATTCGTGCAGATTTAATCGCACAGAAAGTACCAGTGACAGCTGTCCACCGCATGCATAAAGCTAGGGGTGGCCAGCAATACGACATGGTAGTGGTTGAGTGCAGCCCTACCGAATCACATAACCCAATTTTCGGGATAACCTCAGTGTGCTCACTATCCGGTATCACTGTTGAAAAACCTTACCGTCCTTTCGTAGTTGGTCAGTGCCACCGCTGCCAACTGTATGGTCACAGTCAGAAGAACTGCTTCGCCACCCCCAGGTGCGTAAAGTGCCGAGGGGACCATGGCACAAAGGACTGTACCCGTCTCAAAAACCTCGCCGAATGCACGGAGCCCCCAAGCTGCGTGCTATGTGACCAGGTCGGTCACACGACCAACTATAAGGGGTGTTCAAGCCCCCAAACTTGCGCCTAAAATGGCCAAGCGCTCAGGGGACCGCAAAGCACGCGCAGCTCCCCCCCCAGGCCCTTCCCGGCTAGCCCCTCAGAGGCAGTCGCCTTGGGGTAAACTCAACCACCAGAGTGTGGCCCCCAAGACAAACCAGCAGACTATCCCAGGTCTAATGGATCATCCCATCCCACAATCGACCCTTAGCCCGGCCCCTCAGGCCCCAACCGCCCCCATGCCCGCTCAAGGTCGTCAGGTGGCCTCCACCACTGCCGCAGCCGCGAGCCCGTCCCCAATCACGCCCAATACCGGACGCAGCGTCGCCGACATTATGCGGTGCGTATGCATTCTGGATGACCGAAGAGTCACGATCGCTGGCCGCTGAGATCACTAAGATTGAAGCCTCAGTTATTATACCTAACCCAGCCGAGTCCCAAGCCCTATTTAGTAGGTATCCGTCTGTTACTAGGGAGCTAGACAACCTAGTATTCAGAAACGGCCAATGGCTACGCAAACAGGAGGGCGACCCTTGCCCTTTCAATTGTAAGTTACGCAATTAGGGCGTAATCTTTAAAATTCCGTCATTTCGCCAACTAAGACTAAGGCATATTCTCTTAACCCCATGACCCCTCCACAACGCTCCTTAAGAGCCTTAGGGAGTAGTATACATAATGTAAATAAACAAACCGATCCGTACCTACCTCCCCGCCGAGGTCCGTCGCGTGTTCTTTCAGTAAAATTACGCCAGCCCGCGTCAGCTGTGCAGTAGTCAAATGTTAGATTTAAAAGGAGTTTCTTATCCGTTCTTCTCCAAGTAGGTAGTTTACGAACGGACAGTAAATTCATTAATCTAGATCCAGCCTTAGTTGTCCCACCAGCGATGCCCTGAGCCGAGGTCCGACCCCAACTGGGGTAGTCCTTAGCGCAGTCACTTTAGGTTTAGAATCTTGTTTGTGCCTTGGTTGGAGGCTATAATATAGCTTAGTCTCCAAAGGTTAGCCCGGTTAAGCAGTAGCTAATCACTTAGATTGAATCTGCGAGACGCCACTTAGAAAAAAAAACAAAACTGACTGCTCATTTCGTACTAAACCGTCGTGGCGACCGGTCGTTTTTACGGAATTTAAATTTATTTTTCTTTCCGTAACTACCGCACTCAGTATGTATGTAATGATTCTAATTTACTTGTTAAACCCCATATTAACCTAATACATACTGATATACACTAAAACATAATGTTTAGTGCCTCAAAAAACGAAATTCTATGTTCGAAAAAACTATAAAATAATTTTTCTCGTCTAAAATTTTTTAGTACGAGATAGCGCGCTGGGGTAAGCAGACGTATGTCTGTCGATACAATTTTATATTTACATACTATACAAATTGTTTGTGACGCCTCGTCGCGAACATTATGATTTTCTGTAGGTCCATACGGCATCTAGGACGAGTTGATGCATTACTCTTCTAGTCGATACAGGCTGCGAAGATAACAGTTCGCTTTACTGACACAGTCAGTGACCTCGAAGAATTTCAGAGCAATTCTTTAGGCTGCTTATTTAAAAAAAAATATATCACAAAGGTTTATTCTGACGAAAACATAAAAATGTAGATAGACTCAAAAAAAATATTGTCCTTGTAAATAAATCTAATAATGTACCCATTCAATCAAATATTTACGTGCCGTACGTAACTACATTACATTTTCGACGAAACGAAAACGGCATTCCCAGCAGAACATGCATACACCTGTGACATATAAAGTTTTCATGAAAATGGCCTGTCTGACACTGTCTGGGATTTTTAATATAAATTCTCAAATGAAACATGAATACGATGCGAATGACGCAGGACGGAATGGAGTCGTTCCAGCGTCTCTTAAATTTTAAATGAAATACCATAAGAGGTGTTTACATAATATGTGGAATTTAATAAGTGACAATATTAAGACAAATAAAAGCCAAAAGCAGATTATGTTGCGTAACTGTACTGTAGCGATATAAGGTTCTTTAGGCAAGAATCTTACGATATTAGGTTTTCAAGAATGAGTCTGCCTGATATACAATTACCTACTTCCAGTATCTCAGGACGTAAGTTAAACTAAAGTGAGCAATTCTATGAGTGACAAAACGTACTATACAAGTTTTTCCGTATTGAAAGGCAACTACAATGGTGAATGTGAATGTTGTATGCGTGGTTTTATCATAAACTGTTTTGCTGGCTTAGTCATCACTGAGTAGGTACTTGTATGCCTGTTGCGTTGACTAGACGCTTTATTGGGCCTTGTCCAAACAATGAGTTGGTAATACAAAAAGTTATCTCTCATTGCGAAGCGTAAAAATACTATTACAGACTATCTCTTATTACAATTACAGCTATCCCAACAAATGCGAGTACAAAACGTTTATGTAAATACTCCGGCGTGGTCCGTAATATACTGCACCACAATTAACTTATATTTTAGCATATCTGCGACAGTCTATCCGTTGTTTTGACTGCATAATTTGTGAATGCGTTATAGTGAATTAAATGCAGCTCTGGTTGCATTTTCTTGATAAAATTGGAGTTATTTGCAATTCAGATAAGTTTCCGACTCACCAAGATTACTTTGGCTACGGAACAAAACGGTTCCTTTTGACTTGAGCCTTCAATTTTGAATAAAACAGAAGCCGCACGCTGGAATAATGTATTTTTATTATATTCTAGACTAACTTGCTTGGTTTCGTATTGTTGACGACTGAGACGTGGCCTCATGGCTTATGTAGAACGTTAGCTCCCATATACCTATAATTAATATTGATGGCTTCATTCGGGACTTAACACCACAAAATTATTTTTCTTCTCGGTATCTGTTCTAAATTGGTTTCTTAAACAATTAACCAAAAGCTAACTCCATTAAAATATGTATAGTGTCGAAGTGAACCCAAACTTTCTGGATGCGACCTCAGACATTGCAGCTCTCTTCCAGATTCAGAATTCAGGAGCCCCCGGCTGAATTATAACGAAGCAAAAACTTCGAAGCCAGCTTCGGTACTACGGTAGCAAGAAGAAGAGAGTTATCCACGAACGGCTATTGTTTTTAATGAATTCCCAACTTTTGCGAAAGTTCGTCTGAGTTAGGAACATTACCTGCAGCAAATGCCGATATCCAAGTTGAGCGATGTGCTAATTATTATAGCATCGCTTTTTGTTTTAGTGTCTTTTTAGTGGTAGTTTTCGGTTGAGCGAATTTTGAGAGTTGTTTTTTGTGAAATGCATTTTGAGGTGGAAATAGAAGACATATTGTCTGTTAGGACTTCAGGTAGGTATATTAAGTGGATTATTCTTGCGTCGTATTCCACAGTATTGAGGGTAGTGACCTCCCTTCTGCATCACTTTCTCTCGTACGATCGTACTCCATCAGTTTCTGTCTCTGGCGGTTTGGAGGGCATGGTAAACTGTTGAGTCAAGAACGGTTCGGATCTGGTCAAACCAACGTATTGGGCTGCGTCCATGAGGCCTTACCCACGTACTTTGCTGGTCACGATGAGCTTCTCGAGGTTGCAACCGTCTTTCCTTGCAATGTGACCAAAGTATTCTAGAAATCTGCGCAGACACTCGGACGACAGTGAATAAGCAACTCGGATTAAGTGGCTACTGCACAGAAAATCTTGAGCGACAATTTTCGCAGGATGGTTGGTAGCAGCTGGATGAGAGCTGCCGAAAATCGAGACAATTGGCGATTGAAGATATCTATGTCTAGTAATGTATAGAGAACTGCTATATTCTGATGATGATGATGATGATACAGTTGATCTATCTATCAAGTGTAGCACATTAACACTTGACAGATGCGTTGCAGGTCACACAATGTTGCCTTTTAAGAAGCCGGTTTCAGGTCCGCACCTATACACGAGCTATACGCGTTTACACGACCACATAATGCTCTCATCTCTTCGTAGGTACGAAAATTATACACATTTTAAATCCACTAAGCAACATAACAGTTTATTTATCAGACTCCTAGCACAGAATAACACTTAACATAACTTCAGAATAACATTATTAAAGCGTAAAGCATCTCATTTGCCTGCCTGCCTTCCAAATTTTACGATTCCCGGCACCAAGATGTTGATAAAACTTTTGTTTACAATATACAGTGGTTAAAGAACTTTATGGCTAATGAAAAAGTGTACATTTTAAGACAGGCTGTTAATAAGTAAGTAGAACAGCTTAACAAGATTCACCTGTATAACCCCGCGGTACCTTTAAAGCTTTAAAGAGATTTATTCGCAGCGAGTAGAGTTAACGTTTGCTTATTTTTGGATTTTTATGTTTTGGTTCTGTTCTTATGTTTTAATTGTTTTAACCCCCGGCGGAAAAAGAGAGGTGCTGTAAGTTTGACGTGTGTACCTGTGTATTTGTGTATCTGTCTGTGGCATCATAGATCCTAAACGGGTAAACTGACTTTATCGAGAGTGTTCTTAGCTACTCGTATCTTTGATGAAAATCGGTTTAGCCGTTCAAAAGTTAAGGGCGTTTTACTGTTTGAATCGGGTTGTTATCACAAGATATCGTGTAATAATTACGTTTTCAGTAGATTGTCGATCGAAGCGTGTATACTTCTAGATAAATTATGTAGTATGATATAAAAATGTGTTAAGGGGTTTTTTAATTTGTAATTTTATTTGTGTATTCAGTTATTTAAGTAACTTTGTGTCAAAACGATTTAAAGTTATCTTATCATTTTATTTTCAACAGAAAGACGTCCACTGATGGACATAAGCCTTCCCCAACTACCGCATCATAGACTAGTCCAGTCCATTTTCACATCTAGCGGACTCTCGAGCCAATCACAGATTTTGCCCTCTTTGTAGGTGATTTCCTATCAGTCTGCCGGTACGTGGTCACCACTCCAGAACCTTTCGACCATGTACGCTTTTTTCCTTTATCAGGATCCTTAAAGGTAGTTAAAGTTGAATACAAATTTTCGTTTATCTCTCCGTCAGATCAGATGAACATATACAATTATAAAATGCCATCAGTTTGACAAAATTCTTTTGTACTCGTTAGTCATGTCGACACGAACCCTAAAATGACATGCTTCAACGATTCCCATATCTAGTTCCATGCATCAGTATCGAACACCAAAACAAATGACTCGACCGCACTACTTGTTACCGTCACGCCGTCGAAACACCAAGTTATCTATCACGTTGACGATTACAAATGCAGTTTGATATATTCCCATTAGGAGCCAGGCCGCTGCAACTGCCATTAGACATGGGTTATTGTGCAATAGCACGTTAGAGGGGAACAAATAGCTATAATTCGATCTGCCAGTACCCCTCAGAGACTCGTATGTTACTACTCTATACATTCGGCTCGGATATTTTCCACAACTTTGTTTGTAAAGAGTGCAGACAATTAATGGTAACTCTAAAAGGTCTTTTAGAGGGGAGATATATTTGTTTGTTTACGGAATGTTTACTGTTTTAAGGTATAATATATTACTGTTCCTCTGGGGCAGTCGAAAGAAAAGAAAGCATGAAAGAATAAGTTGTGTCCAAATATTATTTGCGCCAGGTGTGACGCATACGCATATTAATTGCCTCCCTCTAGGTGGAGCGATGACCTGGTCAAGGCTGTCGGAATCCGGTAGATTCGAAACGCACAGGACCGGTCAGTGTGGCAACGTTTGGGGGATGGATGCCTATGTCCACCAGTGGACATCTTTCGGCATGATGTGACGTATGTCACATCATCATCGTCAACTCACACAAAAGAAGCAGGTTGAATGATAAATCAAACGTTCTGTCTAACAGTTTTTTTTTAGGACAACCCCACCGCACTATTCCCAAACCACTGCAACTCCTGAAAGCTAGAATCAACCGTTGCAATCACCAGAAAGGCGCCGAGGCAATGAAACTCTACATAGTCGCGGAGAATGAATTAAACTGTCTTGGATCCCGCAACCAAAATAATCAGAAAAACAATGCCGGAGGAGTAGGGAAAAAAACAAATTTCCACACCTAACCGTTTCTTAACTGTGCTGTTAGTCTACCCAGATGTAACTGAATAATACTACCAATTTTTAAGGAGTGATTACTTATCTGAACTCCACCACCCCGTAACGAAACCCCTTGGTGCTGCAAGACTGGTGTCAGAGTTTTCGGCTTCTCTCTCTCTTTGTTGCAACGCACGATTATAGAATAGCAGAAAAAATGGGGAAACGGAAAGTTATCTTGACGTTCGATACATAAGTAATCTTGCTTGCTGTTGGAAGGCAAGCCTCTTGTCATCCAAAAATATGAAAAACATACATGCAGTCGAACATAGAACGTCCTTTGTGGAAAATCGGTTAAAATAGCAATCAACCCGCCTTGTCTGAAAACCTCATTAGTTAAAATAACAAACTAAAGAATTGGAAATATTCCGAAATCTAATGAATCTATTTAGATATTTTATTTCAATTTGAATTATTCATATAAAAAAAAAAAATGTGTTTATTATCTTAAATCTATACAATTAAGTTGCCGGGGCTTCCCAGAAAGTAATCCGAAGATACTTGTGATGGGATTAACCTCGCTCTTCCTCGATTAATTACAATTGTTTTGTGGTGCTAATTAGGTATAAGTTACACATTTTTATTATAAACTAATAAAAAGAAAAATGAAGATCGTGCTTATGGCAGTGTGTGAAAGCAGAGTGTGTTTTGTATAAATGTGTGTTCATATGTATGTTTATGTGTTAATGTATATTTTATATTTTGTGTGTATGTGTATGAGTGGGTGTGTGTGTGTGAACGGGCGTGTGGATGTGTGTGTGTGTGAATGGGCGTGTGGATGTGTGAATGAGTGTTGGAGTGTGTGTGTGTGTTGGATTGTGTGTGTGTGCATGTAGGAGTATGTGTATGCATGACGTTCAACCCAGAGTAGCCAAAATGCCTTCCACGGCATCATAATTAAGTGTGAAGATCCATTCCGTCAATGTTTTCTTACACTCGTACAACTGCATAGGGTAAATGTTAAGTACGCGATTTACTTTATTATTAACGAGTGGGGCTTGAGTTACATTTTGGCGACTAGCAAAAGTTGAACGTGCTGAGTATGTAGAGGCGACTATATCACACCGTCTTTTTTTAAGTTTGGCATGGCTAAAGGGTAGAATTTTGTGATATCTTAGTACCATGTGTAATATATACAGTTTTCTGACGGAGAGCAGCTTAGAGCTTGCGTATAGAGTTTCAGTAGGGAACCTGTAGGGCTTACAGTACATGACCTTAATCAAGGATCTCTGTGCCCTCTCTAGTTCTATAAAATACGACTTAGCTGCTCCACCCCATACCGAGATACAATATATGATTACAGATTGGGCCAGTGCGATATATATTTTATTTTGAAGTTCTGTACTCATAACGTGTCTCAAAGATTTGAAAACCCATATGAGTTTTCTTACCCTCCCTATAGTTAGTTCGAGGTGTGGGTACCAGCTTAACCTTTGATCTACTACAATACCTAGGTACTTGACTGAATTTACCTTCTGAATTACAGGGCAACTACAGGTAGATTGGGTTGGGGTACGACAGGAATGTATTCTAATCTTAAAGTCAGGCGCAGGCTGAGAGTTTGCGTATTTAGTGAAGCAGACGAAGTTGGTTTTTAGGGTATTTAGAGTAAGTAGATTCTCCCTTAGCCAATCTCTAACTCTGGCGAGTCCCCGCTCAGCCTCCAGCCTAACTTTAACCCAGGTCTTAGCAGAGAAGATAATAGCGGTGTCATCCGCGTAGGACAGTATCCTTGCACCGTTGATAATAAGGTTACAGAGTTCATTAATGTAAATCAAAAATAGCGTCGGGCCGAGGACACTGCCTTGCGGGACGCCATACGTCACGTTCTCCTCGTCACTAACATAGTTTTCAATTTTCACCCCCTGCTTTCTGTTTAGAAGGTAACTGCTGAGAAGAGAGAGAGCAGAACCTCGAAAATCTAAGTTCTCCAGCCTGTGTATAAGTTTAGATATAGAGACGGTATCAAAGGCTTTCCTGAGGTCAAGAAAGGCCACTAGGCATTTGTTCCCCTTATCTACTTCCTTGGTTATCACAGTTGCTAGTTCCTCCGTAGCATCCTGGGCCGACATTCCCCTTCTAAAACCATATTGAGAGGAAGATAAGATGTTATACTTAGTCAGGTAGTTAACTATTCTAGAGTTCAAGAGCTTCTCAATGATTTTAGAAATGCAGGTCAACACAGAAATTGGCCGATAGTTGTTAACGTCGTCTTTATCTCCACTCTTATACACAGGGGTAACAACGGAGCGCTTAAGAAGGTAGGGGAAGATACCAGTGTTAAAGCATAGGTTGGCCAGGCCACAGATCAGCGGGACTAAGATCTCCTTGGCCTGTTTTAGGAAAAGTGTAGGAATTCCGTCCCATCCTGGTGCACTCCCAGAGTCTAGTGACATCAGTATATTTTCAACTTCCTCCTGAGAGGTGTCTAGGAGAACAAAGGAGGACAGATTAGGGCTGTCTGTGTTACCAGATGTAGGGGGTACGTAACTATTTAAGATGTTCTGAGCTAAAGATTGACCAATGTTAATAAAATAATTATTAATATAGTTGACTGAGTCTAGGGGACATGATTTTATCTTAAGTAGGTCGCAATTTGAGCTCCTAGGTGGCTTATAATTTGTGATATCATTAATGGCTGCCCACAATGCCCGATGGTTTTTAGCAGATGCTTTGATTTTGTCTTTGTTGAATTTGTTTTTTAGTTTTTTTATAAGGTTCCCACAGAATGTCCGATATCGTCTATATGTAATTATTAGAATTTGATTATGTGGGTTTAATTTGAGTTTATGGTAGATTGAATTTCTTAGTCTAATACACCGTAGGGCACCTGTTGTTATCCAGGGTTAATCGTTCTTTTGCTATTCGTGATAATTACACTTTTAGAGTTCGAAAGTAAAGCTGTCTTGACCAATTCTATAAGCGCAAAGGCGTATGTATCAGGGTCTTTTAAGATGTTAAAAAAGGAGGTATCAATATTTTTTAGACTATTATGAGCATTTTCGTAGTTGATTATTGTTTTGTGCTTTTTGGGTATACGAGTATTATAGCAATATTTGTTCTCAAGTGATAACAAAATCAGGCAGTGGTCTGTTACGGTTGTATTTAAAACCGCTGTAAAAGCTATGTTTTTTTGATAATCAAGACTCAGGAAGACGTGATCTAGGCATCCATTCCCCCTCGTGGGTAGGTTTTGAGATGGTAAAAGTCCATGCGTTGATAGCATATTTAAGTAGGTTAGTCTATTGTTTCTTTCATTGTTAGTTTCAGTAGGTGAAATAATTAAATCGATATTAATGTCCCCTAAGATTAGAACGTTTTTACTAGGAGTAATATTATCAAGATGATTGTTAAGGGATGTAATGAAGTTACCTGCATGTAGAAATGATGGGGAACGGTAAATACCCAAGATAGTGTAATTTGGTATATTTAACTCGAGTCCGGTGGCATTTACAAGGTTTAGTTCTTTAAATTTTACTGACAATTTATTTGTGATGTATACAACTACCCCGTCACTTTGGTTAATATGGTGTTTTGTTTGGAAAGATGTGTAATTAACTAATTGTGGTACGTTTTTTAGGGTTTAACCAACATTCTTTGAGAATCAAAATATCTACTTCATATTTTAGTTGTGATATATTTATAGATATTTAATCAAAGCATTGATATGCCCAAAATATTTCAGATACTTATTTAATTTCGAGAATGCATTACGATTGAAAATTAAAACTTTATTTCTTAAGTATGTTTACTTTAATCTTCAATGAATATTGATCCATATCAATGATATCATGAGATTTTTTATACTTTAATTAACTTACTTGAAACTTCATTCTTAAGAAACATCGTTGATATTTTCATCTTTGATTTACCTATCAGTTTTGTGGCAAGTATGATTGGTGATAAAAGTGTCTAAATGATATTGTCTAGAACAATAGTGACTATTGAGTTTACGGCAAATAGATATTTGTATTCTTCTTATTCTTCGAGTTGAGTATATCTCAATTGTATTTGCTCAATGCTTCGCCACTTCCATGGCATCGCCAGCAGTAGCATATAGATGCCTAGGACTACAGGTTTTAGGGCACAGAGCGCAGGAAAGTAGGAGACAGTATCATAGATATGTTTGCTTAAATAAGTCATGCTACGCTGGCCCTAAACACAATGAGATAGGAGGGCCCTGCGTGGGCATCTATATGGCTGGTCATGGTCGCCAGGATCAGGCGAGACCTGTCTTTGCCAGCAGTAGTGAAGGCCATGACATGTCCCAGTATTGTCTTTTAAGAGGTATCGTGCTTATGGTGATGACCAGGGTGATTTAAGTAAGGTAGAAATCTCACATTACCTGATCTTTTCCCCAAAACACTGTGCGCCTTTTGAAGGTTTAAGAAGGCGCCGTTAAAGAAAAAAGGACGATAATGATGCCTTATTAAATCCCAGTTCATTGATAAGTCTACTTCCAACGCAACTTAATGAAATAATCATTCCAATTACATTATATCACACACTCGAAACAATATAAAAGCGTCAATTAAAACTGAAATCCCGTTACCAGAGAGTAGAGAGTATAATGGCAATGAAATTACCGTCAATCTGTCGCGAGCAATCAATGAAATGGTTACATTCTCTGTGGAAATTCGACAAATAAGTTGCGCTCGTAATTATTTTCCGTCAAATATTTGTCGGGAACCGTCCTGTTTGCTGATGAAGTCATTCGATGTTATATTTGTCTGATTCTGGCGGTGTATTAAAAGAGTTGTTGGTTTTCTTGTATATTTCGAAGAATTGATCCAGTTTTAGTTTCCAGTATCAATAACTATTGACTGTACCTTTTGAATAACTCATGAAACTTTAAGGCTGTGTAAAGACCTAAACTAAACTATCTTTTCAAAATGCATAGGCTTGTGTCACCATCAACCCATTAGATGGTAGAGAGGCGATGATGTGGTTACCAAGTTATTCAGTCTTAGATGTTGTCCGGGTTCTCCGGTCAATACAATTTCAAGCCGGAATGGCGCTCTATGGTAACAATGTTACTGAAACCATCACAGAATAGGCTCGGGAATAAAATAGTTTAGTTAGTGATGTTCTATACAGATGCACCCCTGCCTCACCTATCGGGGAATACAGGCGTGATGTTATGCCTTCACTCAGATATTATAAAGAGGAAAGAATTGTTTGTTTCATCATCATTATCAGCCTTATAATGTTCCCACTGCTGGGACACAGGCATCCTCTCTGTGAGAGAGATAATCCTTAATCCACCACGAGGGCCCAGTGCGGGTAAGTCTGTGTGCGGGTGTCTGTGTCCTGTGTGAGGGTGTGGGTAAGTTTGTTTGTAGTGAATAAACTCAAAAACTACTCAACCGATTTTGATCATTCTTTCACCAGTTGAAAGCTACATTATTCCTGAATGACATTTTTTTGATCCTGAAAACGGATCTTATGGGGTGCGCCACGAGAGATAAGCCGCAGGAAAATGCTAGTGTGTTATAAAATAGTTTTTCTCGGTTTAGGCTAAAACTGTTGTGTATTGTTCCGGGCACATTTTTAAGCCCTTAACGTTGCAAATACATTTACTTAAATGATCCATGCTACAGTTTTCTAAAGAATTTTAATTTAGTCTTCACACATTAAAAATCAATATATCTCACAAATTAATTAGAATAAAACTTCCCATGTATCGTATGCGTATCTTTGTCTAGTCTAAGACAAACATCCATACAAGTACAGAACGTATCATCAATGAGAGTCGATCTTTGTCTAAACCCTCGTAACTTGATCGATTGGAATCGTATTGTACTCGATCTGAGTGTTACTTTCTGGAATGTCATCTGTAATATACTGCAGACTTCCGTTTACGACTTACGTTGGTATCAAGGTATCGTATTGTGTTCATTTTGCTTATACGAGGGTTGGTTCTTCAAAACGTAACTTTGTGATTCTATGATTTCTGCCCTCCTAGCCAAGTTACAAACGTTTCGTATCAAATCTTATTCTACAATCGTTAGCACCTTCTATTTGTATGGTCTGACCACGTGACTTAATGTTTTAATGTGTCATTCTCATATATTTATTCGTTTTCTACTAGCATTATCGATTGTAGATAGTCAACTTGGCTACAGGTGCTGTTTGGTTTTTACAGGCACAAGTTTTGTTTTAGCGGAACACGAGATCTTGGTTCAATTCCCAAATGTTTTTGGGATTTTATTCAACTGCAATTTCTTAGTAGGTACCAGTCTTGGGGCTTGATGTGTGCCCAGATGAAGGCAATAGCCTATCACAACATAACTGGAAATAAAATAATTAATTAGAATATTTTTTTAAACAAGCCTTTTTTTCGTATTCTTTTCACCAAAACCCTTTAATTTGATACCCATATCAAGGCAGTGCACAAAAAATAACTAGTCTGCCACTTTGGGCCGTACGCCATAGTGCATTTAGAATGATGTAACTTAGCTAACCATGCTTTGTTATCCAAACTAAACGTTTATGCAAATTTTCATCTTAATCGGTGCAGGATAACTGCTTTAAAATTCAGTTGCAAAATTTGACCCGAACACACTTACATACATACATAAAATCATAGACTGCAAGTTAAATAAAAGCTTGTCAAAGGTACGGTACTATCTTACGTAAACCTTTGCCTAACAACGGGATAACAGGCGCGATGATGTGTTGTGTATACTTGGATGGCTCCAAAAATCCTCCACTAAATTCAATATCTGATTGTTTTTCACAAGTTTATCATACCAAAATCTTCAAAATCATGATATTAATCCGCTAAGCCGACCTCATTTAATAACCATCATAGGATTAGGATTAGTTATTTCATTCCCTTGTGGTTACCAACAATCGTTACTAGCAACAAAGCAGATAATACTATTATAATGGGCTTGCAATCCTGACCATTAATTAATCAATCAGTGATCAAGGCATTGCTACACATGATGTTAACACTTAAGGGGTACTTACACGGTCGGCCGACCCAGCAATGCGACCATGCTTCGAACTTGCCCCGCTGGGTTAAACCCGACAGAATCGTATTAATTCTCGACCGAACTAGCTTTGAGATATTGGCAATATGTGTTGTTAGAAGTAGGTTTCTTGACCCTATTATCACTGTAATTAGTAATTGGTATCAGTAGAAGAAATAAAAATTCAGTTTTACTAAAATCGCTTCTTTAGAACATCTAAAAATATTAACAAGAAAAACGCGTCGCGATCAGCTACGAAAACGTAGCGCGTAGCAGCGTCGTAGCACGTCAAGTATGCTTCGTAGCATTTACCACTATTTCTCTTACCACATATACATCTACAACCAACATATTATCCAACTAAATTAATTATTCTCCAAATTCCATCACATTTCAAACCAGAAACTCTAGTTGGTCTTGTCACCCATAAATGCAATATATTGTACCGTTTAAATTGTTTAACCCAAGCATCTGTTCGACGTCGACATACATAAATATAGGTACATACTCGTATACACAGGCTGACATTCGAGACATTCTCGTCTCTTCGTGTCAAACCGAAGTGATATAAAGAGCTTTGCACTCCTTCCAAATGTATTTACATACTCGATTCAATCTAAATAACGAGAAACGTATGCATGCTCTCTTTGTTTGTGAGAATAGGTGAACTGCGTAGCGGGATTCAGGATAAGTATTGTTCGGAAGGCATTGATAGACTGAGGTTTTGTTTGGAGTTGTTTTAAGCAAAGAATATAAATAAGGGTTATGAAACGATAGGTCAAGGACAACATACTGTGATTAGATTATATATCCTGATGGGTCTGAGAACTCTGGAAAATCATGTGCTAACACCGAAACCTCCCTGCCGGACTATGTGTTTCCCGATAGATAGATAATGGTCTTTAAGTCAAGAGTGAAAAGGTTATTTGTAGGCAAGCGTGTTTCACCGACGACCACATCTTCACTTATCATTAGGTGAGATAGTGGTCAAGCGCGAGCCTATAGACAAAAAAAACATGATTGTTTTAATATCATCCAGTTTTTCCCAGTCATAATTACGATTAAAGTGAAACTTTTATTTTTTGAGTTGAAGTTTATGTACAATGGCTTCGATTGATACCTAATGCCTGAAAAAAAAACTAATCTAATCAGTCGATTTTCTTTCAAAATGAAGGCACGTGAGCACATTTGCAAGAAGATTGCAGAATCATCACAAAATTGATTTGTTGGTTTCGGATTCTCTATATCATTGTTTATATGTCTGTATGTTTCTACGTATACTTATTCTCTATTCATCCTATCATTAAGTTGCACCTGCCTTATTTTTCTCTGAAACAGCCTAAGGTCGACAGGTAGCAAAATGTCTAAGGCATTAACTCTATCTTTGTA
Organism: Orthosia cruda; assembly: GCA_964057195.1. Lineage (NCBI taxonomy): Eukaryota > Metazoa > Arthropoda > Insecta > Lepidoptera > Noctuidae > Orthosia > Orthosia cruda. The sequence goes on from OZ059828.1 coordinate 20,834,421, forward strand.
CTCGTGCATACAGTTTTAATAAAAAACTATAATACTGAACTGCATCCGGTTAGAAAGGAAGCCGGCCCAATACATTTGGGTATTGTTTGGCGGATTGTGTCTTTGATTGATATCATAACTGTAAAGATTTTGGATGGTGAAAGCAAAGAATATGTCAGTATGATCATCAGAATCTATAGCAGACATAAAAGAAGTCAAACAAAAAACTCATTCACAAAAAAATAACCGACTAATGTGCAAAATAACTTTCGTTTCGGCAGTCGGTGTCGTTGGTACCTCCGTTTATATCATTTTTAGAAACGTTTGAAGTCGGTTTATGTTTTTGTGAACAAGTTTTTATTCCTCTTTTTAGGGTTCCGTATCCAAAGGATAAAAACGGGACCCTATTACTAAGACTCCGCGGTCCGTCTGTCTGTCACCAGGCTGTATCTCATGAACCGTGATAGCTAGACAGTTCAAATTCACAGATGATGTATTTCTGTAGTCGCTATAACAACAAATACTAAAAACAGAATAAAATAAATATTTAAGTGGGGCTCCCATACAACCAACGTGATATTTTTTAACGTTTTTTTGCGAGAATGGTACGGAGCCCTTCGTGCGCGAGTCCGGCTCGCACTTGGCCGGTGTTTTAGTTTTAGTACACTATCACTAAAAATTAGTGATTTCTATATTACAGTATCTAAAGGATTGACAAAATACCCATACTAACTCAATTTACACATTCGTGCTGTGTGTCGTTAAGGGGTTCGGTTGTATGCTCCATATCTGAAAATTATTGGACCGATTTTGATGAAACACAATTACACTATTCCTTAAGTTGAGTGATACTCAATCTAACACAAAAAAAAAAACATGATCCGACAAGTAGTTTCGGCGAAATGCGTGGACAAACATACATACATACAAACACACATACGTACACTTATGAAATTAGGCACACGTGTTTAGAAGCCCAATCATATGTGAATATTGTGCAGTTCCAACAATATTACATACATACGTGTCGAATTGATTACTTCTTTTTTTTTAAGGAGGTAAAAAAGATAAAAGCCGTACACCCGTTCAAAAAGTCTGTTCCATACTGGCTCCCATTCCCCACTAATCACAACCAATAGAAGAACTTCATCGTCGACTAATTCGTTAACTCGAGAACAATGCACACTCGTTCCGAAATGCCCGCGACTATACGATGCAGATCGGTATCCGGCCATGCGTAAGACGAAATCATTCCATCCGGCTTGATCCGGCTGGCGGCCGGCTCGTCGAGACTGTCTCACATGCGGCGCGTCCGACCGTGATATCGTACGTCCGTAAATGTGTACGGTACGCTATGTACATATAAAACAAGGACAAAACGTCTGCGCGGAGTGATGGTGAAAAATGCTTCGTGTAAATTGATTCGCAGTATCACTTACATGAATGCACTTTCGAGGTAGTTTAATGGAATATCTTAAGCTTACTTATAACACAAATACATCGTTTACCTACTCAATGCATTCGGCCTTACTTTTTTAAGGTTGGGAACCAGAATAATCTCTTTGATATTAAAATTGCCATGTACATCGGTAAACACTTTACATCAGAAGATCCAATTATCGTGTCAAAAAATTCAAGTCGCAATTTCATCTCGACGACAACCGATGTCAAAAACCTATCAAAATATAGGGCAACTAGCTTCTGCCAGCGGTTTTGCCCGCGTGAAAAGTATTTTTTATCTGAAGGGAACATCATATAGGGACGAAGAGTACCCTATGTGCTATTCCAGACTATAATCTCTGTGCCAAATTTCACCCAGAACCATTCAGCCTTACAATGAGAATAAATTTGTTAAGTATCTAATATTAATCGTGGTTTCGCTACATAAAATATAACAAACATTAATTATTGCCCGATGTTATTAAATATAATAACAATAGACATTGTTTCGGATAGCGCCAAAACAATATAACGGCTCATAACTCTAACACCGAATACCATTACTAATTCCGATTTAATTAATAAAGAAAAGTCTAATTCAAAAATAATAGGCTTTGGGCTTTTCAAAACTAGATCGACTTTCATAATTTAAATACACGCAGTAAGCACGAAATTGTAATACCCAAATTCAGATTAACGAAAACTAGCAAGTCTTTTCTTATAAACAGTATACGCTTTTATAACAAGTTGCCAAAGTCAGTTATAGAACTGACCGACGAAAAGTTCAAAAACTACATCAAACGTATCCTTTTTAAAAAAGCATATTATAAAATCAAGGACTACGTTGAAGATGAAACTTTAGGCCTTAGCTCCTTCTGCGCATGCACCTTTCCTGGTAACTCGTAAACGGCACAAATATGTGGATGTCTCTAACTATTCTCAATCTCATTTATTCTTTCTTTCTTTTAATAAGACTTTTTACAATGGTTTTCAATCATCGTTATGGTCCTTTGCTATGAATAGGTACAGCACTGATAACAACATTTGTGCCACATGTTAAATTTAGTCTTGTTACGAGTCTATACAAAGGTAAAAAAAGAAATACTTCTTTTTAGATTCTTTTACCGATTGTTTTGTTTTATAGATTCTTTTACCGATTGTTTTGTGAATGTGTGAACATTGTAGGCCTTCTAGATGCTAGTTAACATTTGTTAACTTTTTTATATAATCTTTTTTATTTTTTAGTTTCTGACGACTTATTGTCGGGCCTACGTTGTCCCTCCATATATAAGTACTAATGCTGTAACATGGAAATATTGTAAAACCAAACCATTTTTAAAAGAGTAACCATGGAGTTTCTTGTCGGTTCTTCTCCATAGGAAACGACCAACACGAACCGTGCAACTTTTGTCGACGTTTTATAAGTGCCCATGTAGGCCTACGTGAAATTAAAAAAAAATATTTTGATTTTGAGTTCGTTGACAGATAAAATTATTTTTATCGTATGATTTCAAATGTATTTTTACTAAAAATCTCCGTAATAAAAATATGAAAATTACTGACAAACTATACACAGCCCAAACCGTCGAGTCCACAAGTTTGGAATTATGCACAAGAGTTCCTTATTTAACAAAGGTCAGCTAAAAAGAATTTTGGAAAATTCATTTGTCATTTTTTTCGATGAAAAATTTCATCGAGCACACGGCTTGTATAAAGTAAAACGTTGTAACAATAGTGTCCAGTGTTGCATATAAAGGATATTAAAATAGCAATTTGTGGCTTTTGTTCCAGCTACCTCGATTTTAATAGTTGTTGTGAAAAACTTGATATATCTGTTCTCGGGAGAGCAAAAACCAGCACTTTTACCAGAGATTTTCTTCAGCATCTTCATTTCAGCTGAAAAACTTCCACTGCTGAAGAAAGGCCTCCCCAAGGTGTCGCCATTTTGACCCGGTCCTGTGCGTCTCGCATCCAGCAGATTCCCGCAACCATAAACGGTTCTCAGTCCCATGACCCACATATGGGCTGTTGTAATTGTTTACCTATTGTGTCTGCTATGTGGACAGCGAATCTGTTAATCAGGTTATCGGTCCACCTCCGTCGCTGTGTCTTCCGGTATGCGATTTATATTTACGTACAGTCAGCTATGCTACCAACACCTAGCTAACTGGTTATTTAATTTTTACACCGAGTCATGAGATATTTTGAGGGTAGCTGGTAGCTGTTGGTTGAGAATTGACGAGAATCGAAATGAATAGCTTGCGATTGGATAACCGTATATCTTGTAATAGAACGCTATAGATTGAGGATAATGATGTGCTATTTTAACTAAAGCTTCTTTGCTGCCAGATAAACTAAAAATATTTTGAGAAGATGTTTGTTTCATTCAACAACCATTACACATGCACAAATAATGTCAAACATTTAAATTATTACTTTTTTAACTGCATTTTATAACAAAATCAATATTTTTAATGTATCATCATCATCATTTCAGCCGAAAGACGTCCACTAGCTGGACATAGGCCTCCCCCAGGTATCGCCTCATTGACCGAGCCCGTGCGTCTCGCATCCGTCTTCCGGTTAGCGGTTGCCATTCCAGAACTTTTCGGCCCCATCGGCCATCCGTATTGCGAGCAATGTGCCCTACCCACTGCCACTTAAGTTTGGCTATTCTTCGGGCTATGTCGGTAACTTTGGTTCTTCTGTGGGTATCCTCATTTCTGACATGATCACGCAAGGAAACTCCGAGCATAGCCCTCTCCATTGCCCTTTGGGTGACTTTAAGCTTTCTGATATGGCCCATTGTGAGCGAGATTCGACGGCACTGTCTAGATATTATTTCTTGAACCTATTGTTTGCACCGTTAATATAGAAGGCAACGAAGAAGCTTGCAATAAACATCGCAAAATTAATCAGAAGAATTGTCAAACGTTCTTTAGTGTGATGGTTGAAAGAACTTTCATCGGTCAATCGCATTTGATTATTCTCTCCGTAAATCAATGCTCAATCTCCTATGAATACATCAACCAGTCAGTCGAACAATGTATATTTTCGAAATCGTTTTTCATTCCACACATTCGAAGCACTCCCTTAGGCCAAACAAAAAATAAAGCCACGGTATGAATGCTGCGTTTGCGTCCATTCACTGGTAACTCCATTTAAAGTCAATATATGTTTCATAGCGAGGCACGTTCGTGGCCCAGTACACGCAATCATGGCTTGTTTAGGTAAGATTGGCAACAATGTCCCTTCTAATCAATGCGTAGTGTGCCCTCGGGAAATACGCAACGTACTGACGTAGTGGCGTACTGCACTACGAATACGATTTGATAGTCTCATACAAATACTGAATAATACACTGATTTTGGTTTGGATTGTGTTAAGCATTTGTGTAGGTTTAGTTCTAGTAAATCTTCGGTTTAGATGATTGGTTTCTTGGTAGGGTAATAACTTGTGTCATATGTTATTGGGTTTTCTGTGAATTTCCAGTACCTAACACTCTTGAGTCTGGCTTTGTGCACGATTTATATCTGATTACTTCTTCTTAGAATACATATCGTGGTTCATTAGTGCTCTCAATTTTAGAATGGATAGTGTAATCCGTTTCGTATGTTTTCCAGGCTACATCACTGAACTTACTAACACTTGGATTAGCGGAATGTTTATCATGTTTTTTTATTACTTTATTATTTTAATTGGCTCTATTATAATCGCCATGCATATGACAGTCTCATCACACCCTTAGTTTATCATGATTTTCCTGGTTAAAAATGACCTCTGAGAAGCCTCTTATATAAGACTGGTTCTACGAGTTAACTAATTTTAAACGAAGTCTTCAAAACACTCTGAAAAAGATATAACTGAAAAACACTTAAAAAATTCCTAACACCGTATAAAATTTAGTATGAACTAAAAACTGAGATATTTGCATAAATCATGTGCAAGATGGCAATATAAAACAGTTGAGTTCTTTGACTCCGCTTCGACCCCCCCGGCTTCTCCAAGAGACAGTTGTGAAAATCTCGTAAAAATTCTTTACAGTAATTTTATAACAATCTTATTAGTAAAAGTATTACTTTTATTAAGTTTTAGAAAGTAAACAGAGTTGATAGAAGTTTTCACTTAGATACTGTTTCATAAAGTTAGTATAATGAGTTGTAAAGTGCTCGTTAGCTGCGTTAAGGAAGGCGACCTATAAAACTAGTTCGAAAAACAATGGAAGCTAATATTTAGATACACCCATATTATTTCATGTTCTTAATGAAGGATGAAAGGTTATCAATTTAGAGGTATTTTTCTCAAGAATGTTTATTTGAGAACATTATCGAAATGTTATGATTTCTAAGAAAATAAAAAAACCGTTTTGTATTTCTCTCTAAACTAGTTTTTTGACATAGTTATCTGGCTTTTATGTATAAAGTTTAATTAAAATCCGTTTATTCAATTACAAGATTTCGGACTTGTTTGTATGAAATACAGTGCCATGAAAAACCGTGACACTGATCCCCAAAGCACAAAGGAAAAAAAATAACGAACAAATTTTGTTTTTTAGAATGTTATCAGATTCCGAGAACTGTCTCTATCGTGCAGAGGAAACATAGATCAAAATCCAGCTTATGAAGTATACTGAATAATTCAAAGACATTTGACTCGCAACTGAATACGATTTTCATACAGTTACCCTATGCAAACGTAAATTCAATGCGTAGGTTGTGTTTTGAGTTGATTCGGAAGCGTTAGTTAGACATTCATTTGTACGCTTCTAGTGTTTTAGGTGGACCGGCCCAAAATCGCAGGAAATTGGGCAAAAGACAAGGAAAAAAATTTTTTTTTTTTATTAATTGTAAATATATTTTTGTAATCACTTCTTAAAACTCTTCATTTTGAAACCTTACACGATGGGACCAGAACAAAAAAAAATTGGGACCCGCACAATATGGCGCCCAAAAGCCGCCATTATTGTTATTTTTTAACTTTACCTATCTAAGAACACTTGGGTGGTAAAGATATATCTGTATATATTATATGTCAACGTCAAGATGTATTTGTGACATATATAATCAATGTCATAATTATATAAATCTGACTAGCGATTTGAAAGATCACAAGATATGTGGTAATAAAGAATATCGTCACATACATAAATACATACATACAAGATAAGCGCGAAATACATAACCCTTTCCATGCAGTCGGGTAATAATAAAAACATAACCCTTTCTTTGCAGTCGAATAAATAGTGGCAATAGGGAAGGGCGGCCTGAGGAGAGGAGGTCTAGTATAATAACTTTTTAAAAGTTATCAGTAGTCAAGCGTGCCTCATCGTCGACCACATCATAGTCAGTTGAGATAGTGTTCAAACACGAGCCAATCAATACAAAATTACAATCTCCCGTCTGTAATAAAATTCTACATCAAGTGGCTTGCACAATCTAACAAGTAAGCCACCAAACTAGCTTGTTTAATCTCCTATCCTAAAGATCAGTGACGTGTAAATCGAGCTTCAAGCCTCGTTCACACGATCGAAGTTAATCCCGCGTTAATTTATAGTAGAGATTCTGTTTACAGACTTAGACGAGGTATATTGTCGCAAAATGCATGCGGTGGCGACAAACGGAGTTGCGTGGCGGCAAACAGAGTTGTTTGGCTGCAAACATGCCAGGCGGCTTTCAGTCTCATTCCTGTGTAAATCTAGTTTAACGTCTTGTTAAAAGGGTTTCGTGCACTTAGGCAGTGTTGAGCTGAAATGTTAGAAGTAGAAGTGTGCTTTGCCGATGTCGGAGTGTAGTTGGATCGGATTCTTTGAATGTTTACTTTGATTTTGGTGACGTGAAACAAAAGGGGTTGAAGGTTCCGCAGTTTACCGAAATAGCCAGAAGAATTGCCAAACTTAAGTGGCGGTGCGCAAGGCACATTGCTCGCAGAACGGATGATCGATGGGGCCAAAAAGTTCTGGAGTGACGACCGCGAACCGGAAGACGCTGTGTTGGAAGGCCTAACACCAGGTGGTCAGATCACCTGGTGAGGATGGCGGGAGTCCGCTGGATGCAATACGCACGAGACCGGTCAATGTGGCGACGCTTGGGGTAGGCCTATGTCCAGCTGTAGACGTCTTTAGGCTGATATGATAAAGCAACTATTTAATGAATAAACGTTTAGAAACCAATCAACAGCATCTTTTACAAAAGGAAAATATCTTCAAAAATCTTTAGCTAACAGGGTAAAGTAAACGAAATTGTAAAATCTGCCTAAACAGACTTTAGCTTATTTCTCAACAAAATATTTTTCTTACATGGAATACACTGTGCCATAAGCACCAATAGCAAGTGAATGTAACAATCTTTTAGTAGGTGGCAATATGTCGAGCGTACGTAAAGTAAGTGTATACGCGAACATTTCCATTTTGGCAAATTGTCTGCCACTTGTCTCGTGTCCTTATATTTATTTGATGCCATTGTTATGTCCTCATCTCCAAGCATTATTCTAAATAGTAGGTGTTATCATAAAATATTCAGCTTTTTAGGGTTGTACGGATGTTCCAGCTGAAAAAAAAGGACTCAGTTGTTTGAAAGAAGTATCTTGTTCCGGAATGTATTTAATTCATTTCGGATTCAAATGGAGCCGCGTATGAACAGAAACGACGTAGTAGGGAGGAAAAACATCAGTGATTCTTGCATCACATAAAGTCTAGCACAAAAAAAAAAGATTAAATAGACTTTAAGGATTTAATTTTTGTGCTAGAGTCACCTTTCAGCATTTTCTCCCTTTGAACCAACTTTTCAAAGAGATTCTATGTTCGACTTTGTATTGTTATTTTTTTTGTATTTTCACCTCTGTCAATTATGGACCGATTTTGAAAATTCTTTTTTTTTTTGAAAGAGTTTGTTCCCAAATTGGTCCAATTCATAATTTGGTGAAGATCTGATGAAGAACTTCAGAGATATACATATTTCTCTTCAATATGCACAGATGTGTGCAGTTCACCTAGGTACACTCTCATTTCACCGGTTATGTATAAGTTTCATGATATTCGGTTAATCTGTTCTGGCATTATAGGTACCTCGTTGTAAAACTCATGAAGAAAGTTTTCAACGAGATTTGGGAGGAGTAGTTTATCTAGGGGACCATAAAAGATCCCAAGGGGTCGATCTATCTGAGTTATTTCTAGGCCCCTCCACAAGATAAGATATGATAGGTACCTTACTAAAGAACTTGCCTATTAGGTACAACAAAACAGTGAAAAATAAAAAAAGAACTTTTTTACATAAAATACTACAGACTTGCAAATAAAAACACTACAAAGTGAAAAATAACTTTCCTTTTGGAAGTCGGTGTCCATAACGAAAAAAAAAGGTATCTACCAAAGACACCGACTTCCAAAAAGAAAGTTATTTTTCACTTTCTAGTGTATTTATTTGGAAGTCGGTAGTATTATTTTATAAAAAAGTTTGTTTTATTCTTTTTGGCTCCTACATAATTCTATTTATACTTTAAGATTCTTCTTTTACGATTTCAGCCTTCTCTTGTAAATAAATGAATTCAGAAATGGTTAAAGATAGTACAAACAAGATAAATCAGACACGAGTAAGTTTATTAACATAGATTAACTTTTCAGCCCGTATTTAAGGCAAATATAAAATCTAGAACTTAATTAATATATAGTCCGCCCACGTTTCACAGACTGTCTGAGTACCTTTTACTGTTCAAATATATTACCTCATCAAATTTATTTTATTTTGATAAGATACCTACGTAATTTGCTATGCAACTATTTACTAAGATAATAAGTTATGTCTGGCAATTATTTCTGCTGAAGGACACATTTTCCACATTTGGAAATTACTTGAAATAGAACCAGACACATAATATTATTGCACGTTAAGGATTTTTATAGGTCTTCACAAAAGAGGAAGAGATAAAGTTATAAAAAACATTCATATTAAGAATTACTTTTTCCTGTGTCTGCCCGAGGCAATTATATTTTTTTTTGCCTGGAGAAATGCTCATGCATTATGTGGGACTCCAAACCATTTAAACTCTACGGTGTCCTCATGTGCCACTTATGGCGGAAACACGGGCGCGCGTTAGCACTCACACGTGAATCTGCCGCGGGTGTCCCTCACCGGACCTTCCTCTGCGGTGAAACCCCCATCAACGGCGCACCAGAAAATCGCACGCCGTGACCACCCCAGGGACCAAACCAGCACATGGGCGCCAGACGACCCCATTGTATAATATCCTTGGCCCTCCTGTGACGGGTCAGATCAGTGGCTCCGCCACGGAAGGTAGGGCGAGCGGCGCACTGCAATACCGTCACTCCTCTCCCGCCGCGGCCTCCAACCCTCAGCCGCGATGCCCATGCGACAACGCGGCCTGCCTCAGTTGCGATGTCACCCAAGTGGCACCGCAGCCTACTTGTTGGACGCTAGGTCGTCGGCTTAATCGGCAAAAGCCCTGACGACTAGCCCCTCCTCGGGTTCCTCTACGCTTCACCGTGGGTGACCGAGCCACGGTCACGGTGAGATGTCTACAGAATAGCACAGCTGTGAATCCGACTCGAGAATGCAGGAACCCACCGGTGCGTCATTCCCGTGGTCTGACCCACAGAAGTCGTACATTACCCGAGATATGAAGCAATAGTAGGTATAGATTTCTATCAGCGCAACTTTTTTTGGATGCGATAACTTATTATAGTCTATTTTAAGTTTCCTTATTTCTTTCTACACACTGTGTCTTCGTCTTCGTCTATCATCCAACTTTCCTGTCGCAGGTCTGCTGGAAGAAATATCTATTGAAATAAGCAGTACCTTTGTGCTCTTCTATCTGTACTATTTCTTTTTTTTTATGTAAAGTGTTTTGTGTGTACATAAATAAATATAATAACGGTATGCATTGATTTCATAAATTGACTGAACTGTGAGTGTACTGTGACTGAGCTGGGAATATATCGCTTTTTGAGTAAGCTGGAATCAAAAATTCATGACTAGTCCTTTAAATCCACTCTATAGATATTTATTACCTTCACAACACCGAATATGGACAGTGATAGCCCGGAAGCAACTAATAGCCCGATTACAGCAGCCCATTATATTGATTTACTATCAACAACAAATTAATAATGTTCACAATCACTTGGGAACGTCAGCGTCGATTGCAAATTATGTTGCTATAGGTACATGTTAACACATGTTTTAAGTACTAGATCTAAGCATTGTTGTTGATGATGTATTATTGTACAACTATATTATTACACAGTTTACACTAGTACAGTTGTCAACGTAATCTCTTAAGCATGGTCAGTATTAGATACTCATTTCATTGTCATTCGTCAACTTAGAATAAGAGATAATTGTTAATTTGAATGTTACAAATAAATTATTTATTATTATTATTATATAATTTATAATAAATTCTATGAAATATTGGATAGATGAAGTTTTGACGAGCTTAGATTTTGAGTAGTCTAGGAGGTATGTCTCATAAAAGCTGGTGTTCTCGTGTTAAGTTGAGTTCAGCTTTTTTCACAGCAGATCTTAAGTGAACAAACATTTTTTTTACGTGTAGGTCCCAATCTGCAATCAAGGCTCCAAGCTGCAACTGAGGTATTCCTAATGAACAAACCTGAGAACGCTCTTTGACACTGAGGTATGCTGTAAGAGAACCTATTTATGAGTAAAGGTCTATCCACACTGATTTCACATCACCCGGGACGTGACAGGGCCGGGCCCAACCATTGAAGTTTCGTCACTGGCCCGTGCACGGCCCGGGCACGGACGTGTGTGAACGAGTTCATATAAAATGTACGCACCGATATTTTTTTGAGTCCGTGACGGGGTATGGTCAGTCCACGTCCCGGGCACGGCCCGATATGTGTGGATAGACCTTTAAGCTCGTCTTTGTACATAAGCTATCCTACTGTAATTGTTTGTTTTGTGTTTTGTGTACAATAAAGAATAAGACTTTGTCGACCCGGGCATCGAACTCATTATCTCATTAGACCAATGAGGCAGCATTTTGGGTATAAGTTTTCTCTTTAATACTTCCACACTAAACGACGCTTTTTGAACTGAAACCTAGTATTTATTAGAGGATCTATCTGTTATATCTACTGGGTTCTGCAGTGCAATGATAACGAAGCGAATTCTCCTATTCATCGCTAGTTTCCAATTTCGGGCGGTAACAATTACCTATAACTGAAAACCCCAATCGTATTATGCCTGACCGGATTTAAGGTATTAGCTTTCTGAGTTCGTTGACTGTGAGTCTATTGTTATGTCCTTACTCTTAACTACATAAGTACATAATCTACGCCTTTTTACCCAACTGCCGAAGGAGGGTAATGTGTTTACCAGTCTATGTATGTATGATTGTTCCTATGTGGCTTTCTAGAGAGCAAACGCGAAGGCCGATTTTGATGATTCTTACGTCAATCGATTCGTCATAACCTTACGAGTAGGTATCACTGGCTATATTAAAATTGGATAAAGAAAAATAGCGAATTTCGGGCGAGTTTTAAATAAAACAAGTTATCTTTTTTTATTTCCATCGGGATAGGCAGAAACTACAGAAAGCCTCCTGCTACGACCTTTTCGCTTCATTTAATATTAACTATTCAAAATTAATAGTTAATACCACTTTGTAAATAAAGTAAATAAATAAATATAGCAGGTATAAGAAGAATTTTCTTAAAGATAAATGTAATATCTTATCTTATAAATGCGAAAGTTTGGATGGATGTGTGTATGTTTTTTACTCAATCATGCCAGAACGGCTGAACGGATCTGTATGAAATTTGGCACAGAGATATATTTTAGTCAGGAATAGAACGTTTAATACTTTTTATCCCGGGAATATGTTACCTCGGGATGATTTTCGACTGTAACGCGGGCGAAGCGGCTGTCAGCAGCTAGTCTACTTTAAAACAAGTTGTTCATTAAAAAATAAAAACAATAAAATATTTAAAGACTTCTTGCACTTGGCTTGACGCGCAGGAAACTTCTAAAATTTGCTTACACAATTACAATACTACAGAGAAGTGCAAAATAACTTAAAAAAGAAATAGTAGAAATACAATGGGCCACTTAATAAAGTTAGTAAAGCCAGAAAACATCATAAAGTCTGTGATAAAACAATCTTATAGGCACCTACAGCTCTGCATAATGCTTCGAAGAACATCTACTAGTGTGATGTTATGTTATATAATTAAACATGCTTTCAAACAAGAGTGTGTGAAGTACGTCAGGAAGACATTCCAAGCCTCCCAAATCAAATCCCATTTCATGTCACGGTACAATAATTTATATCTTTCAGGTGTGACACCCCTGCCTACTATAGTAGCGTAGCGAGTGCTCGAGACGTATTTTTGCTATTTGAATATTGGAAGGCGTTTCAACACGCGCTTATTGGCGTGTGTTGGGCTTCTATTGGCGTGTCAGAGTACGCCAGACAACGCAATAACTTACGACAATACATCAGAGTAGAGCTAACGTCACTGTGGAATGGAGTCAACCGTTTGCTAATAGGGCTTCACTATTCGTTTAGGTTGACACGAAGAACAAAATGGCGGCGAAATAAAATGGAACTTAATAAAGATAAAGAAAAAACTCTTTGTTTTTATTCTGAGACAACGTAATTTTAAGGTAGAAAATAATTACTTAAGTTTACTCAGACACAACGTTATCAAAGGATACTAAAGTTTTTGACAGCCTTTATCTCCTTTGTAGGTAAATATTAGTTCAAGAACAGTAGGTTCTTATTTTTAGTAGTCTATAAAGAAAATGGTTCCGCTTTGAATAACAACTAAACTGGCAAATTAGAGTTTATTACACAAAATAATTAGTTATAATTACTGGTTCAAAGAAAATTGGGTAAAGCAATTTAATTATTCCTGTAGTAAATGTCATATCTAGATAATACGTATTTTCAGGAATAAATTTAAATTGCTGATTGCAAGAAGATATATTATGTACTTGTAAGATTTAGTGACTTCGATATTTAGCAATATTTATAGTGTTTCAGAGATCAGTTAGGTGGCAATTCAGTCAGTTGTCCATTAAATTATGAAAATTAATGTTTTTTATTAAGTAGCTTTAGTTGGATTTACAAATGATGTTCTTTAATCGTCATAAAACAATTTGTATCTAAATACAATGGATTCAGTTTGCTAATCAAAATCCTCTAAATCAGAAAACTGTAATCTGCAAGTTGGTTCAACCACTGATCAACCTATGTCCCGTCATAGCTTCAAACTTAAAACCATTGGGCAAAGTAACACTCCGATCCTTTTGACGGGATGAAAAAACATGCATACTTGATTTTTGGTACAGTGCACAAAACAGATAGCTATGCTTCTATACACGTGGCTCCCTTTGTTTTCGATACAATAACTATGTATGTAGATCATCATCATCAGCCTTTTAGCATTCCCATAGTCCTAGACTACGGCCCTTGAGATGAAATGGGCCTTAATCCACAACGTGGGCCTAGTACGGGTTGTTGAATGTCAAATATTGCTAAAAAAACATCATAACAAGTGAGCGTCGTTATCGTAATCGATAAGGAGGACTGCGAATTTCTAATCCATACAAGCAATTAATTAATATAATAATAATAAAAACTTGTATATATCACATCGCGAATATTGTGATTATTATTTTGATTATCTGACCTACTAACAGATAATGAAGAGCCGAAGAAAAAAGGAAAAATATTAAGTAATTCTTTGTGAGTGACAGAAAGTAAGTTTCAAAGTCAAAAACAATTCATATATTCAAGTAGGCAATTTAACAACTCTTTTTGGTGTTAAAAGTTAATGTTAAAAATAATAATAATGAATTCCACTGTCTATTCGCAAAGGTAGCTTGCTATGGAGAAGGACAGACAAGCCACTCTACAGATTTAAATTTTGTTGCACGTGTTAGAATTTTAAGTACCTATGTGTGACGTTATTAATAATGAATTTTCATTTTTCAAGTCTCAAGTACCTACCTAAATTATTATTGTGTTGTCAACTACCTTTAAATGTAAAAGAGTACCCGCTTAAGTAAATATTGTTGTGTGTACAGGAAATAACTCTAAATATATATTTATGCCAGGTTGATGGCATTCCTATAAATTATGACGTAATTTGTAATGATCATTGTGATGTTTCCTGGATTTTACATTTATATTTTAGTATTATAAGTCCTTTGAAACACAAACAAATTAGTACAATACTGTCTGTTAGTATCAATATTGTTTCGAATATTGATTAAGAATGACTAAAGAGGCGATAATAAATTCCCTATTTGTCTTGTTACGTTTTAAAACTGTTTCATTACATGAGACGTGATTATTGTTCACCTAACTGTGAGATTATTTAAAGCAATATAGAAAATGGCGGGATACCATGGATAAATACCATGAAATATCTTCCGTGGGGTTTGTTGCCGTTCTTCCCCACGAGAACTAGTCTAGCGAAAGGGTGGTAAGCTCACTGAGCCTTCTTAATATGAATTAATTGACAAGCCTTATTTAAATAAAACCTAGTCTTGTCTGTCTTTATGTGCTTTAATTCATGAAACGCTTACCTTACACAGCACATACATTGGAACTCTGATACACAGTAAATAACCAACAACCATCTTGACATTCAAAGCATGCTGTATTGGTAGATATTAATACTTTTATATAGAGTTCCATTCATTACTATAACACACGCAACTACTACACGCCTACATGACACACGTCATGATACACGTCTACTCGTACGCCCAATTTTTTCGCCATGTGTACAGTACATCACTCCCAAATAAATCCCTGTGGAACGTCTGAAGTACGACAGCTTGTTTAATTAGTGGCTATTTAACTTTCATTTAAATTTGTTTTGTCCATGTTTGAGTTTTGCTTTGCTTAGCGGAATTGTACGCGAGGCGAATTAAAGTTTTCGTTTAATTATGCAAGATGCGAACTGTTCTGTCGAAAGATGTCGTTTGACGGTGATTCGGGGAAGATTGTGGTATCTGTGTTAGTAATTTTGATAGAAAAAATAAAACTTTTTAACAAGAAATCAAACCGTCTTTTGTACCCATTGTTTTCCGTTATTCGACACCGACTTCGGAAAAGAAAGTTATCTTTCGCTTTGTTGTGTTTTGTTTTGGAAGTCGGTTTGATTTTTTGTTTAAAAGTTTTTATTTTCCTCTTTTTAGTTTTGGTAGGTACCTCCAATTAACATGCAAATCATTTATAGCCAAAGTACATCTCATGACGATTCCAATGAACCCAAACACGTTACTAGGATACATTGTTTTATTTCGGAGTTCCAGTGGCAATTGTGGTCTTCTTAATCAGTTCTTCTTCACCAAATGATACTTTCTGAGTACAAACGATTGCATTATTGATGCAAATACCAAAATCGCTATATGTATGCCTACAATATTTGAGGAGTTCCCTCGATTTCTCTAGGATCCCATCATTAGATCCTGGTTTCCTTATCACGGTACCACCCTTGGGATATTTCCTTTCCAACAAAAAAATAATTATCAAAATCGGTTCATAAACGACGAAGTTATCCGGGAACACACATAAAAAAGATATATATATATATATAAGTATATGGTCGAATTGAGAAACCTCCTCCTTTTTGGGAAGTCGGTTAAAAATCAGTGGAGTTTTCAGTTTTTTTAACGTAATAATTGCATTTGGGTATTCTGTCTAGCACTTGAAATGGGTCCTTCGGGAGCAACTCTGTAAAAGGCGCTGTCAAAACGTCTTTCTTAACTTCATTAAAATTATTTTGAAAGAATGAAATTGTACCTTTATTAAGCACTAGAGGACGCCTCGCGGTTTCACCCGCGTAGTTCCCGTTCCCGTGAGAATACAGGGATAAAAAGTAGCTTATGTCACCCGGGGATAGAGTAGCTTCCCAACGGTGAAAGAATTTTTGAAATCGGTCCAGTAGTTTTGTTGCCTATTCGGTACAAACAAACAAACAAACAAAAAAATCTTTCCTCTTTATCAATATTGATATTGGTATTGGTATAGACAGACTGTAAAAAAAGTCATTTATAAACTTCATCTATAGCTCGAATATTTTACATAAAAGTTATTTAAATTGGTGACAAAAAAACTTTATATCCTATGACTACCACCTAGTTATAGGAGTATAAAATAAAATAAAGTGCCACACTAACTATTCATAGCCGCGTGAAAGGTGGAAACATACTACGAAAACACAACGCGACGCGACGCCACGCAACGCCCTCCAACGCATTGCAGTTCTAAACAATCCCATATACACACATCAACACGGTCTAGGGATATTTCATACTCAATTAAATAACTCGAAAAGTACTGGCCGCATTGGAATCTTTTATACACCGATTTGTTTGTAATTTATCTCAGACTAATTCCAAATTCAAATTTTTAAAAAATTCTTTTGTTTCGGTAGCATAAAAATGTCTTGATGTTTTGGAGAGGGAATTTTCATTTGTGAACCAGTGATACCAAGGAGGAACAGTTATGGTTTGGGCAGGAATTCCTCTTGGAGGACGGACGGACCTCGTTTGGGTGCGGGGCAATATGACGGCAGAACGATACGTCCAACAGGTGCTGGGGCCCGTAATCTTGCCCCACAGAACACAAATGGGGCAAGATTTCCTGCTCATGCACGACAATGCCCGGGCACACACAGCGAGAACGGTAGCAGCTTGGTTACATACACACAATATTAGGGCCTTAGACTGGTCTGCTCAATCGCCAGATCTAAATCCCATTGAGCATGCGTGGGATATGCTGCAAAGAAGAGCTCTGAAGGAAGTTCCTGAAAATCTGGCTACAGAAGATCAACTTTTTGCCGAATCGTTGCCGTTGTGTTATGAACATCATGGGCGCTTTCTCAGACTACTAACTTCAAGTATATAAACACAAATTAAATGATTTTTCTATTTTTTTCAGTTTTACTCATAAATTAAAAGTTAATTCATATACGGTTTCCGCCTATGCTTCATTTTTTTTTCCATAAAATCCTGAAATTTTAATCGAAGTACCTTAACCATTATTAAAAAATGGTAGAATATTAAATAACGTATCTTTTAAATATATACATGTCGTATAAATAATAAACACATTGATAGTAATTCGCTTTTTTTAAAATATCCCTAGACCGTGTTGATGTGTTTATTTAATACTAGAGGACGCCTCGCGGTTTCACCCGCGTAGTCCCCGTTCCCGTGGGAATACAGGGATAAAAAGTAGCCTATGTCACCCGGGGATAGAGTAGCTTCCCAACGGTGAAAGAATTTTTGAAATCGGTCCAGTAGTTTTGGAGTCTATTCGGTACAAACAATCAAACAAACAAAAAAATCTTTCCTCTTTATAATATTGGTATAGATGGTATAGATGGTCAAAAACACAGACAACACGCCGAGATCACACGCAATCACACGCGGTAACATCCAGTTGGGCTGGATCAGTGTGTTGCCAGGAGAGCTTTGCACGCAGTGTGTTTCTAGATAACACCCGACGCCAGACGTCAGTCAGTCAAGAATATTCCATGTTTTGTTATTTTTATTTAAAACTAGAGGACGCCTCGCGGTTTCACCCGCGTAGTTCCCGTTCCCGTGGGAATACAGGGATAAAAAGTAGCCTATGTCACCCGGGGATAGAGTAGCTTCACAACGGTGAAAGAATTTTTGAAATCGGTCCAGTAGTTTTGGAGCCTATTCGGTACAAACAAGCAAAAAAATCTTTCCTCTTTATAATATTGGTATAGATGTCGGGTTAACAATTAATAGAATTAGTAAAACGTACTCAGTATTATATGATATGGGTTCTGGCCAATACCGTGATCATAGTATAAGAAAGGAAGCTATGATACTAGCGAAGCGTGTTGTAGTATCACGTGGTGTGTTGTAAATGTGCACGATTCGCATCGGGTGTCGACACGTCACGTCGCGTCGCCTTTTAGTGGTATGTTTCCACCTTTAACAAACTTTCATAGCCGTGAATAACTTGTCACTCACTCTCACACCCACAAAATATCTCTTAAAAGAAACTAGCCATCAACGATTGTATTGTTTCATTATCTTCGAATAAAAAAAACAACAACAAAAAAGGTCGACTGTAATCCTCTATCAAAATTTAGCTTACCGAAAAAACACCTAGAGGAGAGCGGAAGCTTCCCAAATGAAGTGGTTGGTGGCACCGGATAAGCGGAATGACTTTCCGGTCCCACCGGGATCGTAAAAGTCAACGCATGCATTTCATTTTGTGAGTTATATAACTAGGTACGTTATACGCTTGTATTGTGGATTCTGGATGCTTGTTTTTTTTTCGATTTGTAAGTTAATTATGGAGGTTTGTACTGTCGGGAGCGTATAGACCTGGTGAAATTATTTTGTAATGATTAATTCGCAGATTAGTGGAATACGATCTCGTCAGTATGAGAATGTGTAAAATTCTATGCGTTTATGAATTTGGTCTTAATTTTCTTTATTTATTTAATTTTGGTATAATTGGTGGATGCTGTTTTTAAAAAAGTAATTATAGTTCAAATAGTGCTTGGTTTTGATCTTAATTTATACGGACTCTTATTTTATTTGCGTTCCATATTTTGATAATTTGACCTGGGGAAGGTTGCGGGGATCCGCTGGATGCGGGACACAAGAGACCGGTCAATGTGGCGACGCTTAGGGGCAGGCCTATATCCAGCACTGGACGTCTTTTGGCTGATATGATGATGATGAATTTGATAAATGAAGATCTACAGCAATTATAAAGTTCTAGTGATTTAAACACAGGCGCGTGCACTTTAATTTTTGAGCAATTTGTTTGAAAACCGAATTTAATTATTTTGGGACTAACACAGTCACACAAAATATGATAAGGAAATCGATAGTCATAGAACCAAAAATTTGAAGATATGAGAAAATTGCACGTTATTATTATGTTATGCTTGTGATTGTGACTGTACAACGATGTTAAATATGTTATGCATGTGATTGTGACTGTACAATGATGTCAGAACCGCAGATCCGTTTTTTAAAAGATCCGGAAAGTACTTACGAGTATGTTTCGGATTGGTTGCTGCATATTTTCTTTTGTCCCAGTTGTCTGTTTACCTTTTTTTTTGCTAACAAGATGAGTGAAAACAAAAGAAATGTTTCGGACTTAAGGACCAGAACGGGCCGTTTCTCCCAGTTGACTTTTATATACTTCGGCCAGTTGACTCATTCTTTTGTTTTGTTTTTGTTATCTGGTAGGAAACAAGGCAGATGGTAATTATGTTTGAATTAATTTTATTCTGGTCTTATGTTCCAGGTAAGTTATTCTTACCTTCTCAGTTTCATTAATCATAATTATGAGCTAAGATTTAGTTGTTTTTTAGGGTGCCGTACACAAAGGGTAAATACGGGACCATATTACTAAGATTCCGCTGTCCGTCTGTCTGTCTGTTTGTCTGTCTTTCTGTCACCAGGCTGTATCTTATGAACAATGATGGCTAGACAGTTGAAATTTTCACAAAGGATGTATTTCTGTTGCCGCTATAACTAAAAATACTAAAAACAGAATGAAATTAATATTTAAGTAGGGCTCCCATACAACAAACGTGATATTTTTGCCGTTTTTTGCGATAATGGTACGGAACCCTTCTTGCACTTCGCTATGTTAATTAGGTCCAGTATTTTTTTGGTCCGTAGTTAACTCAACCATTGGTGCATTTAAAACAACCATTTAAATATGCAAACTAGTGGTTTCAAATTTAGGTCAATCACGTTTGTTCATTATTTTTTTTGTCTAACAAAGGATCGAATAATCAACTCAACTCTTTAATTTATTTCACCATATTTAATGCTAACAATTGATGATTAAACGCGTTTTACCGAAATATAAAACCATTGGTTAGAATATTTAACCATTGGTTGAGTTAACTACCGATAAAAAACTGGGCATTAGATGTATTCATTATCGACGGAAGAAAAGAAAGAAACAAAATTTTATTTCACTTAATGTGACGCTTACAGTAAAAAAAAACTAACTACCGTATGTTGTTCCATTGCAGGACAAAGGCTACCCTCTCCCTTTTCCACACAATTGGGTCTTCTTTTAGTTCGGGCGGGCAATCGGTTGGAGCCGAGTTGGTCCAGCCATCTTCGCCTTGGCCACAGATAATATAATACTAGCATACAGATGTCTCTTCCCATACAAAGAAACCATGCCGACGTAACCATCGTTTTTCGTCTGATTACACTGATTGACAGAAATTTCAAACCGCGTCATCTATTGGAATCCATTTTAAATGATCCATTCAAATAATTTTTGAAATGTGAGTTAAGAACCCAATATTTCTTAGTTTTAAGCTTAATATTTGACAAAACTCTATAACAAATTGAAGCTTATCACCCCAATCTAATGCAATTTATTTAAACCATTTTTTTTCTATGCCTCTGGTGCCCGTGCCTTGGCCAATAAAAAAAACACATGTCTCATGAATTGCCACCACGAAATATTGCCGAGATAGTTCCCGAATACATTCGTAAGAAGTTGGCAGTAGTATCGTCACAGCGCTATTTTTTTCCCTATTGATTATTTCAGATAATTGTTAAGTAGTACCTGTATTTAGTTTATTTGTTTTAGTATTTATTGTGTAATTAAATTGTATTTATTTATAGCTTATATTTAGCCCTTGTATTCAAATCCATATTACTATCGTAATTGCACATAACAATATTTGTATCTCCATCACCCAAAGGTTGACTGGTAGAAAATGTCTAAGGCATTAAGTCCGCATCTGTACGTTTATGTGCTTATAGTCTATACCAATATTATAAAGAGGAAAGATTTTTTTTGTTTGTTTGTACCGAATAGGCTCCAAAACTACTGGACCGATTTCAAAAATTCTTTCACCGTTGGGAAGCTACTCCATCCCCGGGTGACATAGGCTACTTTTTATCCCTGTATTCCCACGGGAACGGGAACCACGCGGGTGAAACCGCGAGGCGTCCTCTAGTATTAAATAAATAAATAAATTGCCCACGTTTAACTTAAGAGTCACCGCTACATTCCATCCTACTAATATTATAAATGCGAAAGTTTGAATGGATGGATGTTTGTTACTCAATCACACCAGAACGTTTGAACGGATCTGGATGAAATTTAACTCAGGTACAGATTATTGTCTGGAATAGCACTTAGGCTACTTTTGTACACTGGTATAATGTTCCCTTGGCATACGAAAACACGTTTAACGCGGGCGAAGCCACAGATGCTACATAGCTATTTATATTTTAACTTTTGAACTAAGAAGCCACCACATCTTCAAACTAAAACTTTCCATGTTCTTGTCTTGAGCAAAATCATTTGATCTTCCAAGATACCTATAAACACGTTTAATTTCACAAGAGGTCCTTCCCCGATAGCTATTTGCTCACAATCTGTCCCATATGTGCGTAAAGCTAGCGATACATAGGTATTTGTCCGGGTCAAACAGTTCGCTATTGGTGTCTCTCGGATCCGAGCCCGGTTGTGTACACTGAGCTTAAAGCTAGGCCTCAGGTGCTAACTTAGATGCATATTTGTAAGAATTATAAGACGTTTTGTAGGTGTCTTAGGGTAGGTTTGTAACTTCTGTAAAGTTATTGGGATTAATATGATGTTATTATAGGCAAGGTGCGTAGCACAGGTATAAATCTAACTAGAAGACGTGATTGTATGTACTTCGCGAGTCAAAAAACGGAGTAAAAGTACGATCAATGATTGTAATAATTTGAGCTTTTCATTTAGCATTATCGGCATCGGAAATCTAGAAAAATATTCCTGCTGGACATGGGCATCTCTCAAGCGCTGCCACATCGATCAGTTCCGTGGTTTTTGCATCCATAGATATCTATTCATGAAATGTTAGGCTTGATCTATAATTTATGTTTCCCAAAAATAAAGGTGAAAGTAAATAATAATAGTAAAAAGAAACAGAACTGGATAACCAAAGGTCTAAAACAAAGTTGCAAAACAAAAAGGTCTCTGCGCCATCAATATTATAAGAGCAAAAATTTACGAAATAAAACTAAATATATACAATACTCAAAGATTTTACAGAAATGCGTTTACACATAAAAAAGAAACGCAAACATCAAATTCATAAACAATAGTGAAAACAAATGTAAAGCTGTCTGGAGAGTAATAAAGGATGAAATCGGGAACAATAACGATAGGGACAACATAGAAAATATTCTACTTGATAACACAGTACTTTCAGATCCTGTAGAAATAGCAACAGCTTTCAATAACCACTATACCAATATGGCACAATCTTCGAGTAAGGGAGCAAAAATAAACAGTAACGAATGTTCAATAGTCAATTCGATGTTCCTTAAACCTGTGTCCGAAAATGAGGTTAGAGCAGAGATTATGTCATTGAATAACACAAACTCCGAAGGTTATGACGACATTAACACGAAAATCATTAAAGCAGGTACTAATGAACTTATTGAAATTATGACATACTTAATTAATTTATCATTCTCACTTGGCATTTTTCCTGAAGCACTAAAGCTATCAATTGTTAAACCACTTTATAAAACCGGTGAAAAATCAGACGTTCACAACTATCGCCCAATAACTTTGATACCTATTCTATCTAAAATCTTCGAAAAGTGTATGTATAAAAGACTGAGTGAATTCTGTAATAAATATAACATTATTAGGAAAGAACAGTTTGGCTTCCAAAAAAATAAATCCACAACGTTAGCTATCTACAGTCTTATAAAAATAATAATAACGAATATTAACCATAACTATCTTACTACTGGGCTGTTCTTAGATCTATCTAAGGCCTTTGATCTAGTCTCGCATGACCTGTTATTACAGAAATTGGAGGCAACTGGGATTAGAGGCATTACACTTAAATGGTTATCATCATATCTAAGTAATAGACAACAACGCGTTACTATTACTAAAATGGATACAAGTAACAATTTGACATCTCACTATTCTGCTTACAAATTCAATAAACAAGGCGTCCCACAAGGTAGTGTACTGGGCCCTATTTTATTCCTATTGTATATAAATTCTATCATTACTATAACTAATCATAAATGTATACTATTCGCTGATGACATCTCTATTATTGTGACATCTGATAAAAAATGTAATACAATTAAAGACCACGAGACAGAAATTAATAATGTGATTGAAAGATTGATAAAATGGCTAAAGGAAAATAACTTATCCATTAATCTAAAAAAGTCCGTTTATATACAATTTAATAAATCAAATAATGCAAAACACAATATTAAAATGAATATACATAGAATTCAAGAAGTAACGCAAACAAATTTTTTAGGAGTAACCTTGGATCAAGACATCAACTGGAAAGCACATGTTGATACAGTATCCAAACGAATTAATAAGTTTGTATATGCACTGAAACAGATAAGAAACATAACAAACTTTAAAACATCTATAATAACATATCATGCATATGTTGAATCAGTGCTACGCTATGGCTTAATTATGTGGGGAAACAGCACTGATCAAAATAGAGCATTTGTCGCACAAAAGAGATGTATAAGAGCATTATGTGGCCTTAAGCCCGACGAATCTTGCAGGCCGATGTTTAAGAAACTTGATTTGTTACCGCTACCGTCCCTTTATATTTTTGAAATTTGTTTGTTTGTGTGGAGGCATAGGGAATTGTTTGCGAAAGCAAGAGATATGAATTCTCGCAGCAGGCGCGACCCCTACAGGTTTGTGTTGGATGTCCTTCCAAGGCTTGCAAAATATAATAAAAGTTGTATATTTATGTGTGTCCAGGTATACAACAAAATACCAAATGAATTAAAAACATTAAATACAAGAATGTTCAAGCATAAATTATATAAATGGCTCTCTGCTATTAGTTTTTACAGTGTTAAGGAGTTCCTGGAATATAAAATCGCATGAATACTAATTGTTTCGTTATGCATGTACTTTTACAATTTGCACGCTTATATCTATTAAGCAAAACATGTTTGTTCACATTATTTACATTACCATCTTTTATACCATGTTTTTAGCAAATAAATGATTATGATTATGATTATTTACTTCTTCTTCT
This sequence comes from Orthosia cruda, assembly GCA_964057195.1. Taxonomy (NCBI): domain Eukaryota; kingdom Metazoa; phylum Arthropoda; class Insecta; order Lepidoptera; family Noctuidae; genus Orthosia; species Orthosia cruda. Next base: position 20,858,914 of record OZ059828.1, read on the forward strand.
TTTCGATTATGTAGTGTTTTCTTCAAACACAATTTACGTAACATAACATTACATTAGTTTTTAGTGTTTTAATAACGAAACAATTTTCTGGAATTGAATAAGTGGGTAAGATTCTATTTTGACAAGTAGATTCACAATGAAATATATGAAAGAACTTATATGAGACGGAAACTTAATACGACCTTATTTAGCTCTACCATTTCTTTGGTCCTGTAATATCAGGAATTTAGAAAAGAATTCTACATATCTAAGCTGAATTTTCTTTGTACAGCTGAACACTTAAAGTAACGTTGCTCTAATATGAAATAGTTCAACTTTGACTACAAATGTAGATCTATATTCTACAACAAAGGATTCTCTATAACTTCGCTGAACATTTTCTGTTCGAGTCCCTACAAAACTATATAAAAAATTGTGAAGTCCGTCCTTTTGTTGCACGTTGCATACGAAATAGAATTGCTAGAACATTTTGGTAATACAAACTTTGATGCGAAAACTAATAGTTTTAATGAAATCCAAAGTGAATGACTTTTTTATGATATTAAACATTTTGAAATATTACTTTTAGATTTTGTAGAATGGCTAAGCTGATTATATAATTTGCAGAAAGAGTTGTGAAATATTGAATGTTGAAATAACAGTAAAATCTAGCTTTCTGAAATGGCCAATAGGTTGAGCTGACAGGTGGCAAAATTGTTATCCAAGTTGGCAGTTTTAATACCGCAAGCTGATGACGGGTAAGCATAGCGTTAGTTTGAGAACACTGACTCTTGAGCCGTGGTTTTTAGTAATCCCTGCCTTTCTGATGTTTTACAAAGAGATTTGATATAGGTCTGATTAACATGTAGTTATCTCTGAATTGTAGTAAGTAGGTACAATGATATTCTACTTTCTACTAAAAAAGCGATGATCACTCAACTGTTCTATATAATTAATAAATTGGTTGTGCATAATCTCAAAAACAAAGTTTTGTATCTGCTTTCAAGCGGTTTATAGCAAAGCGGATCCAAAAAGGCCGGAGAAGCGCATTTATTATGAAAAATCATCCCGCAATATTCACGAGTTATATCATTTTTTAATCGCGTAATTCTTCGTGAGGCCACAAAAGGGTTTATCATTGTTATGTTTTACGATTATCTTAAAAAGTGCTAAAGCCTTTTATTACCCTTTTATAAATGCCGTAAAAATGCTCCAGGATTTATGTTCCTATCTTTTTGTTATCTACCTCTACGTAGTGTAATCCACTTTTATCCTGACTGGGACAATGTCTATTCGACAAAAAATCGGTCCTTCACTTCAATTTGCATGTGAATAGCGGACACAGTTCTCCTGCCCACATGAGTGTGATTAAAATAAAATGTTTGTGAAAACCTCAATATATGGAGCGAATGACTTGATGTGTGGAGCCTTCTGCCTACATAATACTTGATGAATAAAATCTTCCTTCATGTGATGCTTGAATATTTTAATATCTTATAATCCTTGCGAATATGGAGCCTAAAGGATTTTTAACTGAGATTTTACCATAACTTTATTCAATTTGAACCTCGTAAAATTAACATAGTTTTAAGTTGGCAGCAATAAAGACCGTCTCGACCCTAGCCTGCGGCCGGATACACACGCACACTTGAATTTGCATGTCGAAGCTAGAAATAATAGAATCCTCCTTCAGTTAAATTAATATATCCTTCAATTAAGCAATTTAATATCATAATAAAGAGCAGAATGTTGCTATAAAATGCTCAAGTCGGGTCGGCAATGACTTTGGAGTTGGCCCTTTTTACACAAAATGGTGAATCCTCGAGCGCTCATTGACCTTCAACGGGGCTTTGAAGTGAAAGTTAATTAAATTTCTGCTGCTTCCATTACAATGGAAATTTGCATCAGGTAAATACGAAGAAGAAAAACACATGGATCCATGAATAGAGGAACTCTTGTATAAATTATGATCGTTCGTTTCGCTGGAGTTGATTGATGAGGGTACGTGGAATGATTTCATCCGTGCAGCGGGGCTAGACCCCTCAACTATTTAGGGATCTTCGACGCACACAAATCACTTAAAATCATTGTGTGTTGCAGCACATATCCTTATTAGTCCAATAGCCAGAAGAATATGCCCTTCGATAATTCAAAAGTTTTTTATTTTTGCTGGGGGATACCTTACATGAATTCATTACTATATACAAAAATGCAAACAGTTTAGATTTATGCAATAGGTATAATGTAGGTATTTCCTGTTATAGTAATAATATAAAATTTAAATAATTTGCTGTTTCTTTGTTAGTACTATCTAAACTTTATGTTAGTGAAAATGCTAATAGATAGGTACTTTGGAATAATGGAAAACTGAAAATGGCTCGTAACTTTTTCAATAAAAGATTTAAGTTTTCAAATTATTTCCTATATTATATATTCACTAACATACAGTTTAGGTAGTACTTACGGTGTCTTTGACACAGCAAATTATTAAAATTAAAATTTTATATTATTGCTATAACACGAAATAATAGGAAATACCTACGTCATACCTATTGCATAACTCTAGACTGTTAACATTTTTGTACATAGCAGTGAATTCATATAAGGTATCCACCCACCAAAAATAAAAACTATTGAAATATCAAAGGTTATGTGAAAAATAATTATGTCCCTACTGGACTATTGTGACATATGCTGAATAATTCAAAGACATTTGACTCGCAACTGAATACGATTTTCATACAGTTACGTTCATTTGTTCTAGTATTTTAGGCAGATTGGCTCAAAATCTCTGAAAACCGGACAAAAGACAGGGAAATAATTTTATTTAAAACTCAACAACCCCACTGCTTAAGAACCGAATTAAAAAGCTGTAAGCTGTAAGTGAATTAAAAAATCATGTTGTGCAGTTGGAGGATACATATTCGCGAACTGGATGACCCCCTGATCCTTGACTGCCCAGCATGATTTTTTCATGATTACAGCTTTTAAGTTCGCTTCTTAAGTAGCTCGACTGCATAAGAAGCGAACTAAAAAGCTGTTTTTAACCGACTTACCAAAAAGGAGGAGGTTCTATGTTCGACTTTTTGATTTTTAAATTAAGATTTTTATTTTGAACTTTTTAGCTATCATAATTTTTTTGAATTACTTTTAAATATATAAGAGCTTCTTAAAACTCTTCATTTTGAAACCTCACTCGATGGGATCGGGAGAAAAAAAAAAAAAAAACCATTCTTAGAACAAAATTGTTATTTCTTGTCTTACTAACAGTACCAAAGGTTGATAAAGTAAAAAAATCCACACAAAAAGAAACGTGGGACGAGTTGCAGAATGAAAATATTATTTATTTTGATTTTCTGCAACTCGACCTAAATGGGCCATACGGCATGTAGGACAAGTTTATGCATTACTCTTCTAGTCGATACAGGCTGCGAAGATAACAGTCAAAGTCAGTGACCTCAAAGAATATCTAGCAATTCTTTAGGCTGCTTATTTAAAACAAAATTGTCACAATGGTTTATTCAGTTGAAAACATAAAAATGTAGATAGACTCAGAATTTTATTGTCCTTCTAAATAAATCTAATAATGTACCTATTCAATCAAATATTTACATGCCGTACGTAACTACATTACATTTTCGACGAAACGAAAACGGCATTCCCAGCAGAACATGCATACACCTGTGACATATAAAGTTTTCATGAAAATGGCCTGTCTGACACTGTCTGGGATTTTTAATATAAATTCTCAAATGAAACATGAATACGATGCGAATGACGCACGATGAAATGGAGTCATTCCAGAGTCTCTTAAATTTTAAATGAAATACCATAAGAGGTGTTTACATAATATGTGAAATTTAATAAGTGACAATATTAAGACAAATAAAAGCCAAAAGCAGATTAGGTTGCGTAACTGTACTGTAGCGATATAAGGTTCTTTAGGCAAGAATCTTACGATATTAGGTTTTCAAGAATGAGTCTGCCTATTATACTATTACCTACATCCAGTAACTTAGGAGATAAGTTAAACTAAAGTGAGCAATTCTATGAGTGACAAAACATATTATACAAGTTTTTCCGTATTGAAAGGCAACTACAATAGTGAATGTGAATGTTGTATGCGTGGTTTTATCATAAGCTGTTTTGTTGGCTTAGTCATCACTGAGTAGGTACTCGTATGCCTGTAGCGTTGAATAGACGCTTTATTGAGCCTTGCCCAAACAAAAAGTTATCTCTCATTGCGAAGCGTAAAAATACTATCACAGACTATCTCTTATTACAATTACAGCTATCCCAACAAATGCGAGTACAAAACGTTTATGTTAATACTCCGGCGTGGTCCGTAATATACTGCACCACAACTAACTTATATTTTAGCATATCTGCGACAGTCTATCCGTTGTTTTGACTGCATAATTTGTGAATGCGTTATAGTGAATTAAATGCAGCTCTGGTTGCATTTTCTTGATAAAATTGGAGTTATTTGCAATTCAGATAAGTCTCCGACTCACCAAGATTACTTTGGCTACGGAACAAAGCGGTTCCTTTTGACTTGAGCCTTCAATTTTGAATAAAACAGAAGCCGCACGCTGGAATAATGTATTTTTATTATATTCTAGACTAACTTGCTTGGTTTCGTATTGTTGACGACTGAGACGTGGCCTCATGGCTTATGTAGAACATTAGCTCCCATATACCTATAATTAATATTGATGGCTTTATTCGGGACTTAACACCACAAAATTATTTTTCTTCTCGGTATCTGTTCTAAATTGGTTTCTTAAACAATTAACCAAAAGCTAACTCCATTAAAATATGTATAGTGTCGAAGTGAACCCAAGCTTTCTGCAGCTCTCTTCCAGATTCAGAATTCAGGAGCCCCCGGCTGAATTATAATGAAGCAAAAACGTCGAAGCCAGCTTCGGTACTACGGTAGCAAGAAGAAGAGAGTTATCCACGAACGGCTATTGTTTTTAATGAATTCCCAACTTTTGCGAAAGTTCGTCTAAGTTAGGAACATTACCTGCAGCAAATGCCGATACCCAAGTTGAGCGATGTGCTAATTATTATAGCATCGCTTTTTGTTTTAGTGTCTTTTTAGTGGTCGTTTTCGGTTGAGTGAATTTTGATAGTTGTTTTTTGTGAAATGCATTTTGAGGTGGAAATAGAAGACATATTGTCTGTTAGGACTTCAGGTAGGTATATTAAGTGGATTATTCTTGCGTCGTATTCCACAGTATTGAGGGTAGTGACCTCCCTTCTGCATCACTTTCTCTCGTACAATCGTACTCCATCAGCTTCTGTCACTGGCGGTGTGGAGGGCATGGTAAACTGTTGAGTCAAGAACGGTTCGGATCTGGTCAAACCAACGTATTGGGCTGCGTCCATGAGGCCTTACCCACGTACTTTGCTGGTCACGATGAGCTTCTCGAGGTTGCAACCGTCTTTCCTTGCAATGTGACCAAAGTATTCTAGAAATCTGCGCAGACACTCGGACGACAGTGAATAAGCCACTCGGATTAAGTGGCTACTGCACAGAAAATCTTGAGCGACAATTTTCGCAGGATGGTTGGTAGCAGCTGGATGAGAGCTGCCGAAAATCGAGACAATTGGCGATTGAAGATATCTATGTCTAGTAATGTATAGAGAACTGCTATATTCTGATGATGATGACGATGATACAGTTGATCTATCTATCAAGTGTAGCACATTAACACTTGACAGATGCATTGCAGGTCACACAATGTTGCCTTTTAAGAAGCCGGTTTTAGGTCCGCACCTATACACGAGTTTACACGACCACATAATGCTCTCATCTCTTCGTAGGTACGAAAATTATACACATTTTAAATCCACTAAGCAACATAACAGTTTATTTATCAGACTCCTAGCACAGAATAACACTTAACATAACTTCAGAATAACATTATTAAAGCGTAAAGCTTTAACATTTGCCTGCCTATCTTCCAAATTTTTCTATACCCGGCGCCAAGATGTTGATAAACCTTTTGTTTACAATATACAGTGGTTAAAGAACTTTATGGCTAATGAAAATATGTACATTTTAAGACAAGCTGTTAATAAGTAAGTTGAACAGCTTAACAAGATTCACCTGTATAGCTCCGCGGTTCCTTTAAAGCTTTAAAGAGATTTATTCGCAGCGTGTAGAGTTCGCATTTGTTTATTTTTGTATTTTTATGTTTTGGTTCTGTTCTTATGTTTTAATTGTTTTAACCCCCGGCGGAAAAAGAGAGGTGCTGTAAGTTTGACGTGTGCACTTGTGTATTTGTGTATCTGTCTGTGGCATCATAGATCCTAAACGGGTAAACTGACTTTATCGAGAGTGTTTGATGAAAATCGGTTTAGCCGTTTAAAAGTTAAGGGCGTTTTACTGTTTGAATCGGGCTTTTCCCCCAGATATCTTGGCATAATAACGTGTTCAATAAATTGTCGGTCGAAGCGTGTCTACTACTAGATAAATTATGTACTATGAAATAAAAATGTGTTCAGGGTTTTAAATTTTACTTGTGTTTTCAGTTATTTAAGTAACTTTGTGTTAGAAACAAGGTAAAGTTAACTTACCATTTTCATTTCAACAGAAACAATTCCTTACCCAACTATCGCATCATAGACCAGTCAAGTCCATTTTCGCATCTAGCGGACTCTCGAGATAGTCACAGATGCCGAAGACGTTTGTAGATGATTTCCTAACGGTCTTCCGGTACGCGGTCACCACTCCAGAAACTTTCAGCCACGTACACTATTGTCCTTTATCTTCCGTCAGATCAGATGAACATATACAATTATAAAATCCGCTGAGTTCGACAAAATTCTTTTGTACTCGTTAATCATGTCGACACGAATCCTAAAATGACATGCTTCAACAATTCCCATATCTAGTTCCATGCATCAGTATCGAACACTAAAACAAATGACTCAACCGCACTACTTGTTACCGTCACGCCGTCAAAACACCAAGTTATCTATCACGTTGACGATTACAAATGCAGTTTGATATATTCCCATTAGGAGCCAGGCCGCTGCAACTGCCATTAGACATGGGTTGTTAGTACGTTAGAGGGGAACAAATAGCTATAATTCGATCCGCCAGTACCCCTCAGAGATTCGTATGTTACTACTCTATACATCCAGCTCGGATATTTTCCACTACGTTGTTTGTAAAGAGTGCAGACAATTAATGGTAACTCTAAAAATTCTTTTAGTGTGGAGATATATTTGTTTGTTTACGGAATGTTTACTGTTTTAAGGGATACAATATTACTGTTCTTCTGGGGCAGTCGAAAGAATTAAAGAAAAAGATTTTTATCTGCTTCGGTTTCGTTATATTCGAATTACAAAATTGATAGCGGTTTCATTATGATACCCATAACGATATCGGGTTGCATTATGCGAATCGTCATAAATTCTAAAACACAAGCAAAGATATTCTGAACATACAGCCAGGTAGGTACCTATAATATTACTTCGAAATCGAGACAATGTAAATAATGTTTTTAAAAATGGAACAAGTTTAGAACAAAAGTATCGTATACTATTTGGCTGTTGCGGCTACAAGATCTTTGCCTTATACCTAATAAAGAATAAATAAAAAAAAATATAAATAAAGTGGACGCGCGAAAAAAATTCTGAGTAAAATTTTATTTCAAATTTTACTAAAAATGTCTTCAACATCAAGTGAAATGTGTGAAAATACTCCACCAGATATAACAAATAAAGCAGTTGCGGCTACAAATAATTTACTACCAGAAAAATCAAGACATGTAAGAGAAATGAAATACTTAAACACACTTCCTGAAATACTTATTTGTCTATATCTGTGTTTTATTCCTTCCTTCGTAGATAAAATCTTGTATGCAACTGTACGTTATTGGTCTTTTAATAACTCGTGCCCACCTATTTCGGTACGCGCTACGCTTGTACCGAAAAATGGCACTCGTATTAAAAGACCGTCCATAACGTAACAGTTGCATAAATAGCTATATTTACACCAGGCGTGACGCATACGCATATTGGAAGGCCTCCCTCTAGGTGGAGCGATGACCTGGTCAAGGTTGTGGGAATCCAGTAGAGGCGAAACGCACAGGACCGGTCAGTGTGGCAACGTTTGGGGGATGGATGCCTATGTCCAGCAGTGGACATCTTTCACACAAAAGAAGCAAGTTGAATAATAAATTAAACGGTCTGTCTAACAGTTTTTTTTTGGGACAACCTCACCGCACTATTCCGAAACCACTGCAACTCCTAAAAGCTAGAATTAACCGTTGCGACCACAAGAAAAGCGGCGAGGCAATAAAGCTCGACGAGGTCCCGGAGAATAAATTTAAGTGTCTTAGATCCCGCAACGAAATTAATCAGACTAAAATAACGGAAGAGTAGGAAAAAATACAAATTTCCACATGTAACCGTTTTCCAACTATACTGTTAGTCTACCCAGATGCAGCTGAATACCAGCACCTATTTTCAAGGAGTGATTGCTTATCTAAGCTCCACAATCCAGTAAGGAAACCCCTTGGTGCTGCAAGACTGGTGTCAGAGATTTCGGCTAGCCTCTCTCTTTGTTGCAACGCACGATCAAGTAAAGCAAAACAAAATGGGGTAAAAGAAACCTAACGTTCGGTAACTATAATTGCTGTTAGAAAGAAGAAAAGCCGATTACGCAGAAAGGCTAAGTCATTTTAAATTAGAATCATTGAAACTACGAAGGGCTCTGAATGATTTGTTGATGCTCTATAAAACCGTGAACGGACTAACTTCAACGCCAGGTCTACTTAGCAAAATTAGTCTAGAAGTGCCTCGTTATTCTCACGTCAGGTCCAAGCGCACCACTAGAACATTTGTTATTAAGACGAGTCGCACAAACCTGGGACGCCATGCTCCCCTTAACAGAATGTTCATTCTATACGACAGAGTATGCTCCATCGACAACAGCATTGATGTTTTCTTTGATAGTCTGACAAAACTAAAAACTAAAATCATTGAACTTGATTTGTGAATGTGATCGGCTGCTTGCTCTTACCACTAATTTATACTGTTATATTTTTCCATTGGTTTTTAATGTTTTAATTTTAATAATCTAATTATAATAAATTAATGTATGTGTAATGTTTGTGTCTTCATAATTATTTCAATGATGTAATTTGATAATATTGTATTTTGAATCGTATTGTATACTATTTTATTTTTATAATGCGATATAATTGAGTAATGTAATTGTAATTTAATTAATGTATGTATAATGTGTGTGTCTCAATATTTATTTAAATAATGTAATTCGATGGTATTGTATTTTCAATCGTGTTGGATATTAATGGTATTGTTTAATAATAATTTAATGGACTTTTTACTCAATTTATATTAATAATTTAGCTTTTAGGGTGTCATTGTTCGATTTTAATTTGATCAAAATTTAATTTTAATTTATTTATTTTTGTTTTAGATTTTTATTTCAATTTGTGTAAACTACTCTGTAAGTGATGTGCATGCCTGTAAGTGACTTGCTTACACAGGACCTTTTCTGAATGTTTCATTGTAATATTAATGTGTAAAGTAGTCGTTGGTGTGCCTTATCAGTAAATAAATAAAATAAAACATTTTTTACAGGACATTTGCAATTTTCATAGGTGATGAAATATTGTAAAAGTCGTGCAATTAAAAAATAAACTTATACTATTAGCAAAGCTTTGTATTATTGTTTTTTTTATGCCCTATAGGCTCGCGCTTGACCACTATTTCACCTGATGGTTAGCGATGATATGGTCGAGGGTGAAACACGCTTTCCTAGAAATAACATATTCACTCTTGACTTAAAGACTCCCAGATTGTAGCTGTCGGGAAACACAGACTCCGGCAGAGAATTCCACTCCTAAGCTGTACGCGTAATAAAATTGTTCCCATTGTGTGATGAAATTTTATATTTACTTTCGTTCATAACTTTTTTAAATAGCGAACAACTCTCCTTGTCTGAAAACCTCATTAGTTAAAAAAACAAACTAAAGAATTGGAAATATGCCGAATCCAAATGAATCTAATTAGATATTTTCAATTTGAATTATTCATATCTTATCAAAGCATTGAAATGCCCAAAATATTTCAGATACTTATTTAATTTCTAGAATGCATTACGATTGAAAATTTAAACTTTATTTCTTAAGTACATTATTATTTACAAACTAATTTTAAAACTTAGATAAGAATGAAAATATGTACAAGTACGGGGCGTCAAAAAATTCATCCACATCGCTGTCAACATGCCCAAAAGGCTGGCAGCATTGCCACGTTGGCTGGCAATGCTGTTTCTTTAGCCAAAAAAAAGGCCAGCCCTCTGGTCTCGTGAAGAGTCGACCAACCGCTTGGCAATATCCCAAAATAATAGGTGTGCACTCAGACCCCATCGCCCTAGTGTTTCAACCCCAAACGGCTCAAACACATAATTACCAATTAAGTTGTTGTATTTGCGCCGTTTGAGGTTTTCAGCACCTGCAGGAGCCGCCCCAGCGCAGCCCTCCGTGCCAAGAAGATAGGATGGTGCAAGGGTGTCGACGACGCAAGTTGCATCCCACGCCAAAGACCTACCCAATTTACATGGCATTATGGTCATACCATCGGGTCTCTTCCCATCGACGCGTGCCAGGTCATTGGGTTATAAGACAGCTTGCACACCGGCGGTGGCAAGAGCACTACGGATGAGATCATTAATGCTAGCGTGCCGCGCAATCCGACCTGCTCTCTTACTACAAGAAAGGCCATGGTGTCCGAGGCAGTCGACTGCTTCACTGCATTGACAGCGATGTTGAGCCCCACAAGAAGCGCCCAATCACCTCACTTTCTTAAGTATATTTACTTTTATTTTAATCTCCAATGAATATTGATCCATATGAATGATATCATAAGATTTTTAAAACTTTGATTAACTTACTTGAAACTTCATTCTTAAGAAACATCGTTGCTATTTTCTCTGAATTTTGATTTAACTATCAGTTTTGTGGCAAGTATGATTGATGATAAAAGTGTCTAAATTATATTTTCTAGAACAATAGTGACTATTGAGATTACGACTAATACTATATTCTTCTTCTTTGCGTTGATGGTACATCTCAATTGTATTGGCTCAATGCTTTGCAAGTTCCACGGCATTGTCGGCAGTAGCACATATGTTCCTAGGACTACAGGTTTTAGGGCACAGAGTGCAGGAAAGTAGGTGACAGTATCATAGAGATGTTTGCTTAAATAAGTCATGCTACGCTGGCCCTAAATACAATGAGATAGGAGGGCCCAGCATCTATGTGGCTAGTCATGGTCGCCAGGATCAGGCGAGACCTGTCTTTGCCAGCAGTAGTGAAGGCCATGACATGTCCCAGTATGGTCTTTTAAGAGGTCACGTGCTGATGGTGATCACCAGTGTGGTTTTAGTGAGGTAAATCTTACACTCCCTGGTCTTTTCCCCAAAAGTCTAGAGGCTTTTTGAAGGTTTACCCACGTTAACAAAAAAAAAGATTATAATGATGCCTTATTAAATCCCAGTTCAGTGATAAGTATACTTCCAACGCAACAAAATGATAATCATTCCAATTACATTATATCGCACACTCGAAACAATATAAAAGCGTCAATTCAATACATCAATACATCACCTCTACTCTCAAAACGGTAAAGGAAAGGATTATGAGAAAACCGGCATGTCCTACAACCAAAAATTCGAAGACATGTGACATTCACCAACCCACATTTGGCGGAGGAGGCCTGTCGCCCAGCAGTGGGAACATTAAAAAAAAGTTGTTGATGATGGGGACCAAAAGCCACCCAGTTTGTCACGACATCGCCAAGAGGTTGATCGACTAAAAATGTAAGGCATTGATCATGAGACAATTCGATGGCATTTACATACATTTGTGACATTTTTCGCTTCAATCGCTATGACGACGCTTTGGTTGTTAGAATGTAACTCAAGTAATGTAAGTCTGTAGTCTCTAATGGCTGGCCTATTTTTCGGCCATAGAATGGCTGGCAGCCATTTTTAGGGTTCCGTACCCAAAGGGTAAAAACGGGACCCTATTACTAAGACTCCGCGGTCTGTCTGTCTGTCACCAGGCTGTATCTCAAGAACCGTGATAGCTAGAGAGTTGTAATTTTCACAGATGATGTATTTCTGTCGCCGCTATAACAACAAATACTAAAAACAGAATATAATAAATATTTAAGGTGGGCTCCCATACAAAAACGTGATTTTATGCCGTTTTTTGCTATAATGGTACGGAACCCTTCGTGCGCGAGTCTGACTCGCACTTTGCCGGTTTTTTAATTTACCAGTGACAGCAATGCGGACGAACTTTTTGATGCCTGTGTTTTTTTCCCCGTAAATACATCTAGCCTAACATTAAAAATATGTATGTTTTACTTGTGAAAAAAAAACGTTTTAGAAGAGGTTTATATTTCGTAAAGGAACACAAGACTATTACCAGCAGCCGTGTGGTTAGCATGTTTTAGGTGGCACATACTTCGCGGTCAAATAATGAGGACATAAAATAAAACGGAATGCACTCGGCGGTGAAAAACGTAGTTTAGTTTCTGTTCTCCATGCAGGTTACTAGGAAAGAATAGCTGTGGGAGAGTTAGGATAGCATTCCACATTTAAATGTTAATGAATGAATTATTACCTGTTTTATTTAAAATTTAAATAAAAACAGATATATTAACTATACTCTGGCCTAGATAAAAGCTCAATCACCTGACAGAAGGGGTGAACATTTTAGGTTCGCGCTAATCTGATCTTCTAGTCCTATGACCTTGGATATTTTATTTTCTAAAACAAGTAAAATTTCAAAATTTAAAAATCCCCGACACATTTTTATTTCATGCTACATAATTGATCTAGTACATAGTAGATAAGCTTTGATCTGCAATCTATTGAACACGTTATTTTGACACGATGTCTTGCGAAAACACTCCGATTCAAACAGTAAAACGCCCATAACTTTTTAACGACACGAAGAACACTCTCGACAAAATCAAAAATCAATCGGTTCATCCGTTTAGGAGCTATGATGCCTCAGACAGACACACAGATACACAGCAACACACGTCAAACTTATAACACCTCTCTTTTACTGTCGGGGGTTAACAATCTTTCATCTGTACTAATTCAGTTAAATCGATGTACAACAGGTAAAACATTCTATATCGAATTTGTTAAATTTTACTCGACTACGGCGAAGCAAAAGGGAGGGTTATGTTTTTGTTCTTGAGTCAAAGTCAAAGTTCAAAGTTTCAGTTCAAAGTCAGTTATAGAACTGACCGATGGAAGGTTCAAAAACTACATCAAACGTATCCTTATTAAAAAAGCATATTATAAAATCAAGGACTACATTGAAGATAAAAACATTTGGCCTTAGCTCCTTCTGTGCATGCAGCTTCCCTGGTAACTTGTAAACGGCACAAATATGTGGATGTCTCTAACTATTCTCAATCTCCTTTTTCTTTCCTTTCCTTTCCTTCTTTTAATTAGACTTTTTACAATGGCTAATGTTCTACATAAGCCATGAGGCCACGTCTCAGTCGTCAACAATACGAAACCAAGCAAGTTAGTCTAGAATATAATAAAAATACATTATTCCAGCGTGCGGCTTCTGTTTTATTCAAAATTGAAGGCTCAAGTCAAAAGGAACCGCTTTGTTCCGTAGCCAAAGTAATCTTGGTGAGTCGGAGACTTATCTGAATTGCAAATAACTCCAATTTTATCAAGAAAATGCAACCAGAGCTGCATTTAATTCACTATAACGCATTCACAAATTATGCAGTCAAAACAACGGATAGACTGTCGCAGATATGCTAAAATATAAGTTAGTTGTGGTGCAGTATATTACGGACCACGCCGGAGTATTAACATAAACGTTTTGTACTCGCATTTGTTGGGATAGCTGTAATTGTAATAAGAGATAGTCTGTGATAGTATTTTTACGCTTCGCAATGAGAGATAACTTTTTGTTTGGGCAAGGCTCAATAAAGCGTCTATTCAACGCTACAGGCATACGAGTACCTACTCAGTGATGACTAAGCCAACAAAACAGCTTATGATAAAACCACGCATACAACATTCACATTCACTATTGTAGTTGCCTTTCAATACGGAAAAACTTGTATAATATGTTTTGTCACTCATAGAATTGCTCACTTTAGTTTAACTTATCTCCTAAGTTACTGGATGTAGGTAATAGTATAATAGGCAGACTCATTCTTGAAAACCTAATATCGTAAGATTCTTGCCTAAAGAACCTTATATCGCTACAGTACAGTTACGCAACCTAATCTGCTTTTGGCTTTTATTTGTCTTAATATTGTCACTTATTAAATTTCACATATTATGTAAACACCTCTTATGGTATTTCATTTAAAATTTAAGAGACTCTGGAATGACTCCATTTCATCGTGCGTCATTCGCATCGTATTCATGTTTCATTTGAGAATTTATATTAAAAATCCCAGACAGTGTCAGACAGGCCATTTTCATGAAAACTTTATATGTCACAGGTGTATGCATGTTCTGCTGGGAATGCCGTTTTCGTTTCGTCGAAAATGTAATGTAGTTACGTACGGCATGTAAATATTTGATTGAATAGGTACATTATTAGATTTATTTAGAAGGACAATAAAATTCTGAGTCTATCTACATTTTTATGTTTTCAACTGAATAAACCATTGTGACAATTTTATTTATTTATCAGACTCCTAGCACAGAATAACACTTAACATAACTTCAGAATAACATTATTAAAGCGTAAAGCTTTAACATTTGCCTGCCTATCTTCCAAATTTTTCTATACCCGGCGCCAAGATGTTGATAAACCTTTTGTTTACAATATACAGTGGTTAAAGAACTTTATGGCTAATGAAAATATGTACATTTTAAGACAAGCTGTTAATAAGTAAGTTGAACAGCTTAACAAGATTCACCTGTATAGCTCCGCGGTTCCTTTAAAGCTTTAAAGAGATTTATTCGCAGCGTGTAGAGTTCGCATTTGTTTATTTTTGTATTTTTATGTTTTGGTTCTGTTCTTATGTTTTAATTGTTTTAACCCCCGGCGGAAAAAGAGAGGTGCTGTAAGTTTGACGTGTGCACTTGTGTATTTGTGTATCTGTCTGTGGCATCATAGATCCTAAACGGGTAAACTGACTTTATCGAGAGTGTTTGATGAAAATCGGTTTAGCCGTTTAAAAGTTAAGGGCGTTTTACTGTTTGAATCGGGCTTTTCCCCCAGATATCTTGGCATAATAACGTGTTCAATAAATTGTCGGTCGAAGCGTGTCTACTACTAGATAAATTATGTACTATGAAATAAAAATGTGTTCAGGGTTTTAAATTTTACTTGTGTTTTCAGTTATTTAAGTAACTTTGTGTTAGAAACAAGGTAAAGTTAACTTACCATTTTCATTTCAACAGAAACAATTCCTTACCCAACTATCGCATCATAGACCAGTCAAGTCCATTTTCGCATCTAGCGGACTCTCGAGATAGTCACAGATGCCGAAGACGTTTGTAGATGATTTCCTAACGGTCTTCCGGTACGCGGTCACCACTCCAGAAACTTTCAGCCACGTACACTATTGTCCTTTATCTTCCGTCAGATCAGATGAACATATACAATTATAAAATCCGCTGAGTTCGACAAAATTCTTTTGTACTCGTTAATCATGTCGACACGAATCCTAAAATGACATGCTTCAACAATTCCCATATCTAGTTCCATGCATCAGTATCGAACACTAAAACAAATGACTCAACCGCACTACTTGTTACCGTCACGCCGTCAAAACACCAAGTTATCTATCACGTTGACGATTACAAATGCAGTTTGATATATTCCCATTAGGAGCCAGGCCGCTGCAACTGCCATTAGACATGGGTTGTTAGTACGTTAGAGGGGAACAAATAGCTATAATTCGATCCGCCAGTACCCCTCAGAGATTCGTATGTTACTACTCTATACATCCAGCTCGGATATTTTCCACTACGTTGTTTGTAAAGAGTGCAGACAATTAATGGTAACTCTAAAAATTCTTTTAGTGTGGAGATATATTTGTTTGTTTACGGAATGTTTACTGTTTTAAGGGATACAATATTACTGTTCTTCTGGGGCAGTCGAAAGAATTAAAGAAAAAGATTTTTATCTGCTTCGGTTTCGTTATATTCGAATTACAAAATTGATAGCGGTTTCATTATGATACCCATAACGATATCGGGTTGCATTATGCGAATCGTCATAAATTCTAAAACACAAGCAAAGATATTCTGAACATACAGCCAGGTACCTATAATATTACTTCGAAATCGAGACAATGTAAATAATGTTTTTAAAAATGGAACAAGTTTAGAACAAAAGTATCGTATACTATTTGGCTGTTGCGGCTACAAGATCTTTGCCTTATACCTAATAAAGAATAAATAAAAAAAAATATAAATAAAGTGGACGCGCGAAAAAAATTCTGAGTAAAATTTTATTTCAAATTTTACTAAAAATGTCTTCAACATCAAGTGAAATGTGTGAAAATACTCCACCAGATATAACAAATAAAGCAGTTGCGGCTACAAATAATTTACTACCAGAAAAATCAAGACATGTAAGAGAAATGAAATACTTAAACACACTTCCTGAAATACTTATTTGTCTATATCTGTGTTTTATTCCTTCCTTCGTAGATAAAATCTTGTATGCAACTGTACGTTATTGGTCTTTTAATAACTCGTGCCCACCTATTTCGGTACGCGCTACGCTTGTACCGAAAAATGGCACTCGTATTAAAAGACCGTCCATAACGTAACAGTTGCATAAATAGCTATATTTACACCAGGCGTGACGCATACGCATATTGGAAGGCCTCCCTCTAGGTGGAGCGATGACCTGGTCAAGGTTGTGGGAATCCAGTAGAGGCGAAACGCACAGGACCGGTCAGTGTGGCAACGTTTGGGGGATGGATGCCTATGTCCAGCAGTGGACATCTTTCACACAAAAGAAGCAAGTTGAATAATAAATTAAACGGTCTGTCTAACAGTTTTTTTTTGGGACAACCTCACCGCACTATTCCGAAACCACTGCAACTCCTAAAAGCTAGAATTAACCGTTGCGACCACAAGAAAAGCGGCGAGGCAATAAAGCTCGACGAGGTCCCGGAGAATAAATTTAAGTGTCTTAGATCCCGCAACGAAATTAATCAGACTAAAATAACGGAAGAGTAGGAAAAAATACAAATTTCCACATGTAACCGTTTTCCAACTATACTGTTAGTCTACCCAGATGCAGCTGAATACCAGCACCTATTTTCAAGGAGTGATTGCTTATCTGAGCTCCACAATCCAGTAAGGAAACCCCTTGGTGCTGCAAGACTGGTGTCAGAGATTTCGGCTAGCCTCTCTCTTTGTTGCAACGCACGATCAAGTAAAGCAAAACAAAATGGGGTAAAAGAAACCTAACGTTCGGTAACTATAATTGCTGTTAGAAAGAAGAAAAGCCGATTACGCAGAAAGGCTAAGTCATTTTAAATTAGAATCATTGAAACTACGAAGGGCTCTGAATGATTTGTTGATGCTCTATAAAACCGTGAACGGACTAACTTCAACGCCAGGTCTACTTAGCAAAATTAGTCTAGAAGTGCCTCGTTATTCTCACGTCAGGTCCAAGCGCACCACTAGAACATTTGTTATTAAGACGAGTCGCACAAACCTGGGACGCCATGCTCCCCTTAACAGAATGTTCATTCTATACGACAGAGTATGCTCCATCGACAACAGCATTGATGTTTTCTTTGATAGTCTGACAAAACTAAAAACTAAAATCATTGAACTTGATTTGTGAATGTGATCGGCTGCTTGCTCTTACCACTAATTTATACTGTTATATTTTTCCATTGGTTTTTAATGTTTTAATTTTAATAATCTAATTATAATAAATTAATGTATGTGTAATGTTTGTGTCTTCATAATTATTTCAATGATGTAATTTGATAATATTGTATTTTGAATCGTATTGTATACTATTTTATTTTTATAATGCGATATAATTGAGTAATGTAATTGTAATTTAATTAATGTATGTATAATGTGTGTGTCTCAATATTTATTTAAATAATGTAATTCGATGGTATTGTATTTTCAATCGTGTTGGATATTAATGGTATTGTTTAATAATAATTTAATGGACTTTTTACTCAATTTATATTAATAATTTAGCTTTTAGGGTGTCATTGTTCGATTTTAATTTGATCAAAATTTAATTTTAATTTATTTATTTTTGTTTTAGATTTTTATTTCAATTTGTGTAAACTACTCTGTAAGTGATGTGCATGCCTGTAAGTGACTTGCTTACACAGGACCTTTTCTGAATGTTTCATTGTAATATTAATGTGTAAAGTAGTCGTTGGTGTGCCTTATCAGTAAATAAATAAAATAAAACATTTTTTACAGGACATTTGCAATTTTCATAGGTGATGAAATATTGTAAAAGTCGTGCAATTAAAAAATAAACTTATACTATTAGCAAAGCTTTGTATTATTGTTTTTTTTATGCCCTATAGGCTCGCGCTTGACCACTATTTCACCTGATGGTTAGCGATGATATGGTCGAGGGTGAAACACGCTTTCCTAGAAATAACATATTCACTCTTGACTTAAAGACTCCCAGATTGTAGCTGTCGGGAAACACAGACTCCGGCAGAGAATTCCACTCCTAAGCTGTACGCGTAATAAAATTGTTCCCATTGTGTGATGAAATTTTATATTTACTTTCGTTCATAACTTTTTTAAATAGCGAACAACTCTCCTTGTCTGAAAACCTCATTAGTTAAAAAAACAAACTAAAGAATTGGAAATATGCCGAATCCAAATGAATCTAATTAGATATTTTCAATTTGAATTATTCATATCTTATCAAAGCATTGAAATGCCCAAAATATTTCAGATACTTATTTAATTTCTAGAATGCATTACGATTGAAAATTTAAACTTTATTTCTTAAGTACATTATTATTTACAAACTAATTTTAAAACTTAGATAAGAATGAAAATATGTACAAGTACGGGGCGTCAAAAAATTCATCCACATCGCTGTCAACATACCCAAAAGGCTGGCAGCATTGCCACGTTGGCTGGCAATGCTGTTTCTTTAGCCAAAAAAAAGGACAGCCCTCTGGTCTCGTGAAGAGTCGACCAACCGCTTGGCAATATCCCAAAATAATAGGTGTGCACTCAGACCCCATCGCCCTAGTGTTTCAACCCCAAACGGCTCAAACACATAATTACCAATTAAGTTGTTGTATTTGCGCCGTTTGAGGTTTTCAGCACCTGCAGGAGCCGCCCCAGCGCAGCCCTCCGTGCCAAGAAGATAGGATGGTGCAAGGGTGTCGACGACGCAAGTTGCATCCCACGCCAAAGACCTACCCAATTTACATGGCATTATGGTCATACCATCGGGTCTCTTCCCATCGACGCGTGCCAGGTCATTGGGTTATAAGACAGCTTGCACACCGGCGGTGGCAAGAGCACTACGGATGAGATCATTAATGCTAGCGTGCCGCGCAATCCGACCTGCTCTCTTACTACAAGAAAGGCCATGGTGTCCGAGGCAGTCGACTGCTTCACTGCATTGACAGCGATGTTGAGCCCCACAAGAAGCGCCCAATCACCTCACTTTCTTAAGTATATTTACTTTTATTTTAATCTCCAATGAATATTGATCCATATGAATGATATCATAAGATTTTTAAAACTTTGATTAACTTACTTGAAACTTCATTCTTAAGAAACATCGTTGCTATTTTCTCTGAATTTTGATTTAACTATCAGTTTTGTGGCAAGTATGATTGATGATAAAAGTGTCTAAATTATATTTTCTAGAACAATAGTGACTATTGAGATTACGACTAATACTATATTCTTCTTCTTTGCGTTGATGGTACATCTCAATTGTATTGGCTCAATGCTTTGCAAGTTCCACGGCATTGTCGGCAGTAGCACATATGTTCCTAGGACTACAGGTTTTAGGGCACAGAGTGCAGGAAAGTAGGTGACAGTATCATAGAGATGTTTGCTTAAATAAGTCATGCTACGCTGGCCCTAAATACAATGAGATAGGAGGGCCCAGCATCTATGTGGCTAGTCATGGTCGCCAGGATCAGGCGAGACCTGTCTTTGCCAGCAGTAGTGAAGGCCATGACATGTCCCAGTATGGTCTTTTAAGAGGTCACGTGCTGATGGTGATCACCAGTGTGGTTTTAGTGAGGTAAATCTTACACTCCCTGGTCTTTTCCCCAAAAGTCTAGAGGCTTTTTGAAGGTTTACCCACGTTAACAAAAAAAAGGATTATAATGATGCCTTATTAAATCCCAGTTCAGTGATAAGTATACTTCCAACGCAACAAAATGATAATCATTCCAATTACATTATATCGCACACTCGAAACAATATAAAAGCGTCAATTCAATACATCAATACATCACCTCTACTCTCAAAACGGTAAAGGAAAGGATTATGAGAAAACCGGCATGTCCTACAACCAAAAATTCGAAGACATGTGACATTCACCAACCCACATTTGGCGGAGGAGGCCTGTCGCCCAGCAGTGGGAACATTAAAAAAAAGTTGTTGATGATGGGGACCAAAAGCCACCCAGTTTGTCACGACATCGCCAAGAGGTTGATCGACTAAAAATGTAAGGCATTGATCATGAGACAATTCGATGGCATTTACATACATTTGTGACATTTTTCGCTTCAATCGCTATGACGACGCTTTGGTTGTTAGAATGTAACTCAAGTAATGTAAGTCTGTAGTCTCTAATGGCTGGCCTATTTTTCGGCCATAGAATGGCTGGCAGCCATTTTTAGGGTTCCGTACCCAAAGGGTAAAAACGGGACCCTATTACTAAGACTCCGCGGTCTGTCTGTCTGTCACCAGGCTGTATCTCAAGAACCGTGATAGCTAGAGAGTTGTAATTTTCACAGATGATGTATTTCTGTCGCCGCTATAACAACAAATACTAAAAACAGAATATAATAAATATTTAAGGTGGGCTCCCATACAAAAACGTGATTTTATGCCGTTTTTTGCTATAATGGTACGGAACCCTTCGTGCGCGAGTCTGACTCGCACTTTGCCGGTTTTTTAATTTACCAGTGACAGCAATGCGGACGAACTTTTTGATGCCTGTGTTTTTTTCCCCGTAAATACATCTAGCCTAACATTAAAAATATGTATGTTTTACTTGTGAAAAAAAAACGTTTTAGAAGAGGTTTATATTTCGTAAAGGAACACAAGACTATTACCAGCAGCCGTGTGGTTAGCATGTTTTAGGTGGCACATACTTCGCGGTCAAATAATGAGGACATAAAATAAAACGGAATGCACTCGGCGGTGAAAAACGTAGTTTAGTTTCTGTTCTCCATGCAGGTTACTAGGAAAGAATAGCTGTGGGAGAGTTAGGATAGCATTCCACATTTAAATGTTAATGAATGAATTATTACCTGTTTTATTTAAAATTTAAATAAAAACAGATATATTAACTATACTCTGGCCTAGATAAAAGCTCAATCACCTGACAGAAGGGGTGAACATTTTAGGTTCGCGCTAATCTGATCTTCTAGTCCTATGACCTTGGATATTTTATTTTCTAAAACAAGTAAAATTTCAAAATTTAAAAATCCCCGACACATTTTTATTTCATGCTACATAATTGATCTAGTACATAGTAGATAAGCTTTGATCTGCAATCTATTGAACACGTTATTTTGACACGATGTCTTGCGAAAACACTCCGATTCAAACAGTAAAACGCCCATAACTTTTTAACGACACGAAGAACACTCTCGACAAAATCAAAAATCAATCGGTTCATCCGTTTAGGAGCTATGATGCCTCAGACAGACACACAGATACACAGCAACACACGTCAAACTTATAACACCTCTCTTTTACTGTCGGGGGTTAACAATCTTTCATCTGTACTAATTCAGTTAAATCGATGTACAACAGGTAAAACATTCTATATCGAATTTGTTAAATTTTACTCGACTACGGCGAAGCAAAAGGGAGGGTTATGTTTTTGTTCTTGAGTCAAAGTCAAAGTTCAAAGTTTCAGTTCAAAGTCAGTTATAGAACTGACCGATGGAAGGTTCAAAAACTACATCAAACGTATCCTTATTAAAAAAGCATATTATAAAATCAAGGACTACATTGAAGATAAAAACATTTGGCCTTAGCTCCTTCTGTGCATGCAGCTTCCCTGGTAACTTGTAAACGGCACAAATATGTGGATGTCTCTAACTATTCTCAATCTCCTTTTTCTTTCCTTTCCTTTCCTTCTTTTAATTAGACTTTTTACAATGGTTCTCAAACATCTTTATAGCCCTTTGCTAAGAATAGTTACAGCACTGATAACAAAATTTGTGCCACATGTTAAATTTAGTCTTGTTATACTTATTTTTATTTACCTTTGTATAGATTATTTTACCGATTGTTTTGTGAATGTGTGAACATTGTAGGCCTTCTAGATGCTAGTTAACATTTGTTAACTTTTTTATAAAATATATAATCCTTTTTTTTTATTTTTAGTTTCTTACGAATTATTGTCATAAGTCGGGCCTACGTTGTCCCCCCATGTCTAAGTACTAATGCTGTAACATGGAAATATTGTAAAACCAAACCATTTTTAAAAGAGTAACCATGGAGTTTCTTGCCGGTTCTTCTCCATAGGAAACGACCAACCCGAACCGTGCACCTTTTGTCGACGTTTTATAAGTGCCCATGTAGGCCTATGTGAAATAAAAAAAAATGATTTTGATTTTGAGTAGAAACATGTAGTAGCTGTTACTGTTTTGTTAGTAAACATTCATAATGGCTGGAGTATAGGTATTAATGCCAGAATAGGCATACACAATAAAATAAAACAGGAAGAAAGCTAATAAAACCCCGGTCAAAGTACTCCTTTACGTCGCTATCTTCCGGAAAACATGCAGCATTGCTACGTTGAACGAAAATGTAATTCTTTGGCCAAAGAATGCTAATATGTGAATAGGAATTAGGAAACAAGTTACTATTAGCCAAGTTTACACGCTAATGCTAATCCCATCGGCATTCGGGAAGCACCCAAAGCCGTGCAGATGTGCAAATGTGTGAGCAGAGCGAGATCTCCGTCTTATACGAGAGGGTTGGTAGGTTCTACCTCTAAGTCTTCTCTAAGTCGAATCCGTCATTATTATTACATGGGGCCGCGACTTTAGCGGATCCACACCTGCGCTGTACAAATATCCGGGTAAACCTGACAAATTGTTTCGCATTCATATTGGTCGCGAGTGCTCGGTGTTGCCACGTTGCCAAAAAAAATCCGTGGGAACTTAAGGTTGCCCGATTTGGACGGTCATGACTCTCATGACCTTTATTCGGCACATTTTGTGGGGCCGCGCAAACATTGCCGTTTTTGTTAGTATGTTCGGCCGGCCGCTGACTCGGATTATATTTGGGATGGCATTAATCTCCCTGTAAATGGTGTTTGTAATAGAGTTTTTAGGATGCGTCGAGATAATGCCTGTTTTTTTTTGGTGTGCAGCTGAACCGTTTATTTCTTGTTTGGTTGCTACATTTCTCTATAACTTTGATAGTCGTTACGGGTATTCAGAAGCCAGGCAATTTGATGCCAGTCTTGCCATCACCTGGTATTACCTATTTACTAGGTTGTGGAGGTCAGATAGACAGTGGCTCGATGAAAGTACTGGTGCTCTGTATCCAGTTAGACTTGAACCCGGTCCCAATATAGTTAAAATAAAAATAAACTTTTTAATCGGAGGTTTAGGGTGTCAGCCAGCTCGCGAATATGTATCCTCCGACTGCACATAATTATGTGTTGTCTTTCACTTAAAAGACTAAAAATTAAAAAAAACAAAAAAACAAAAAAAAAGATCGCTAGCAGATGTTTTCTTGTTTACAGATTTTTAGTTCGCTTCTTTAGCAGTCGGATTTTTGATTTTTAAATTAACTTATTTGATTTACATCTTTTTAGCTATAATTTTTTAGCGAATTATTTTAAACATAAAAGTGGTATATATTTTTGTAATCACCTCCATGTTTGTTTTATTATCTCACCTATCTAAGAACATTTGGGCTTTCAAGACTTATCTAACGATGTCTTAATGATATAAACCCGTCTAGCGGTTCACGCGCGAGAAACATAATCTTTACCTTGTTGCAGTCGGGTAAAAAGCTAAGCAGATAATGGTTGTTACATTTCACTTTTGTTGGCGTTCTATCACTGCAGCTGAACCGATAGTTGTTTATTTGTAATACGTCTTATATGTCTCTGTAGATAGGTTCCTTGGGTAAGTAATTAAGTCAAGCCAACAGCTTGCTAATCCGACGTGTTACATTAATCGGTGTTCGGGAGAGTTTTTTGTTTGTTTTTTTTTTTTTGGTGTTGATGCTAAAGAGTTGCGATGGTGATCAATCTTTATTTTATTTACCTCTAAAGATTTCGTTCGGAAGAGAGATATGGTTTCGAAGGACACTGACAGATGTCAACATGACATAACACTAAAGCACTAGTTTTTGGCGCGTACAAGAGAGAAACAGACAGGAGATTGCGGGCAAAGATGGCGGTCTGGATTGAGTTGATAATTTGTTATAAAACCTATGGACTTATGGAGAAATACCGAGTGAGAGTTGCCGATTGTTCGTGTAGATTAAACTACGTGCTTGTTTGTCGTTTACGTTATTCTGCAATACGTAACGTGATTAGTTACATTGTGACCCTAAATACAAGCAAAGATGTTCGTTTGTTTAACATCTAGCCCGAAAAGGAAACATGCAAAATTTTCAAAAAAGTCTTTGTTTTCTAAATAATTGCGTTATTTACAAAAACATCTCGGGACTAGCAAAGCAGGTTTGAAATTCAAATCCTCCATAAAAAAATTGAATTAAGAATCTGCTAATTGGTTGCTAAACTTTGGCGAGAGTAGTAGGAATGGAATTAATTATTATTTTGACATTCAAACGTTTCGTTTAATGGCCTAATTGAAATAAACGATTTGATTTGAGTTTGATCTGACTTAACTTTGAGATTTTTTTAAATAATGGCATGTAGGACGAGTTGATGCATTACTCTTCTAGTCGATACAGGCTGTTAAGATAACAGTGCGCTTTACTGACAAAGTCAGGGATCTCAAAGAATTTCAGAGCAATTTTTTAGGCTGCTTATTTTAAAAAAATATCACAAAGGTCTATTCAGACGAAAACATAAAAATGTATGTAGACTCAACATTTTTATTGTTCTTGTAAATAAATCTAATAATGTACCTATTCAATCAAATATTTACATGCCGTACATAACTACATTACATTTTCGACGAAACAAAAACGGCATTCCCAGCAGAACATGCATACACCTGTGACATATAAAGTTTTCATGAAAATGGCCTGTTTGACACTGTCTGGGATTTTTAATATAAATTCTCAAATGAAACATGAATACGATGCGAATGACGCAGGACGGAATGGAGTCATTCCAGCGTCTCTTAAATTTTAAATGAAATACCATAAGAGGTGTTTACATAATATGTGGAATTTAATAAGTGACAATATTAAGACAAATAAAAGCCAAAAGCAGATTATGTTGCGTAACTGTACTGTAGCGATATAAGGTTCTTTAGGCAAGAATCTTACGATATTAGGTTTTCAAGAATGAGTCTGCCTGATATACAATTACCTACTTCCAGTATCTCAGGACGTAAGTTAAACTAAAGTGAGCAATTCTATGAGTGACAAAACGTACTATACAAGTTTTTCCGTATTGAAAGGCAACTACAATGGTGAATGTGAATGTTGTATGCGTGGTTTTATCATAAACTGTTTTGCTGGCTTAGTCATGACTGAGTAGGTACTTGTATGCCTGTTGCGTTGACTAGACGCTTTATTGGGCCTTGTCCAAACAATGAGTTGGTAATACAAAAAATTATCTCTCATTGCGAAGCGTAAAAATACTATTACAGACTATCTCTTATTACAATTACAGCTATCCCAACAAATGCGAGTACAAAACGTTTATGTAAATACTCCGGCGTGGTCCGTAATATACTGCACCACAACTAACTTATATTTTAGCATATCTGCGACAGTCTATCCGTTGTTTTGACTGCATAATTTGTGAATGCGTTATAGTGAATTAAATGCAGCTCTGGTTGCATTTTCTTGATAAAATTGGAGTTATTTGCAATTCAGATAAGTCTCCGACTCACCAAGATTACTTTGGCTACGGAACAAAACGGTTCCTTTTGACTTGAACCTTCAATTTTGAATAAAACAGAAGCCGCATGCTGGAATAATGTATTTTTTATTACATTCTAGACTTTCTTGCTTGGTTTCGTATTGTTGACGACTGAGACGTGACCTTATGGCTAATGTAGATCTTTAGCTCCTATATATCCATATTACATCTTAATATTGATGGCTTCATTCAGGTTTTTACACCACAAGATTACTTCTTCTCGGTATCTGTTTCAAATTGGTTTCTTCAACAATTATCCAAAAGCTAACTCCATTAAAATATGTATAGTGTCGAAGTGAACCCAAAGTTCCTGGATGCGACCTCAGACATTGCAGCTCTCTTCCAGATTCAGTATTCAGGGGCTGAATTATAATGAAGCAAAACTTCAAAGCCAGTTTCGGTACTACGGTAGCAAGAAGAAGAGAGTTATCCGCGAACGGCTATTGTTTTTAATGAATTCCCAACTTTTGCGAAAGTTCGTCTGAATTAGGAACATTACCTGCAGCAAATGCCGATACCAAAGTATAGCGATGTGCTAATTATTATATTTTCGCTTTTTGTTTTAGTGTCTTTTTAGTGGTAGTTTTCGGTTGAGTGAATTTTGATAGTTTATTTGTGAGAAATGCTTATCGAGGTGGAAATAAAAGTCATCTTGTCTGTTAGGACTTCAGGTAGGTATTTCGTATTAAGTGGCTCCTCCTTGCGTCATATTCCTCAGAATTGAGGGTCGCGACCTCCCTTTTGCATCACATACTCTCGTACGATCTTTCTACATATGTTTCAGTCTCTGGCGGTGTGGATAGCGTTGTGAACTGTTGAGTCAAGAGTGGTGCGGATCTGGTCAGACCAACGTATTGGGCTGCGTCCACGAGGCCTTTTCCCATCTACTTGGCCGGTCACGATGAGCTTTTTGAGGTTGCCACCGTCTTTCCTTGCAATGTTTCCGAAGTAGTCTAGAAATCTGCACAGATACTCGGATGACAGTGGATAAGCCACTCGGATTATGTGGCTACTGCACAGAAAATCTTGAACGACGATTTTCGCAGTGTGACTGGTAGCAGCTTAATGAGAGCTGCCGAAAATCTCCGCTCCCGTCAACTGGCTACCTACCTACCCATCAACCCTACCTACTCTACATACATGATTGTTGTGTAATTAAACCGTTTACGCAGCGCACGCAACGGAAGCTCTCAAAAAGGAATAATTTTGCCCGTTTTTGCAACATTTTTCAATTCCAACCAGTAGTTCCCGAGATTAGCGCGTTCAAACAAACAAACAAACAAACAAACTCTTCAGCTTTATAATATTAGTATAGATATAAAAATGTGTTAAGGGGTTTTTTAATTTGTAATTTTATTTGTGTATTCAGTTATTTAAGTAACTTTGTGTCAAAACGATTTAAAGTTATCTTATCATTTTCTTTTCAACAGAAAGACGTCCACTGTTGGACATAAGCCTTCCCCAACTACCGCATCATAGACTAGTCCAGTCCATTTTCACATCTAGCGGACTCTCGAGCCAATCACAGATTTTGCCCTCTTTGTAGGTGATTTCCTATCAGTCTGCCGGTACGTGGTCACCACTCCAGAACTTTTCGGCCATGTACGCTTTTTTCCTTTATCAGGATCCTTAAAGGTAGTTAAAGTTGAATACAAATTTTCGTTTATCTCTCCGTCAGATCAGATGAACATATACAATTATAAAATGCCATCAGTTTGACAAAATTCTTTTGTACTCGTTAGTCATGTCGACACGAACCCTAAAATGACATGCTTCAACGATTCCCATATCTAGTTCCATGCATCAGTATCGAACACCAAAACAAATGACTCGACCGCACTACTTGTTACCGTCACGACGTCAAAACACCAAGTTATCTATCACGTTGACGATTACAAATGCAGTTTGATATATTCCCATTAGGAGCCAGGCCGCTGCAACTGCCATTAGACATGGGTTATTGTGCAATAGTACGTTAGAGGAAAACAAATAGCTATAATTCGATCCGCCAGTACCCCTCAGAGACTCGTATGTTACTACTCTATACATTCGGCTCGGATATTTTCCACTACGTTGTTTGTAAAGAGTGCAGACAATTAATGGTAACTCTAAAAGGTCTTTTAGAGTGGATATATATTTGTTTGTTTACGGAATGTTTACTGTTTTAAGGTATAACATATTACTGTTCCTCTGGGGCAGTCGAAAGAATAGAAAGCATGAAATAATAAGTTGTGTCCAAATATTATTTGCGCCAGGTGTGACGCATACGCATATTGAATGCCTCCCTCTAGGTGGAGCGATGACCTGGTCAAGGCTGTCGGAATCCGGTAGATTCGAAACGTACAGGACCGGTCAGTGTGGCAACGTTTGGGGGATGGATGCCTATGTCCACCAGTGGACATCTTTCGGCATGATGTGACGTATGTCACATCATCAACTCACACAAAAGAAGCAGGTTGAATGATAAATCAAACGTTCTGTCTAACAACTTCTGAAAGCTAGAATCAACCGTTGCAATCACTAGAAAAGCGCCGAGGCAATGAAACTCTACATAGTCGCGGAGAATGAATTAAACTGTCTTGGATCCCGCAACCAAAATAATCAGAAAAACAATGCCGGAGGAGTAGGAAAAAAAAACAAATTTCCACACCTAACCGTTTCTTAACTGTGCTGTTAGTCTACCCAGATGTAACTGAATAATACTACCAATTTTCAAGGAGTGATTACTTATCTGAACTCCACCACCCCGTAACGAAACTCCTTGGTGCTGCAAGACTGGTGTCAGAGTTTTCGGCTTCTCTCTCTCTTTGTTGCAACGCACGATTATAGAATAGCAGAAAAAATGGGGAAACGGAAAGTTATCTTGACGTTCGATACATAAGTAATCTTGCTTGCTGTTGGAAGGCAAGCCTCTTGTCATCCAAAAATATGAAAAACATACATGCAGTCGAACATAGAACGTCCTTTGTGGAAAATCGGTTAAAATAGCAATCAACCCGCCTTGTCTGAAAACCTCATTAGTTAAAATAACAAACTAAAGAATTGGAAATATTCCGAAATCTAATGAATCTATTTAGATATTTTATTTCAATTTGAATTATTCATATAAAAAAAAAAATGTGTTTATTATCTTAAATCTATACAATTAAGTTGCCGGGGCTTCCCAGAAAGTAATCCGAAGATACTTGTGATGGGATTAACCTCGCTCTTCCTCGATTAATTACAATTGTTTTGTTGTGCTAATTAGGTATAAGTTACACATTTTTATTATAAACTAATAAAAAGAAAAATGAAGATCGTGCTTATGGCAGTGTGTGAAAGCAGAGTGTGTTTTGTATAAATGTGTGTTCATACGTATGTTTATGTGTGAATGTATATTTTATATTTTGTGTGTATGTGTATGAGTGGGTGTGTGTGTGTGAACGGGCGTGTGGATGTGTGTGTGTTTGAATGGGCGTGTGGATGTGTGAATGAGTGTTGGAGTGTGTGTGTGTGTGTGTGTGTGTGTTGGATTGTGTGTGTGTGCATGTAGGAGTATGTGTATGCATGACGTTCAACCCAGTGTAGCCAAAATGCCTTCCACGGCATCATAATTAAGTGTGAAGATCCATTCCGTCAATGTTTTCTTACACTCGTACAACTGCATAGGGTAAATGTTAAGTACGCGATTTACTTTATTATAAACGAGTGGGGCTTGAGTTACATTTTGGCGACTAGCAAAAGTTGAACGTGCTGAGTATGTAGGGGCTACTATATCACACCGTCTTTTTTTAAGTTTGGCATGGCTAAAGGGTAGAATTTTGTGATGTGTAATATATACAGTTTTCTGACGGAGAGCAGCTTAGAGCTTGCGTATAGAGTTTCAGTAGGGAACCTGTAGGGCTTACAGTACATGACCTTAATCAAGGATCTCTGTGCCCTCTCTAGTTCTATAAAATACGACTTAGCTGCTCCACCCCATACCATAGATACAATATATGATTACAGATTGGGCCAGTGCGATATATATTTTATTTTGAAGTTCTGTACTCATAACTTGTCTCAAAGATTTGAAAACCCATATGAGTTTTCTTACCCTCCCTATAGTTAGTTCGAGGTGTGGGTACCAGCTTAACCTTTGATCTACTACAATACCTAGGTACTTGACTGAATTTACCTTCTGAATTACAGGGCAACTACAGGTAGATTGGGTTGGGGTACGACAGGAATGTATTCTAATCTTAAAGTCAGGCGCAGGCTGAGAGTTTGCGTATTTAGTGAAGCAGACGAAGTTGGTTTTTAGGGTATTTAGAGTAAGTAGATTCTCCCTTAGCCAATCACTAACTCTGGCGAGTCCCCGCTCAGCCTCCAGCCTAACTTTAACCCAGGTCTTAGCAGAGAAGATAATAGCGGTGTCATCCGCGTAGGAAAGTATCCTTGCACCGTTGATAATAAGGTTACAGAGTTCATTAATGTAAATCAAAAATAGCGTCGGGCCGAGGACACTGCCCTGCGGGAGGCCATACGTCACGTTCTCCTAGTCACTAACATAGTTTTAAATTTTCACCCCCTGCTTTCTGTTTAGAAGGTAACTGCTGAGAAGAGAGAGAGCAGAACCTCGAAAATCTAAGTTCTCCAGCCTGTGTATAAGTTTAGATATAGAGACGGTATCAAAGGCTTTCCTGAGGTCAAGAAAGGCCACTAGGCATTTGTTCCCCTTATCTACTTCCTTGGTTATCACAGTTGCTAGTTCCTCCGTAGCATCCTGGGCCGACATTCCCCTTCTAAAACCATATTGAGAGGAAGATAAGATGTTATACTTAGTCAGGTAGTTAACTATTCTAGAGTTCAAGAGCTTCTCAATGATTTTAGAAATGGAGGTCAACACAGAAATTGGCCGATAGTTGTTAACGTCGTCTTTATCTCCACTCTTATACACAGGGGTAACAACGGAGCGCTTAAGAAGGTAGGGGAAGATACCAGTGTTAAAGCATAGGTTGGCCAGGCCACAGATCAGCGGGACTAAGATCTCCTTGGCCTGTTTTAGGAAAAGGGTAGGAATTCCGTCCCATCCTGGTGCACTCCCAGAGTCTAGTGACATCAGTATATTTTCAACTTCCTCCTGAGAGGTGTCTAGGAGAACAAAGGAGGACAGATTAGGGCTGTCTGTGTTACCAGATGTAGGGGGTACGTAACTATTTAAGATGTTTTGAGCTAAAGATTGACCAATGTTAATAAAATAATTATTAATATAGTTGACTGAGTCTAGGGGACATGATTTTATCTTAAGTAGGTCGCAATTTGAGCTCCTAGGTGGCTTATAATTTGTGATATCATTAATGGCTGACCACAATGCCCGATGGTTTTTAGCAGATGCTTTGATTTTGTCTTTGTTGAATTTGTTTTTTAGTTTTTTTATAAGGTTCCCACAGAATGTCCGATATCGTCTATATGTAATTATTAGAATTTGATTATGTGGGTTTAATTTGAGTTTATGGTGGATTGAATTTCTTAGTCTAATACACCGTAGGGCACCTGTTGTTATCCAGGGTTTAATCGTTCTTTTGCTATTCGTGATAATTACACTTTTAGAGTTCGAAAGTAAAGCTGTCTTGACCAATTCTATAAGCGCAAAGGCGTATGTATCAGGGTCTTTGAAGATGTTAAAAAAGGAGGTATCAATATTTTTTAGACTATTATGAGCATTTTCGTAGTTGATTTTGTGCTTTTTGGGTATACGAGTATTATAGCAATATTTGTTCTCAAGTGATAACAAAAATCAGGCAGTGGTCTGTTACGGTTGTATTTAAAACCGCTGTAAAAGCTTTGTTTTTTTGATAATCAAGACTCAGGAAGACGTGATCTAGGCATCCATCCCCCCTCGTGGGTAGGTTGTGAGATGGTAAAAGTCCATGCGTTGATAGCATATTTAAGTAGGTTAGTCTATTGTTTCTTTCATTGTTAGTTTCAGTAGGTGAAATAATTAGGTCGATATTAATGTCCCCTAAGATTAGAACGTTTTTACTAGGAGTAATATTATCAAGATGATTGTTAAGGGATGTAATGAAGTTACCTGCATGTAGAAATGATGGGGAACGGTAAATACCCAAGATAGTGTAATTTGGTATATTTAACTCGAGTCCGGTGGCATTTACAAGGTTTAGTTCTTTAAATTTTACTGACAATTTATTTGTGATGTATACAACTACCCCGTCACTTTGGTTAATATGGTGTTTTGTTTGGAAAGATGTGTAATTAACTAATTGTGGTACGTTTTTTTAGGGTTTAACCAACATTCTTTGAGAATCAAAATATCTACTTCATATTTTAGTTGTGATATATTATATTTATAGATATTTAATCAAAGCATTGATATGCCCAAAATATTTCAGATACTTATTTAATTTCGAGAATGCATTACGATTGAAAATTAAAACTTTATTTCTTAAGTATGTTTACTTTAATCTTCAATGAATATTGATCCATATCAATGATATCATGAGATTTTTTATACTTTAATTAACTTACTTGAAACTTCATTCTTAAGAAACATCGTTGATATTTTCATCTTTGATTTACCTATCAGTTTTGTGGCAAGTATGATTGGTGATAAAAGTGTCTAAATGATATTGTCTAGAACAATAGTGACTATTGAGTTTACGGCAAATAGATATTTGTATTCTTCTTATTCTTCGAGTTGAGTATATCTCAATTGTATTTGCTCAATGCTTCGCCACTTCCATGGCATCGCCAGCAGTAGCATATAGATGCCTAGGACTACAGGTTTTAGGGCACAGAGCGCAGGAAAGTAGGAGACAGTATCATAGATATGTTTGCTTAAATAAGTCATGCTACGCTGGCCCTAAACACAATGAGATAGGTGCGTGGGCATCTATATGGCTGGTCATGGTCGCCAGGATCAGGCGAGACCTGTCTTTGCCAGCAGTAGTGAAGGCCATGACATGTCCCAGTATTGTCTTTTAAGAGGTATCGTGCTTATGGTGATGACCAGGGTGATTTAAGTAAGGTAGAAATCTCACATTACCTGAACTTTTCCCCAAAACACTGGGCGCCTTTTGAAGGTTTAAGAAGGCGCCGTTAAAGAAAAAAGGACGATAATGATGCCTTATTAAATCCCAGTTCATTGATAAGTCTACTTCCAACGCAACTTAATGAAATAATCATTCCAATTACATTATATCGCACACTCGAAACAATATAAAAGCGTCAATTAAAACTGAAATCCCGTTACCAGAGAGTAGAGAGTATAATGGCAATGAAATTACCGTCAATCTGTCGCGAGCAATCAATGAAATGGTTACATTCTCTGTGGAAATTCGACAAATAAGTTGCGCTCGTAATTATTTTCGGTCAAATATTTGTCGGGAACCGTCCTGTTTGCTGATGAAGTCATTCGATGTTATATTTGTCTGATTCTGGCGGTGTATTAAAAGAGTTGTTGGTTTTCTTGTATAAGTCGAAGAATTGATCCAGTTTTAGTTTCCAGTATCAATAACTATTGACTGTACCTTTTGAATAACTCATGAAACTTTAAGGCTGTGTAAAGACCTAAACTAAACTATCTTTTCAAAATGCATAGGCTTGTGTCACCATCAACCCATTAGATGGTAGAGAGGCGATGATGTGGTTACCAAGTTATTCAGTCTTAGATGTTGTCCGGGTTCTCCGGTCAATACAATTTTAAGCCGGAATGGCGCTCTATGGTAACAATGTTACTGAAACCATCACAGAATAGGCTCGGGAATAAAATAGTTTAGTGAGTGTATGTTCTATACAAATGCACCTCTGCCTAACCAATCGGGGAATACAGGCGTGATGTTATGCCTACACTCAGTTATTATAAAGAGGAAAGAAAAAAAGAAAGAAAGAAAGAAAGAAAAAATATTTATTTGTGACCCGCACAGGAGACACGAGAAATACGCATAAATTTAAACAATAATAAAAAATTTAAATAAAAACCCCGTGCGAGACCAAAAAGGCTCCTATCTCAGCATGTGCAGCGATATCCAAAAAGAAAATAACGCCGCGCTGATATTCTGATAGGACCCACTATTGATGCCACTGACACACTTATGGAAACAGAAAATACTTAAATAATAAAATAATATATAAATAACAAACAAAATAGAATAAACACAGAAGGTGGGTCAAAGTATGTATATTATAATTATGTGTAAGTTACAAATCTATAAATAAAAAATCATATTAAATGTAGGTAGAACTAAGAGTACAAAGTCCGCGATGCTCAATGATCATTTGTCAAAACCATAGACAAATAACAGAGCGCGCGGACCAAAGGGTAATGTATTAAATTTCTTAGAAAGGACCCTAAATCATGGAAAAAATAAATCTATGGTCGGCTGTCAAAAGAAATTAATAAGAGGATTAATAAGAGGAAAGATTAATTTGTAATTTTGTTTCAGCCTTATAATGTTCTCACTGCTGGGACACAGGCATCCTCTCTGTGAGAGAGGTAATGGGCCTTAATCCACCACGAGGGCCCAGTGCGGGTAAGTGTGTGTGCGGGTGTCTGTGTCTGTATGAGGGTGTAGGTAAGTTTGTTTGTAGTGAACAAACTCAAAAACTACTCAACCGATTTTGATAATTCTTTCACCAGTTAAAAGCTACATTATTCCTAAGTAACATATTTTTTATTCTGAAAACGGGTCTACGGGTCTTGTGGGGTGCGCCACGAGAGATAAGCCGCAGGAAAAAGCTAGTGTGTTATAAAATAGTTTTTCTCGGTTTAGGCTAAAACTGTTGTGTATTGTTCCGGGCACATTTTTAAGCCCTTAAGGTTGCAAATACATTTACTTAAATGATCCATGCTACAGTCATCTAAAGAATTTTAATTTAGTCTTCACATATTAAAAATCAATATATCTCACAAATTAATTAGAATATAACTTCCCATGTATCGTATGCGTATCTTTGTCTAGTATACGACAAACATCCATACAAGTACAGAACGTATTATCAATGAGAGTCGATCTTTGTCTAAACCCTCGTAACTCAATCGATCAGACGGAATCGTATTGTACTCGATCTGAGTGGTACTTTCTGGAATGTCTACTGTAATATACTGCAGACTTCCGTTTACGACTTACGTTGGTATCAAGGTATCGTATTGTGTTCATTTTGCTTATACGAGGGTTGGTTCTTCAAAACGTAACTTTGTAATTCTATGATTTCTGCCCTCCTAGCCAAGTTACAAACGTTTCGTATCAAATCTTATTCTATAATCATTAACGCCTTCTATTTGTTTGGTCTGACCACGTGACTTAATAAGTTTTCTACTAGCGTTATCGATTGTAGATATTGGCTACAGGTGCTGTTTGGTTTTTACAGACACAAGTTTTGTTAATATATAAAAACTTTTTGTTGGTGCAGCTACACATTAGCGAAACACGAGATCTTGGTTCAATTCCAAAATGTTTTTTGGGATTTTATTCAACTCGATTTCTCAGTAGGTACCAGTCTTGAGGCTTGATGTGTGCCCAGATGAAAGCCGAGGGTCGCCCCCTATCACAACTGGAAATAAAATAATTAATTAGAATATTTTTTAAAACAAGCTTTTTTTCGTATTCTTTTCAACAAACCCTTTAATTTGATAACCATATTATGGCAGTGCACAAAAAATAAAAAGTACGCTATCTTGGGCAGTCCGCCATATTGCATTTAGAATGATGTTACTTAGCTAACCATGCATTGTTATCCAAACTAAACGTGTATGCAAAATTTCATCTTAATCGGTGCAGGGTAACTGCTTTAAAATTCAGTTGCAAAATTTGGCCCGAACACACTTACATTCATACATAAAAAAATCATAGATTGCAAGTTAAATAAAAGCTTGTCGAATGTACGGTACTATCTTACGGAAACTTTTGCCTAACACCGGGATAACAAGCACGATGATGTGTTGTGTATACTTTGATGGTTACGAAAATCCTCCACTAAATTCAATCTTTGATTGTTTTTCACAAGTTAATCATACCAAAATCTTCAACATCATGATAATAATCCGCTAAGCCGACCACATTTAATAACCATCATAGGATTAGTTATTACA
This sequence comes from Orthosia cruda, assembly GCA_964057195.1. Taxonomy (NCBI): domain Eukaryota; kingdom Metazoa; phylum Arthropoda; class Insecta; order Lepidoptera; family Noctuidae; genus Orthosia; species Orthosia cruda. The sequence goes on from OZ059828.1 coordinate 20,895,277, forward strand.
TTCCCTTGTGGTTACCAACAATATTTCCTAATCAATACTAGCAACAAAGAAGATAATACTATTATAATGGGCTTGCAATCCTGACCATTAATTAATTAATCAGTGATCAAGGCATTTATACACATGATGTTAACACTTAAGGGGTACTTACACGGTCGGCCGCCCCAGCAATGCGACCATGCTTCGAACATGCCCCGCTGGGTTAAACCCGACAGAATCGTATTAATTCTCGACCGAACTAGCTTTGAGATATTGGCAATATGTGTTGTTAGAGGTAGGTTTCTTGAGCCTATTATCTCTCTGATTAGTAATTGATATCAGTAGAAGAAGTAAAAATGCAGTTTTACTAAAATCGCTTCTTTAGGACATCTAAAAATATTAGCAAGAAAAACGCGTAGCGATCAGCTACGAAAGCGTAGCGCGTAGCAGCATCGTAGCACGTCAAGTATGCTTCGTAGCATTTACCACTATTTCTCTTATGAACCAACATATTATCCAACTAAATTAATTATTCTCCAAATTCCATCACATTTCAAACCAGAAACTCTAGTTGGTCTTGTCACCCATAAATGCAATATATTGTACCGTTTAAATTGTTCAACCCAAGCATCTGTTCGACGTCGACATACATACATATAGGTACATATACACAGGCTGACATTCGAGACATTCTCGTCTCTTCGTGTCAAACCGAAGTGATATAAAGAGCTTTGCACTCCTTCCAAATGTATTTACATACTCGATTCAATCTAAATAACGAGAAACGTATGCATGCTCTCTTTGTTTGTGAGAATAGGTAAACTGCGTAGCGGGATTCAGGATAAGTGTTGTTCGGAAGGCATTGATAGACTGAGGTTTTGCTTGGAGTTGTTTTCAGCAAAGAATATAAATAAGGGTTGTGAAACGATAGGTCAAGGACAACATACTGTGATTAGATTATATATCCTGATGGGTCTGAGAACTCTAGAAAATCATGTGCTAACACCAAAACCTCCCTGCCGGAGTATGTGTTTCCCGATAGTTAGATAATGGTCTTTAAGTCAAGAGTGAAAAGGTTATTTGTAGGCAAGCGTGTTTCACCGACGACCACATCTTCACTTATCATTTGGTGAGATAGTGGTCAAGCGCGAGCCTATAGACAAAAAAAACATGATTGTTTTAATATCATCCAGTTTTTCCCAGTCATAATTACGATTAAAGTGAACATTTTATTTTTTGAGTTGATGTTTATGTACAATGCCTTCGATTGATACCTAATGCCTGTAAAAAAAACTAATCTAATCAGTCGATTTTCTTTCAAAATGAAGGCACGTGAGCACATTTGCAAGAAGATTGCAGAATCATCACAAAATTGATTTGTTGGTTTCGGATTCTCTAAATCATTGTTTATATGTCTGTATGTTTCTACGTATACTTATTCTCTATTCATCCTATCATTAAGTTGCACCTGCCTTATTTTTCTCTGAACCAGCCTAAGGTCAACTGGTAGCAAAATGTCTAAGGCATTAACTCTATCTTTGTACTCGTGCATAAAGTTTTAATAAAAAACTATAATACTGAACTGCATCCGGTTAGAAAGGAAGCCGGCCCAATACAGTTGGGTATTGTTTGGCGGATTGTGTCTTTGATTGATATCATAACTGTTAAAAATTTTGGATGGTGAAAGAAAAGAATATGTCAGTATGATCATCAGAATCTATAGCAGACATAAAAGAAGTCAAACAAAAAACTTATTCACAAAAAAATAACCGAATAATGTGCAAAATAACTTTCGTTTCGGAAGTCGGTGTCGTTGGTACCTCCGTTTATATAATTTTTAGAAACGTTTGAAGTCGGTTTATTTTTTTGTAAAAAAGTTTTTATTCCTCTTTTTAGGGTTCCGTATCCAAAGGATAAAAACGGGACCCTATTACTAAGACTCCGCGGTCAGTCTGTCTGTCACCAGGCTGTATCTCATGAACCGTGATAGCTAGACAGTTGAAATTTTCACAGATGATGTATTTCTGTTGCCGCTATAATAAAAAATACGAAAAACAGAATAAAATAAATATTTAAGTGGGGCTCCCATACAACCAACGTGATATTTTTTAACGTTTTTTGCGAGAATGGTACGGAGCCCTTCGTGCGCGAGTCCGGCTCGCACTTGACCGGTGTTTTAGTTTTAGTACACTATCACTAAAAATTAGTGATTTCTTTAGTACAGTACCTAAAGTATTGACAAAATACCCATACTAACTCAATTTACACATTCGTGCTGTGTGTCGCTAAGGGGTTCGGTTGTACGCTCCATATCTGAAAATTATTGGACCGATTTTGATGAAACACAATTACACTATTCCTTAAGTTGAGTGATACTCAATCTAAAACAAAAAAAAATATCATGATCCGACAAGTAGTTTCGGCGAAATGCGTGGACAAACATACGTACACTTATGAAATTAGGCACACGTGTTTAGAAGCCCAAACATATGTGAATATTGTGCAGTTCCAACAATATTACATACATACATGTCGAATTGATTACCTCCTTTTTTTAAGAAGGTAAAAAAGATAAAAGCCGTACACCCGTTCAAAAAGTCTGTTCAATACCGTCTCCCGTTCCCCACTAATCACAACCAATCGAAGAACTTCATCGTCGACTAATTCGTTAACTTGAGAACAATGCACACTCGTTCCAAATTGGCTGCGACTATACGATGCAGATCGGTATCCGGCCATGCGTAAGACGAAATCATTCCATCCGGCTTGATCCGGCTGGCGGCCGGCTCGTCGAGACTGTCTCACATGCTTCGCGTCCGACCGTGAAATCGTACGTCCGTAAATGTGTACGGTACGCTATGTACATATAAAACAAGGACAGCACATATGCGCGGAGTGATGGTGAAAAATGCTTCGTGTAAATTGATTCGCAGTATCACTTACATGAATGCACTTTCGAGGTAGTCTAATGGAATATCTTAAGCTTACTTATAACACAAATACATCGTTTACCTACTCAATGCATTCAGCCGTAATTTTTTAAGGTTGGGGAACAGAATAATCTCTTTGATATTGAAATTGTCATAAACATCAGAAGATCCAATTATCGTGACTAAAGAATATGTTTTGACATTGGTTGTCAGAATTTTATCTTGTCCACAACAATGTCAAAAACCTATCAAAATATAGGAAAACTACCTTCTGCCAGCTGCTTTGTTGCCCGCGTGAAAAGTATTTTTTTTATCCCAAGGGAACATCATATCGGGATGAAGAGCCTATGTGCTATTCCAGACTATAATTTATCTCTGTGCCAATTTCATCCAGATCCGTTCAGTCGTCCTGGTGTGATTGAATAACAAACATACAACCACATACACATCTATCCAAACTTTCACATTTATAATACTCGTATTAGTAAGATTAAGAGAGATTTTGACAGATTGAGACTGAGATTAAATATAAGTTATTTGCCCTATTTCAGCAATCGCAGAAGCATTTAAACTGCCATTAACATTATTACTAATTTACGATTTACGACCTTTATGACTGTTACAAATACATTATTGTAATGGCCGAAGACTTTTCCAGTGAATGAAAGGCTACATCATCATTCTCTTGCACACATCCCAATTTTTTTGTGGTCTGCACAAAATTTGTCTGCTTCTTCCATACTTCTCTGTTAGCCGTCATCTCAGCAGTCACCCTATTTCTACACATCATCATCGTCAGCTTTTTTAATGTTGCCACTGCTGGGACACAGATCTCCTCTCTGTGAGAGAGGGAATGGACCATCATCCACAACGCAGGCCATGTAGGGTTGGTGGATAAAGATAAAGATAAAGATAATTTATTTGTCCAAACATGAGTTCACATACAGTAGGCATGCGGGATGTTCAAAATATTTTTTTTTTGCACTGACATGTTTTGCCTAGCGAGGCGTACAAATATATTTTACAATATTTAAAATTAAAGCATTTATGCTTTAGTAGCGGTAAAAAAAAAAACTAAATTTAAAATAATACAATTAAGCAAAAAAAGCTCAATTCATCATAAAAAAAAACCAGATTCATGTATTAAAATAATGTCAGAACGTATAAAAATAAAGTCAGGCATCATTAGTTGACAGAAAAGTAAAAAACAAATGTCAGATATAAAACCATATTGATAATTTAAAAGAATGCCAACAACGTATAAAAAAATTTCATAATTAATTAAATCATAAAATGTCAGAAAAGTGAATTATATAAAAATATGTCAGATATAAAAAAAATAAGATGTCACAAAAAAAAAAATACGAAATTGATGGATTAAAAAAATTATGTCAAAAAGATAAAATAAGTAATGTCAGATTTAAAAAACACAATAACATGCATCTTAATTAAATCTTAAAAAATAAATGGGGATTAATGAAAAAAAATTGCGTCTAATAATATTACTATCGCTCAAGAAGTCACTTAAATGATAATAGCACTTGTCTGTTAGAAAACTTCGCATCTTTTTTTTAATCGATTTACCGGCAAATCTTTATAGGACTGTGGTATTTTATTGTAGATTTTGGGAGCCATACAAAAAACACTTTTTCCCAATAAAGCAGTCTTAGATGTGTGCAAGCAAAGTTGGCTATTGTCGCGTCTATTCCTGGGGAAGGTGTCAGCTAGTCGTGGAAATAGTCCGGGATTTAGTTTGACAAAAGTTACAATTTCAAAAATGTAAAGTGATGGAAGGGTCAATAAGTTATGTTTTTTTAAAATATGGCCTGCAGCTGTCTGTTACATTTAGATTAAACATAGCTCGGATGCACCTTTTTTGGGCTTTAAACGCTATTTCTTTGTCGGTGGAGTTTCCCCAAAATATGATGCCATAGCGTAGCAACGATGCAACTAGCCCATGGTATGCAGTTACCAATGCATCTGGGTTAAGTTCTGGGGCTAGTTTATATAGGGCATATGCCGCAGAACTCAGCCTTTTACTAAGGTATTCTATGTGTACCTTCCAGTCCAACTTTGCGTCTATCATAATGCCAAGAAATTTTGTGTTGTCAACTTTATTAATTACTGTGTCATTGTACATAGCTCTAATGTCATCTTTCGCCTGGGCCCGTTGTCTAAAATGCATAATGCTTGTCTTATCTAAGTTTATTTTAAGGTTGTTCCTGTCTAACCATGCTTTTATTAATGTCAAAGATTGATTTATGTCACTTTCATACAATTCTTTATTGTCGCATGTTATCGTTATAGTACTGTCGTCGGCAAAGAGTGTCATGGGATGTTCAATTGCACTAGGTAAGTCATTAATGTAGATGATAAAAAACAAAACTCCCAGTACGCTGCTTTGGGGTACACCGTATGTAGGTGTTAGTTCGTTTGATCTGTACATTTCTTCTGTCTTAGTCCTAATATTAATTCTAGCAATTTCTGTATACTGTTTTTTATTTTTCAGGTATGACTCAATAAGGTTTAATATGTTTCCCCTTATGCCATAGGCTTCCAGTTTCTTTAACAAGATGGTATGATCAACATAGTCAAATGCCTGCGTCATGTCGCAGTAAATGGCACATACAGGGATTCTCTTGTCTATATTATTCATGACGTTATGTAAAAAATCATAAATTGCCATAGTTGTGGACTTATTTTGTCTAAACCCCTTTTGCTCGTTACTGAATATATTTTTCTTTTCAAAATATGCATACAATTCTTTATAAATATATTTTTCAATAATTTTAGACAATATAGGCATTAAGGCAATTGGTCTGTAGTTGGCCATGTGGTCTCTACTGTTTTTTTTAAATAAGGGTTTTATTACAGAAACCTTTAGGGCATCCGGATAAACACCTGAACATATACAGAGATTTGTAAGGTGGCTTAGATGTGTACAGATTGTTTCAGAAACATACTCTACCACCTTAGTAGAAATACCGTCATAAACCGTACTGTTTGTGGATTTTAGACATTTTACAATATTCAGTATGTCTGCAGGTATACTGGGCGCAACAAAGATTGAGTCTTTCCGTTTTATCACATTTGCCGTTACGTTACTGCCCGAGCCTTGAATAGGTTGGATTTTTTCTATGAAGAAATTGTTGAATGCATTGGCGATTTCAAGAGGATCCTCTGTTATTTTGTCATTTACATTTATACGGCTAATGGATTCTTTTGGTAAATTAGGTTTTGATTTGTTTATTATGTTCCATGTCATTTTAGATTTATTTGTAGAAGTTTTAATTGAGTAATTGTTTTGCGCACGTCGTGTCAATTTCATTACCTTTTTAAACCTTTTTGTGTAGTTCACTAAAAGTATCTTATTTGTCATATTTGGTTTTAATCTGAAACGCCAGAGCAATTGTCGTTTCTTTTTACTGCACAATTTTATACCGTGAGAAATCCGTTTTGGTTTTTTAATTACGTTTATCGTTGTCAGCTTAAATGGGAAACAGAGGTCATAAAAAAGTTTAAATATGTCAATAAATATGTCAAATGCGGTATTTGAATCATTCGTTTCATATATTTCTGAAAACGTCAATTGCTTCAAACATTCCTTAAACTTAACCATATTCTCCACACACAAATCCCGCCGTCTTATGCGCCAATACTTTAAAATACAGGTTTTTTTTACAGGACACTTAATAATTTGCGCTGTGTGATCTGATAGAGCAAATTCAATAACGTCAGTTTTACATTTAGCTTTAAAATTGTGTGCTAAATTGTCTATACATGTTTGGCTTTTAATTCTAGTTGGTTGGTTTAATGCTAATTTAAGATGGCAATTTAGTAACAGACACTCGAATTCTAACACAACACTATTTTTCTTCATTACGTCTATATTAAAGTCGCCCGCCATTATAACATGCTCATATTATTTTTTACAGGTTATCCGTAATATTTTTTCTATTGTTTCATAGAAAACACTTAAGTTGTTCAGTTTCGGTATTCTATAGACACACAGAATTATAACATTAAATTGAATGAGCTCCACACCACAACATTCAACTACACCAGTTAGAGACAATTGAGCAATTTGGGGCACTTCTCTCCATTGATGCCCGTTTTTAATTAGAATACAAGCCCCACCTCGTTTACTTTCTTTCCTACAGAAAAATGATGCTAAATTGTAATTGGGGATATTTAAATGGCGTTCGTAACCTTCCATCATGAAATGCTCTGTAACACACAGTGCATCAACACCAATGTCCTTTTCCTCTAAGCAAACAATTAGGTCATCGACCTTATTTAAAAGGCCCGCTATGTTTTGATGCATAACATAAAGACACTTAGTTACGAAAAAACTGCTTTTCGGTTTCCATTATGTGTGTTGGATCGTGAGATGTTAACGTAATTAGATTATTATTAGCTGACTTAGTGTTGAAGCACTGCATGTCATAGATTAAGGCTAGGAGACTAACAAAAATAGAACGGAAACCATAATTATTTACTTGACCAGACAGCCTGAAGAATGTATTATGATCATAATCAATAACCGCATTTGAGTCCAACACACTAGCATATTTGTAAGTCCAGACATCTTGACATAATGACTTGTTGAAGTTCATGACTCGACAATTATACATATTTGAGTTCATGTTATATCTATATGTAGGTAAACAAAGAATAATGTTCGTATGAGTAATTTGACTAAGAATGTTCCGTAAGTTTACTATTAGTTCAGAGTAATTTTTACTTAATTTAAAGTCTTGTTCACCAATTAAAACAACACAGTAATCAGTCATCGTAAAATCCACGAGTTTTGAGTCAATCCCATTCAGTATCTCACCTATAGCTCCATCTGTAGCTGAATAATGACAAAAGTTGAATTTCTTTCCAACAGTTTCTTCCGCTATTGAGAGGACCTTGTTGTGTCTATTTGTACTCACAATGCACATTTTGTTTCGCTTATGATGTTGCGAAGAGTGTATCTCATTCTTGGTTTTATTTACGCTACCTATATTCTTCCTTTCATTTATATTTGGATTAATTGTTGTAGTTAAATTGGAATTCCGCTGTGTTTTTGAGCATGTTACGTGAACTGTAGATTGTTTTTTTTTGTGATTTAGGTGTACATTGCTTATTATGTTTCGAAATCAAGGATTTCCTTTTGCTAGGTGTCTCGCTTGTTAATTTTTGAGTAACTTTTTCACTAAATCATGTTTTGTGTTTAGTTTAGTAACTGCATTTTTTAGTTCCATGTTTTCTAGCGATAGTATACTAATTTCATCATGGGCTGAATTTAGTTCGAGCTTTAGTTGGTCTATCTCACTTCTAAGCTCCTGTATCTGTGAGTCACTTTCTCCGATGGATATATTTGGGAGGCTGTTAGAGCTGCCATCTATCGTCAGGTTGATGGAACTACTATTATGATCCATAATATTAATGTCAGCTGTTTTTGACATATCTGTTAGTGATTGGGTGCGGTGTTTCAGCCGAAATGTAATGTTATCAAATGAATCCATTATAAATATATTTTATAGAAACTTGCCAAAAGTCCTGCGCCGAACTAGGATTTGAACTCGCGTCCACTTACGCAGCGTAGTACAAGCGCCGCTCTTATCCTCGAGGCCAACTGGTTGTTAACAGAAGCGGTTCAAATTGATTACTAGTTTTTTTAGCTTTGTACTTTTGTTCGAATGACGGTGGGCGGACAAAGTTGAACAATTTTTTTTTTTTGCCCTAATAGTAATCGTAACTAAAACACTTTTTTTTTTTAAGTTATTTGCCTAAAGTAACTTGGTGATTTATAGTTTTTTTTATCACCACACTTTTGAACACTCCTCACATAAATCACAGTACCTAACACTGATTTGACATTGACATCGGCAAACCATATACGATTATCGTTTATTTACAGTGTTCTCATTCTGAATCCTTTGCAAACACTTTCACTGAGTTATTGGCAAACACTTTTACTATTATATTAGTTTTAAGCACAATAAACATGAGAAAAACAATAATAAACAATTATTAAATACGGAGCCGATATTGTTGTTGGCAGTGCTCGTCTACCCTCTGGATGACATATGTCTTCGAATTTCTGGTTCTAGGAAAGCCGGTTTCCTCACGATGTATTTCATCACTGTTTATAAAGCAGTGGTGATTAAATAATATAGGCAAAGTAAAGCACCTGCCTGGGTTCTGACCCACGACATACGACACGTAAGTCGAGGTCATTTCCATTTTACACACTTATTTTGCTTCACTCACATGAAATAAATGATTAATTGTTTCTTAATTTACATCATCCCACAGGCTGTCTGTCTCATCTTATAAATATAGAATAGTGTTTGGCTTATGATGTGCCCTTAACTAACTTATAAATATTCATAGACAATGGTTAGACTATAAAGTACCTATTTGATATAACTTATCCAACTTTGAAACCTAAAAATAACCCGTCAAGCTGTCAGCAACATTAAGAAAACATTATCGCAACTAAACAATATCAAAACTTTGCTTCAAGTTATGTTAAATCTAAGTTAAGTTTAGACAACTTAAATGACAGATACACAGGAATGTCATTTCGACCGAAGGGTTCCAACTATAACTTGTCAAATCGGTTCAGTCATAAACAGGAAATGAAATAATACACTGTCATTTCTATGTTAAAACTAGCTCTGCAAGCGGTTTCATTCCCGTGGCGAATCCCATAGAAATCTTGCAGTTTCAGAGACAAAAAGTGTCATATGGGACTCAGCGATTTTGTGCTTTTCTTTCAGTGAAAAATATATACTTCTAGAGATGATCTTTTACTAACATTTATTTATGAACTTATGGTCGTTGAATATTTTCAAAAATGTCACAGTAATATGGGAGGGTATCACTGTTAGAAAATTTATTGAATTTAAAATAAGAATAATGGATCACAACTCAGGCAAGAGACTAAACAGAACTGAGTTCGTGAGCTTTATCTGCTATTCTGTTAAGAACTCAATTGAGTACGTCAGGACTTTTTAGCATTACAGGAGACATGGTTACTACCCGACGACATTCCATACCTAGGAGAAATTTATCAAGATTTTGCGTATACTGGAAAATCTTCAGTAGACACTTCGTCAGGTATGCTGAAGGGCAGGCCATATAGTGGAGTAGCTCTTCTATGGCATAAAAGTGTGTTTTAATCGGTTTCGGTCGTATACTGTGAGAGTGAGCGTATAGTTAGTGATTTCGGTATATATGCCAACGGATAGTCTTGACAATTTTGAAATTTTTGGGAGTTGCCTCGGTGGGATTAGTGCTATTAAAGAGACTAGTGGTACTGACACAATGTATATACTAGGGGATTTCAACGCTAATCTAGGCGCCTTATTTGGCAATGAGCTTTTGAAGTTCTGTGCTGGGCAACGGTGGACGTTTGTGGACATAGAACAAACAAACAAATAGAATGGTTGGGACTGGATTCAGGTACATATACATTCTTTAATAATGCTTACGGGACTATGTCTTGATTGGATCATTGGACCATGTCATCATTAGTGAAGTCGCAAAAGAAACGGTTCAGGGTTATGAGATTTCATGTACCGATCATTTTGCTGTCGAACTGTTATGTGACCTTAATATTTAGGGTACCAAAAGTACAGGTGAGAGGCTCATTGACTTGTAATTTATTATGTTTTTATTAATAACTTTTGTAATGTATTTCTAATTGTATTTTTTTTATGTAACTAATTATTTTAATTTCACATGGTTTGCGGACTGGTGCCGAAATAAAAGAAAAAATAATTTAATATTTACTGTTCATTAGTCCCGTATCGACATGAGCTGTACAGAATAGATTATGCTAAGAAGGATTAACCCTAGTTCAGTTGAATAAAAGAGGCTCTGTTCAAACCAACTTCAAAAAACTAGCTGGTTTGATTAAAATAGTAAGAAAGTTTTCAACTTTTAACAACGATTTGTTGTGACGGCTAAACATTTGAAGTAAAGAATTACAAGTTTTTATTTAACTTGCAATGTATGTAAGTATATTCGGGTCAAATCTTGCAACTGAATTTTAAATCAGTTATCCTCCATCAATTAAGATGAAATTTTGCATAGACGTTTAGTTTGGATGACAAAGTGACGTCATTTTAAATCCAATATGGCGGACGGCCCAAGATGGCGGACTAGTTATTTTTGTGCACTGCCCTGATATGGTTAAAATATGGAAATACGAAAAAAGTTTGTTTTAAAAAAAGATTTTGTAATGAATAATTTTATTTGTTTTATCATCATTAGTTATCAACCCATGGTGGGTTGATAACTAATGATGATAAAACAAATTCTGCGAAGTTTTCTCTGTTAATTTAATTGAATTCTCTATTTATAGCCTGAAAACTAATAACGCCTTGTTATTCATAGAATTCCGAACGATTGTATTATAATTTGGCCATCCCAAAGCTTCATTAGAGGTTATATACTTGCCCAGTGTTGCGGATCTTGGTACAAAGGTCGATGGCGCGATGGGATTCCTTCAACTGCTAAATTGCTGGGAATTAATAATCGGGCTCCCCGGGTTAATTAAGATAGACTCCAAGCTGTTTGTGACGTCAGATAGGACGGGGTGGACGTTGCCAGTGGAGAAATTGTGGGCAGAAGGACCAATTAATAAAACATTACATATTATTTTATTTAATACTAGTGGACGTCTCGCGGTTTCCCCCACGTAGTTCCCGTTCCCTTGGGAATAGAGGGATAAAAAGAAGCCTATTTCACAACAAAAATTCAAATCTTTCCTCTTTAATATATTAGTATAGAAATAATGAATCTTAGACAATCTACTTTGTGTCTGAGGAAATTGTTAAGAGATAATATTGATTTTATTGGTTTGATATCACAATCTTACTAATATTATAAATGCGAAAGTTTGGATGGATGTATGTTTGTTACTGTATCACGCCAGAACGGCTGAATGGATTGGGAAGAAATTGAGCACTGAGATAGGTTATAGTCTGAAATAGCACTTAGGCTACTTTTTATCCCAGGAATATGTTCCCTGGGGCGATATCCGACTTTCACGTAGACGAAGCCGCTGGCAGAAGCTAGTCTCTCAATAAACACGACAGTGCCACGGCGATTTTCTGATGGACACCACAAGGTATATTAGGAGTTGCTGTGGTCAAGATTAGTCTGACGGGCTTAACCTCAATGAAAGCTATGAACTAGCTTCGTTATAATTGCTTGATCTGTAAAACAAGAGGTGTTTGAACAAGAGGCTCATCGGCCATGAGAAACTTGTCGGGTCAAGGCTCCAGAGCCTTGGACATCGTCGCCTAGTTGCCAGTTTGTCAGTTTTTTACCGGTTACTTTTCGAGTAGTGTGCTATGGAACTGCACAGTTAGATTCCGCCTAGCCCATTCCATCATCGGACTACAAGACAAACGGCGATGCGTCATCGGTATATGGTGGACATCCCACCCGTACGCATAAAGCATTTTGAGAATCCTTTTATTGTGCGTACAGCTAAGGAATGGAATTCCCTGCCGGAGTCTGTATTTCCTGATAGCTACAACCTGGGAGTCTTTAGGTCAAGAGTGAATAGGTTACTTCTAGGCTGTTGTGCCTCGTCGTCGACCACATCATCGCTTACCATCTGTTGAGATAGTGGTCAAACGCGAGACTAACAATCATAAAAAAACCAAAAACAAAATAATATATAAAGAGAGATAAATGCTTTTCGAAAAAATATGATTATTTTCTCATATGATTCAGTACCCTATCTTGTTTACACCCGTCACACTAGCCCATTTTCCTCATGAAGCCTCAGTATTTCTTTAATGACATCTCGCTGCATTTTTCATTTCCCTCCAATATAAACCTTTGTAATAAGACGCGATCGTGTACGTGGATCTCATAAGGATCAAATCAATCCTTGAACTGTTGAAGAGGATATCGCAAAATAATAAAGAAGTGTTGCTGTTATTGGGTTCCACCACAAAAAAGGGTGTTGCCCTGTAATTGGGTTCTGGAGACCAGATCGTTCCATCCAGGTCAAGTATCAATATTTCTACATCAATGCACAGATAATATAAAGAAACAGCAGACTGCAATTATTCACACTTTATTACAAAAACAGTTCTATTACTTCGCACTATTCTCCTTATCGATCGCTCTTTATCGCTTCTCAATCGAAACTGACTCAGGACGAACCCCACCGCTCTTTATATATCACGGAAAATGTTTCTGGTACGTTCCATACGGTTCGTCGAGAATCTTCCAGAACAATCGACTTTCGAGCTCATTGTTCCCGAACATTCTGGAAAATTCCATTTGACACGACCTTTCGAGAAGATTAGTTCCGAGATTCGATACTAGATGGCGCTACTAGTTACTATTAGATCTTCCTCTTGTCACTAGATGGCGTTGCCCTATCTTGTAATAATATCAAGATATTTTTTCATTAATTTGAAACAATTGTCACCCAAAAATTTTATGCGTCATAGGCGACTTGCCTTAGACAGATGGTAAATATGAATGTCTTCCATCATCCCATTTTAATGTGGAGTTTAGCTATTCCATGGTTATCATACATAGGTCTCTCCTATTAATTTGAATGTTTATAATATTTTATTATTTATAGTATTCTTCTTCCGTGATCTTTTATTAAAAAAACATGAACCTGTCTGGTGATGATGTCTGTCTGGGTTGCGGATAAATTTGCAAGAAAGTCAAGGCGTCCCTTGCACAAGCAACTGAAGGAACACGGAACGAAGGTGGCTTTTAATCAGTAAAAATCTGACACGTCCTCCCACTTCACCCAGAACGGGAAAAGTCATTGTATGATTTACCATATAATGCTCATACTAAAACCACACAGGAGCAATTCTTGTTAAATTATATACAGTGAAAATCCTTCCAGTACTTACTTTGAAAGAAACTACTTAATAGACCCTCTGAATATACTAAGTAGGTTTATAAGCAAATACATACAAGGTCGAACGAATATGTTTCATGAAATTAAGTGAACTAGAACTTCTGTCGTCCACTGCATTACGTCTAAGGACCGGCAGTATTGCTCTAGGAAAACTGAACTCAGCAAAGATATTCGGATTCTGTTTAACTTGTACATTAGAAACTTGTGTCAAGTATCTTCGTCACAAATGCTAATTTATAGTTTAACTGAATTAATAGTTTCAGTATCTTGATTCCTGTGTAAATGCACAGGAAGTGTGAGTTATTATTTGTTGCACTATTTAAACAGAAGTATTGTTTTGCAGATGAGTTTTTCAGGGAAATATTTTAAATATTTACCACGTCTGCAAATTGGGCGCTGGTCAATGTAACAAAGGTAATCTCATTTAGAGGTTTTTTTTTTATTATTGATAGGCTTGCGTTTGACCACTATCTCACCTGATGGTAAGCGATGATGTGGTCGACGATGAAGCACGCTTGCCTAGAAGAAACCTATTCACTCTTGACTTAAAGACTCCCAGATTGTAGCTATCAGGAAATACAGACTCCGGCAGGGAATTCCACTCCTTTGCTGTACGCATAATAAAAGAATTCCCAAAACGTTTGGTGCGTATGGGTGGGATGTCCACCATGTACCGATGACGCAACGCCGTACGTCTTGTAGTCCGATGATGGAACGGGCTAGGAGGAATTAGTTCATGCAATTCCAACGCACACTCCCCGAAATGCAACCGATAAAAAACCGACAGACTGGCAACTCGGCGCCGATGTTCGAGGTTCAGGATCCTAGATTCGGCCAATACTTCATTGTCGATGAGCCTCTTAGCCCGTCTTTCGATCGCATCAAGTGCATCCAGCTGGTATTTCGCAGATCCGTCCCAGAGATGAGAGCAGTATTCCATGCATGATCGAACTTGCGCTTGATATAAGTTGAGCAGCTGTTCTGGCGTGAAGTACCGTCTCACCTTCGCGAGGATCCCCAATTTTTTGGCAGCCAGCTGAGCTTTTGCCTCAATGAATGGACCAAAATTAAGCGTCGATGTCAACGTGATGCCAAGAATCTCAAGATGGTCAGTTATCGGCACGGTCACACCTCTGAAAGAAGGAGCCGGGTGGAATTGGCTCCTTTTAGCGGAAAAAAGACACGCCTGGGTCTTAGCGGCATTGAACTTGACCAGATTGGCATCGCCCCATGCGGAGACTGCCTCCAAGGACAGATTCAAGCGCCCAACCAGTAGCGCGCGCGTCGGACACGTATCTCTCAGCTACAGTGCTGTCGTCTGCATACCCAAAGGTGCCGGGTTTTAGCAGTTCATTTATGTGCAGCAAGAACAACGTTGCTGAGAGTACCGACCCCTGTGGGACCCCGGCATTAATATCCAGTAGTTCAGACGAGTGGCCATCAAGAACCACTCGAATGGACCGGCCCCTCAGGAAGTCTGCAATCCAATCGCACAGACCACTGGGCAAACCGAATGAAGGAAGCTTACCAATAAGGCTTTCATGCCAGACCCTGTCAAAAGCCTTCGAGATGTCGAGGGAGACGGCAAGCGCTTCCCCGTGTCTCTCTATGGCCTCACTCCAGATGTGAATGGCATACGCTAGAAGATCCCCAGTTGACCGATTTTGGCGGAAGCCATATTGGCGGTCACTGAGGATGTCGTTAGCTTCTAGGTATGCCAGGAGCTTGGAATTAAGCACTCGTTCCATACTCTTGCAGAGAATGGACGTTATTGAAATGGGTCTGTAGTTGGCCGGGTCAGCCCGACTGCCCTTCTTGGGCACAGGCTGAACGTTAGCTTGCTTCCAGGCATTCGGCACTTTTCCCGTCTCATATGAAAGGCGAAACAGGCGTGTCAGGATCGGAGACAATTCAGGCGCACAGGTTCTGAGAACAATTGCTGGAATTCCGTCGGGGCCACTAGCTTTGTTCACGTCAAGATTGCGCAGCACCCTACGAACGTCCTTTTGATGTATGCGAATGTCCGACATACTCGTCTCGCAACAATCAGGAGAAGGAGTGGGCCGCGCGTCACCAGAATCCAGACGCGAATATTCCGCAAAAAGAGATGCAAACAAGTTTGCTTTCTCCTCAGCAGAGTGGGCCAGTGACCCGTCGGGCTTCAGCAGTGGTGGTAGTGAGGGACGGCAGAAGTTCGATTCAACCGACTTAGCCAGGGACCAAAACGCTTTACTACCCGCTGGGTAGGAAGCAAGTTTGGTCCCAATACGGCTTATGTGGTCAAACCGAGATCTTCGCATCACCTTCTTGCATGACTTGGCAGCCCTATTGTAGGCTCTCTTGCGCTGACCCACGTCGCCCGCTTTGCGCTTCCGAGCGTCGACCCATGCCAGGTACGCCTCATGTTTGAGCGTGTTGGCGCGCTTGCACTCGGCGCCAAACCATGGCCGGTCAGCGCTAGACATTGCAACGTCAGAGAACGGAATGAAGTACTCCATTCCCTGACGCAACACATCCGACACGGCGTCCGCACACGACGAAGGATCAACCAAAGAGAAGCAAGTAGGCTGCCAAGGATACGATGCGAAAAAAGAACGCATCCCATCCCAATCTGCTGACTTGTACCGCCAAACCCGCCGAGCGCCTCTTGGGCTGGGATCGGGTGGGGAGTGGACGGATACAGACTTCACCAGACAATGGTCGGAACTACCCAAAGGTGAAGATACCGACACCGAGTAGCGGTCTGGATCTGTAGTCAGCAGAAGGTCCAAGCAATTGGCTGTGTGCGAATCAACATCCGGCACCCTCGTTGCCCCCTGGACCAGCTGGGCGAGATTTAACGCAAGCGCAAGCTTTTTCGTCTCCCGCCCAGCATGATCAGTGCGCTGGTACGGGAAAAGCCACTCCTGGTGGTGGGCATTGAAGTCCCCCAGTAACACCAATTGGGCAGAAGGGTACCGCTGCTGTGCCGTATCAGCCGCCTCACTAAGGTATTCAGTGAGCCTGGTTGTCTCCTGATCCCCACTGTGCGAGCGGTAGACACAGGCGTAAACAATTTTATCAAGGCCCATGTCCACCAAAGCCCACAGCACAGAGAACCTAGAGTCCTCAAGGTTTCGGAGACGCCGATAACAGATGTTGTCTCGGGCGTACATGCATACACCCGCGCGTTGCTTAAAATTGTGCTCCAGGGTATACCCTGGGTATGTTAGGTACGATACATCTGACGGACATCTGATCTGCGTCTCCGAAAGAAAAAAGAGAGCCGACTTATCAGTCTCTAGGTGATGATGGACTGCTATGAGATTTGAGTGCAGACCTCTGATGTTAGTGAGGTGCACTTTAAGTGGGAGGGGGTGCAGCCGCTGTTCAACTTTGAACATTTTTCTCTTTTTCATTATTTGAGTGAGTGAAGAAAGGTTAGGAGAGTGAAGTGAGATGTGGCTCCACGCTGCTTACCTTCAGACACGCACTGAATGGACGCCATCATTGGGGGACTAGTCTGGAGACTGCGGATCCATCCATCGCACCTGATTGGCACCACCCGGGGACCACGTGTAGGGTATCGCATGGGGTACTTTCCTACGGACGTGGGTGACTCGGCCCCCGGATGAAAACAAAATCAGGTGCGATGGATATAGCTTCATGATCATCATCATCATATCAGCCGAAAGAGGTCAACTGCTGGACATAGGCCTCCCCCAAGCGTCGCCACATTGATATAGCTATAGCTATTGGAGCTTACTTACCTATTAACGTCGAAGAGAGTAGATCTGTGTCCCAGCAGTAGGAACGTTAAATGGTTGCTGATGCTGATGATAACGTGAAATAAACCTAAAATTTAAAATGATAAAACCATAAGAAAAACAAAAATAAAATCTCTAGCACAACACTCTTAATAGTTATTTATTTATTTATTTATTTATTTATTATCAACAATTATAACATCTTTACAGATTGCTCCAATATGATGCTACAAGTCACAAATAGACAAAATGACATAAAATTAAAATAACTTAGCAGCCAAATTGCACACATTAAAATAATAACAAGTATTCATACATCAATAAATTAAATTAACCATGACAAAGTCTATAGCTCCAGGCCTCTTTCAATAATTAATTGAGCCCTTTGGAGAAATCTCCGCAGGCTTTGCCCAAATATGTCTTCCGACACTGTAATAAGGTTAATAATACGCGCGGCTCGTGAGATAGGAGCAAACTTAAGGAGGTTGGTCCTAGCTGATGGCACGTCTAAGAGAGCGGGGGGCGGCGCGCGCCCACACACCCGTCCGGTGCGCGCAGCCGCAGCTCTTCCAGCACCTCCGGGTGGTGCAGCAACCCTAATAGTATGCTCGTCACATATTTGACCAGCGCGACGTCCCTTCGTACTGCTAGTCTGGTGTACCCGACCATGCCCAGGACGAACAGACTCGGGTACATCAGGGGATAGAAGGGATACACTCCGTACTGTTTGTTATAGAGAAATCTAGAAAACTTGTTTTGAATTTTTTCCAACATGAGACTGTATTTCTCTTCATGTGGATTCCAGATGAATGCATTTGTCTCTAGATGACTCCTTACAAGGGCATTATACATCACTTTAACAACTGCAATGTCGGTAAAATCCTTACACTGTCTTAAGATGAAACCGAGATTTCTGAAAGCTCTGCCGCACACCTCAACTATATGTTTCCGGAACGTCAGCTCCGACACCATCTGAACGCCCAGGTCTCGTACATGTGAGACACGCGGAATAACTACCCCGTCCATGTTGTACTGATGCTGCAATGGAGCACGCGCGCGACTGTAGCTCATAACACAGCATTTTGAAATATTGAAATGCAGGTTGTTGGCCTTACTCCATTCGACCACATTATCAATATCAGACTGGAGTCTATTACAGTCAGCAATATCTTTAATATTCATAAATAATTTCAAGTCATCTGCAAAAAGCAGACACTTCGCCTCTTTTACGACTGTAGGCAGATCATTGATCATTAATATAAATTCCAGAGGTCCAATATTATTGCCTTGGCTTACCCCGGAGAATGTGTAATAAGGACGCGATTCACGTCCCGCATACTCAACGTACTGTCGGCGCTCGCCAAGATAACTGGCAAAGAGTTTAAGTAAGTGCGGTGTAAATCCCAAAGCTGAGAGTTTGCACAAAAGTTCATCATTATCCACAGTATCGAAAGCTTTCCGGAAGTCAAAATACGCCACATCTACCTGCCCACCAGCGTCAATAACGGGCGATAAGTAGTTCACAAATGAGAGTAGGTTACCACCCGTACTGCGACCCGGCCGAAAGCCGTGTTGACAGTCAGATAGTTGTGAGCTCACTTGTGTATAAATACTTGAATGTAACACAGATTCAAATACCTTTGCAAACGCCGACAGTATCGCCACCGGTCGGTATCCACTCACGTCGGTGCCTGCACCCCCTTTAGGGACTGGGATAACTCGGGTGATTTTCCATTCGTAAGGATAACGACCCTCCCGCAAACACAAGCCAAAAATGTGCAACAAGGGCTCTTCAAAAACTATACGACAATCCCGGACAATGTAAGGTGGTATGCCGTCCGGACCCACTGAGCGCTTGGGCTTCAGATGCAGGAGTGCCGCGCGCAAGTCTCGCGCGCTGAGGCGGTCAACATGCACGCGCGCCGCTCCCGCAGCTCCGCCACCCATGCGCTCCGCGGCCATCGGGTCTAGCGCCAGCCGCTTCTCGCTGTACACCGAGTGGAAATACGAGGCAAAACAGTCTGCACACTCATCCTCTTTTAGGATTAAGCCGTTCTTTGTGACCTTAGGTTTATTGCGTCGAGATTGTTTGGTCCTAATAAAGTTCCAGAACGATTTCGGATTTACTTGGAGGTTCTTCTGAAGCCTGTTTTGATAGATTTCATAGGTTGAAGCTATCTTTAATTTAACGCGAGTTCGTAAACTAGAAAACATTTCATAGTCACTCTGGGAGCCAGTAGTTTTATACAACTTATGATAACGCCATTTATCTTTAATATCTCTAATCAACTCAGAAGTGTACCATTCTGGATAACTAAACCTAGCCTCCTGCTTATTTACTTTAACGGTTTTCTTAGGAACACAATTGTCAAGGACCTCATTTACTGTTCTATAAAAGTAGTTTAAAGCAGCCTCTGAGTCATGAATACTAAGTAAACACTCCCAATTGATTGACCCAAGAGAATTATATAAACCATAAAAATCAGCTTTATTAAAATTCCACCTGTGTCTCTTGGGTGACGAAACACTTTTATTCTGAGAAATATCCCGTCCACCCTCTACCTCCCGATGGCAAAGCCTCGCACTAATCACCAACGGCGGATGCTGTGTATCAACACTAATCACCGGCTCCTCAGAGAGTTGTACCCCTAAGTCACTCAACTCAAACGTAGAAAATACCAAATCTAGGGTTCGATTATTAATATTAACAATATCATTTACCTGTCAAAATCCACAGTAGGCAATGAGATATTCCAAATAGTTTTGAATTTCTACTGTCGTAGAAGGCATATTGAAATCACCCATCACTAAAACTTTGTCATGTTTAACACACTCATTTTCTAATATATGAAATAAATGCATATATTCCTTAACATCACATTTCGGCGGAATGTAAACAACACAACAAAAAAACAAAAAATGATTTTGTTTGTGTACCGTCGCGCAAACAATCTCAAATAAGGCGCTGTCCACATTGTCAATAACAACGCGATTTAATCCAAAACGCGGGGAAGCCGCCAGAAATACTCCTCCTTGTTTTCGCCCGTCTGTCCGATCACATCGTAATAACTTAAATTGCGCTGGAATTAGTTCTCCGTCATGAATCCCTTTATTGAGACCGGACTCCGTAATAGCAAAGAGATCATACGTTGATGCCAATAAATTATTATGGAATGTACTTGTTTTCGTGCGTAATCCTCGAACATTTTGGTAATATACTTGACAACTTTTATTGCTAGCTTTGATTGCCTTTTGCTGGTTTACGGGAGTTTCGAAACCACACCCATTGATTAAACTGCACATTCAATGGCCAACTGTTCACGTTGTTTACCTTATCAAAAAGGGACTCTGGCACTCCAACCATAAATGACGCGTAGTCTCTGGCACTTTTCGGGATAATTTTTTCTACTTTAATATCTGTCGATTTACAAATTCCCTCCACATGTTCACTAATCGCCTTTTCCGTTGTATCTGGATGTAGTGACCACACATGCAAAAACTTCTTCCTCTCAATTACTTGAAGCGTAACAATTTGAGTATTTCCGCCTTTTTGTATAGCATTAGCGATCTTTTTTGAAGTTTTCTTATTACCGACCACTTTCCATCCTTCAGAACCCAAATTATCTTCCAAAACTATCTCAACTTTTTTCGACGAACTCTCGTCACTTGCTTTCTGCGGTATGGACGTAGCTTTATTTCTAGCACGCTCGTTTGCTCGGCGCGCACGTTCCGTCACTTTTTCGTGCGAATCATAAGTGACACTTCTTATGCTTGTCTCACTCGCACGCTGCGTAGAAGGCATCCCGACTGGTTTTTCCATCTCGCTCTTCGATGTATCCATTGAAGCTACCACAACTTCGATCTTCTCCATTGTAGTGGATAAATTTTCAAGTACCCTCTTTTGTTCCTTGATTGTAACAAAATAGTTTTCTATCGTCTGCTGCTGATCTTCAATTTTCTTATTTTGCGACTCAATCATCGCTGTTTGAGCCACAATTTTTGCTGACAATGCCGCAACTTTCTTCATAAGGTCGTTGAACGCAGTTTCGACATTAAATTTGGACATTTTAAACGATTTTTCGATTTAAATACACGGAGCCTAAATTCACGTGACAAGGGGTTTTTGACAGTTTAAAAAAAAAAAAAATATGCATCGACAAACGAACTATATTAAATCGCACATCCCGTAGTACTAATCCGCCTCCTTACCTAAATAAAACAATTTCGTTGAGCCATTTCCATATAAGTCCTGTTAAAACAGCGCCTCTGGTGGAGCTTTCAGGAAATACAATAAGCACATGTCAGGGCCGTCCATTCCCTGTGGCCGGAACAGCCGCGCTTTGAATTTAAAATAAGCGTTCTGTTTTCAAACAAAATTTGTGAAATAGGCTGGTGCACTGAATACGGACGGTTGGGACAAGTTCTAGCTTGTTTCTGGAAGATTTGTGTTGCTTTTGGGTATTTTATTGGTTGGTTTTTGAAAAGCACGTGAGCAAAACTTATGAGCCAATTTAAGTTAAATCGTTTCGTGCCAGCGATGCAAACATGAATCTGAAGAATCGAAAAAAGGGAAAACGAATGAAAACCATTGAAGGTCGGTCAATGATTTAAATTGTGGATCAGTTGTTTCGTCCATTTCGTTCATACTTGATGTTATAAATACGAAAGTAATTCTGCCTGTCGGTCTGTTACCTTTTCACGCGTAAACCGCTGTGCCAATTTAGATGAAATTTGGTATGGAGATAGTTTGGGACTCTGGGAACGACATAGGATAGTTTTTATTCTGGAAATCATCCTTAAGTGGGTGAAGGGGTTGGAAGTTAGTATGGTGAATTAATAATTTCTAAAGTAAGGCAGCCCATACACCTATAATATTATTGCGCGATATAAATAATTGACTATTCGACGTAACGGGTAACAGCTAGTTTCAAATAAGATCGTTAAATCTGGCGATAATTATTAGGTGAATAAAAATATTCTTACTTGCAGCGAAGATTCCTAGAAGAACCTACCTACAACGGACACACCCTCACGCTCCTAGACAGCTCAGGAGACGCCCTAGGCGTCGGCAGTCGCATGCTGATTCACGATAAGGCTGATAAGGACCAGGCCCGAGACGTAGGCGCGTAGTGTTCCACGCGCGCCTTAAAGATTTGTCAGCAAAATTTACGGGGCCAGCTTGGGTTGATGCCTGTCTGGGTCACGGTTAAATTTGGAAGAGAGTTACCGCGGCCCTGGCACAAGCAACTGAAGGAACACGGGTGGGTTTTAGTCAGTAAAAGTCTGACACGCCCTCCAGCTGCACCCAGAGCGGGCGAAGTCATTGGGTGATTTCATGGGTACCAACCTACTAAAAAGTAAAAACTGTAAAAATAGCATTTTATATTTACAGCTCAATTTGATTTCCTTACATAGTCAGCCCAGCAACTTAGTAGCAAAAATCTTTTTAAGTATTTAGAACGATTCCGTGATAAAATACACATCAACTTATATAGTCTACTGTAAAACAAAGTGACTATAAGGCACGGAAAAATATTTGATTTATAGCGTTGATACAAAGTATATAACTACTTTCAATGTGACGTGATCGATCAAGTAACCAATTTTAGTGATTTGCAAATCTTAAACAAAGATTACGTTGATACAGATTAAACAAACTGCATTTTTTATAACTTATTTTTTTATTAACTTTTATACTGATTTCAAAGTCTTTTGAATTAAGTTTAAATGATGAGTCCCTGGGCGACCGAGCTCTGCTCGGTTGAAAATAGAGAAAACGACGTTTTCTAAGAATGAAACCTAGCTAGGTCGATGCAGCGCCCCCGAAACCCCCTGCATACTAAATTTCATGACAATCGTTGGTGCTGTTTCCGAGATTCAGCTTATATATATAAGAATAATTATATAATAGATAATTAACCATCAGATTAATAAATCTTACTTTTATTATAAATGTGAAAGTTTGTGAGTATGGATGGATGTTTGTTACTCTTTCACGTAAAAACTATTGATCGGATTTTGATGAAACTTTATTGTAATATAGCTTTTACATGGGAATAGCACATAGGAGTACTCATTACTCGCGAGCGGACCCACGGGCGGCAGCTAGTTACCAAATAAATCACAAAATACAGACAATATTTTAGATAGATATTTTTGGTCAACTACCCGACAAAAAAAATCTATTTAGTCCGTCAGCTATATAAACTAAAAATATTGGACACGTATAGTTATTTTCTTTTGCCACGTAAACAAAAAATTACAAAGATACAATGCGTTGAAATATCGTGTGTCGTCACGGTGTGCTACACTTTATACTGACAAAGTGTCGTCACAAGCCCCCACTCTACTAACATACGTGGATGCGCTTTATCTTTGTTAATTTTTATTTCTTTGTTACAGCAAAAAATATGGTTCCCATATTATTTGATAATCTCACTGACGGACTAAATAGAATTATCATTTTTCTACCCAGAAAACATCCCAATTGTTTTTGATAAAATTGTATTATCTATCAATAGTCAGAGGGCCAACTCTAGTGATCATTTAGACTGATCCTGAATCCAAAATGGCCGCATTCGAAGTGTAAAGTTAATAAGAACGCCAGTTATGTCGCTCATAGATCTAAAACAAAAGAAGCTACGAGATAGCGCAGCTGAGATCCAGCATACGGGGAATTTTTATTAAATCTCTGATATGTGAAGTACGTTTGGGAATGCAGATTTGAATATAACAGACGTATTGCACGGACTCAGCGGAAAATCTGATTCCAATATCACTGTTCATGATACTCAATGCAATATATCTCATGCGTAGAACATAGAAAATAAGAATATTTGTTCGTCCCAACTCAATGTAGAAAGGAACGATATTTCATATATCTGAAAGTGGGACGGACAAATATTCGTATTTGATTGAGAAATGAAAGTTAAACAGAGAGATGTATTGCTGCAGTGCTTTTTAGTAAAGGTCAAGTGAAATAAGAAGGTGGGGTAGTTGTGGGTAGATACTTTCGGCGTAATATAGGTAGTACCTACATAAATGAGGATGTTTGAATTACAAGAAACTTTTTAGACGCAACCTTTTGAAACATTAGGTTCATGGTGCGCGAGTATTGATGGCCCAGTGGTAACGGCCGTGACTACAGACATAAATCTAACCAGATAGCGCAAGTGTAGGGACTTGCGCTATCTAGTTAGATCTGTATGAAAACCAAGCGTGCCACTTTTTCACAAACTATTTAAAAACAAATTAGCTTTCCAATTAAAGAAAGCATATCCAATGCTTCGGCCAATTTATCTATACATTCTTTACAGGTCAATATGCCATAAAAAGGCATTTTTCCTAGATTTCGGTGGATTCCCGGTGCCGAAAATGCTAAATGAAAAAGCTCAGATTACGAACATTGATCGTAACTTTACTCCGTTTTTTAGCACGCGAAGTTCATACAATCGCGTCATCTAATTAAATTAATATCTGTGGCCGTGACTTAAAAGTTGTAGGTCGTGGGTTCGAACCCAAGGCGCTTTACTTTGTGTAAATTATTTCATCACCACTGCTCTCAAAAAGGTTAAGGAAAACATCGTGAGGAAACCGGCATGTCCTAGAACCAAAAATTCGAAGACAAGTGACATTTACCAACCCGCATTTGGCCCGCGTGGTGGATTAAGGG
The DNA here is from genome assembly GCA_964057195.1 of Orthosia cruda. NCBI lineage: Eukaryota > Metazoa > Arthropoda > Insecta > Lepidoptera > Noctuidae > Orthosia > Orthosia cruda. Next base: position 20,920,510 of record OZ059828.1, read on the forward strand.
CCATTACCTCACACAGAGAGGAGGCCTGTCGCCCAGCAGTGGGAACATTAAAAAAAAGTTGATGCTGATGGGGACCAAAAGCCACCCAGTTTGTCATGACATGGCCAAGAGGTTGATCGACTAAAAATGTGAGGCATTGATCATGAGGCATTTCGATGGCATTTACATACATTTGTTACATTTTTCGCTTCAATCGCTAAGACGAAGCTTTAGTTGTTAGAATGTAACTCAAGTAATATAAGTCTATAGCCTCTAATGGCTGGCCTATGTTTCAGCCAAAGAATGGCTGGCAGCCATTTTTTCCCATTGACAGCGATGCGGACGAACTTTTTGATGCCTAATGAGCATTATCTCCTCTTGGTGTTTTTTTTTCCGTAAATACATCTAGCCTAACATTAAAAATATGTATGTTTTACTTGTGAAAAAAAAAAAAAGTTAAAGAAGAGGTTTATATTCCGTAAAGGAACACAAGACTATTACCAGCAGCCGTGTGTTTAGCATGTTTTAGGTGGAACATACTACGCGGTCATATAATGAGGGCATAAAATAAAACGGAATGCACTCGGCGGTGTAAAACGTAGTTTAGTTTCTTTTCCCCATGCAGGTAACTAGGAAAGAATAGCTGTGGGAGAGTTAGGATAGCAGTCTGCATTTAAATGTGAATGAATGAATTATTACCTGTTTTATTTGAAATTTAAATAAAAACAGATATATTAACTATACTCTGGCCTAGATAAAAGCTCAATCACCTGACAGAAGGGGTGAACATTTTAGATTCGCCCTAATATAATCTTCTAGTCCTATGACCTTGGATATTTTATTTTCTAAAACAAGTAAAATTTCAAAATTTAATAAACACCCGACACATTTTTTTTCATGCTACATAATTGATCTAGTACATAGTACATTGGTTTTTGAAGTAATCATGACACGCGAGCGGACCCACGGGCGGCAGCTAGTTACCAAATAAATCACAAAATACAGACAATATTATAGATAGACATTTTTGGTCAACTACCCGACAAAAAATATCTATTTAGTCCGTCAGCTATATAAACTAAAAATATTGGACACGTATAGGTATTTGCTTTTGCCACGTAAACAAATAATTACAACGATACAATGCGTTGAAATATCGTGTGTCGTCACGGTGTGCTACACTTTATACTGACAAAGTGACGTCACAAGCCCCCACTCTACTAACATACGTTGAAGCGCTTTATCTTTGTTAATTTGTATTTCTTTGTTACAGCAAAAAATATGGATCCCATATTATTTGATAATCTCACTGATGGATTAAATAGAATTATCATTTTTCTACCCAGTAAACATCCCTATTGTTTTTGCTAAAACTATATTTCCTATTAATCGTCAGAGGGCCAACACTAGTGATCATACAGACTGATCCTGAATCCAAAATGGCCGCATTCGAAGTGTAAAGTTAATAAGAACGCCAGTTATGTCGCTCATAGATCTAAAACAAAAGAAGCTACGAGATAGCGCAGCTGAGATCCAGCATACGGGGAATTTTTATTAAATCTCTGATATGTGAAGTACGTTTGGGAATGCAGATTTGAATATAACAGCCGTATTGCACGGACTCAGCGGGAAATCTGATTCCAATATCACTGTTCATGATACTCAATGCAATATATCTCATGCGTAGAACATAGAAAATAAGAATATTTGTTCGTCCCAACCCAATGTAGAAAGGAACGATATTTCATATATCTGGAAGTGGGATGGACAAATATTCGTATTTGATTGAGAAATGAAAGTTAAACAGAGAGATGTATTGCTGCACTGCTTTTTAGTAAAGGTCAAGTGAAATAAAAAGGTGGGGTAGTTGTGGGTAGATACTTTCGGCGTAATATAGGTAGTACCTACATAAATAAGGATGTTTGAATTACAAGAAACTTTTAAGATACAACCTTTTGAAACATTAGGGCCATGGTGCGCGAGTATTGATGGCCTAGTGGTAACGGTCGTGACCACAGACATAAATCTAACCAGATAGCGCAAGTGTAGGGACTTGCGCTATCTAGTTAGATCTGTATGAAAACCAAGCGTGCCACTTTTTCACAAACAATTTAAAAACAAATTTAGCTTTCCAATTTAAAAAACATTTCCAATGCCTCGGCCAATTTTCTATACATCCTTTACAGGTCAATATGCCATAAAAAGGCATTTTTCTAGATTTCGGTGGATTTCCGGTGCCGATAATGCTAAATGAAAAAGCTCAGATTACGAACATTGATCGTAACTTTACTCCGTTTTTTAGCACGCGAAGTTCATACAATCGCGTCATCTAGTTAAATTAATATCTGTGGCCGTGACTTACAAGTTGTAGGTCGTGGGTTCGAACCCAAGGCGCTTTACTTTGTGTAAATTATTACATCACCTCTGCTCTCAAAACGGTAAAGGAAAGTATTATGACAAAACCGGCATGTCCTACAACCAAAAATTCGAAGACATGTGACATTCACCAACCCGCATTTGGCGGAGGAGGCCTGTCGCCCAGCAGTGGGAACATTAAAAAAAAGTTGATGATGATGGGGACCAAAAACCACCCAGTTTGTCACGACATCGCCAAGAGGTTAATCGACTAAAAATGTAAGGCATTGATCATGAGACATTTCGATGGCATTTACATACATTTGTAACATTTTGCGCTTCAATCGCTGACGACGCTTTAGTTGTTAGAATGTAAATCAAGTAATGTAAGTCTATAGCCTGTATAGCTGGCCATTTTTTCCCATTGACAGCGATGCGGACGAACTTTTTGATGCCTAATGAGCATTATCTCCTCTTTGTGTTTTTTTTCCCGTAAATACATCTAGCCTAACATTAAAAATATGTATGTTTTACTTGTGAAAAAAAAAGTTAAACAAGAGGTTTATATTTCGTAAAGGAACACAAGACTATTACCAGCAGCCGTGTGGTTAGCATGTTTTAGGTGGAACATACTTCGCGGTCAAATAATGAGGGCATAAAATAAAACGGAATGCACTCGGCGGTGTAAAACGTAGTTTAGTTTCTATTCTCCATTCAGGTTACTATGAATGAATAGCTGTGGGAGAGTTAGGATAGCAGTCTGCATTTAAATGTTAATGAATCAATTATTACCTGTTTCATTTCAAATTTAAATAAAAACAGATATATTAACTATACTCTGGCCAAGATAAAAGCTCAATCACCTGACAGAAGGGGTGAACATTTTAGGTTCGCCCTAATCTAATCTTCTAGTCCTATGACTTTGGATATTTTATTTTCAAAAACAAGTAAAATTTCAAAATTTAAAAACCCCCGACACATTTTTATTTCATGCTACATAATTTATCTAGTACATAGTAGACAAGCTTCGATCGGCAATCTATTGAACACGTAATTATGACACGATATCTTGCGAAAACACTCTGATTAAACAGTAAAACGCCCATAACTTTTAAACGGCTGAATCGATTTTATTCAAACATAGCTAAGAACACTCTCGACAAAATCTTTTACTATGCTGTCATCCGGAAAACTTGCAGCATTGCTACGTTGAACAACAATGCTAATTCTTTGGCCAAAGAATGCTTATGTGAAGGAAACGTTACTATAGCCAAGTTTACACGCTACTGCTAATCCCTTCGGCATTCGGGAAGCACCCAATCCTGGCAAATGAGCAAAGCGAGATCTCCGTCTAATACAAGAGGGTTCTTCCTCTGAGTCTTCTCTAAGTCGAATCCGTCATTATTATTACATGAGAATGAGCCGCGAGTTCAGCGGATCCACACCTGCGCTGTACAAATATCCGGGTAAACCTGACAAATTATTTCGCATTCATATTGGTCGCGAGTGCTCGGTGTTGCCACGTTGCCAAAAAAAATCCGTGGAAACTTAAGGTTGCCCGATTTGGACGGTCACGACTCTCATGACCTTTATTCGGCACATTATGTGGGGCCGCGCAAACATTGCCGTTTTTGTTAGAATGTTCGGCCGGCCGCTGACTTGGATTATATTTGGGATGGCATTAATGTCCCTGTAAATGGTGTTTGTAATAGAGTTTTTGGGATGCGTCGAGATAATGCCTGTTTTTTGTTGGTGTGCAGCTGAACCGTTTATTCCTTGTTTGGTTGCTACATTTCTTTATAACTTTGATAGTCGTTACGGGTATTCAGAAGCCAGGAAGTTTGATGCCAGTCTTGCCAAGGGGTATTACCTAGTTACTGGGTTTTGGAGCTCATATAGGCAGTGGCTCCATGAAAGTACTGGTACTCTGTATCCAGTTAGACTTGAAGCCGGCCCCAATATAGTTAAAATAAAAAAAAAAACTTTTTAATCGGAGGTTTAGGGTGTCAGCCAGCTCGCGAATATGTATCCTCCGACTGCACATAATGATGTGTTGACTTTCACTTAAAAGACTAAAAATTAAATAAATTAAAAAAAAAACTAAAAAAAAGATCATTAACAGATGTTTTCTGGTTTACAGCTTTTTAGTTCGCTTCTTTAGCCGTCGGATTTTTGATTTTTAAATTAACTTTTTTTTATTTACAACTTTTTAGCTTTAATTTTTTTTCGAATTATTTTAAACATAAAAGTGGTATATATTTTTGTAATCACCTCCATGTTTGTTTTATTATCTCACCTATCTAAGAACATTTGGGCTTTCAAGACTTATCTAACGATGTCTTAATGATATAAACCCGTCTAGCGGTTCACGCGCGAGAAACATAATCTTTACCTTGTTGCAGTCGGGTAAAAAGCTAAGCAGATAATGGTTGTTACATTTCACTTTTGTTGGCGTTCTATCACTGCAGCTGAACCGATAGTTGTTTATTTGTAATACGTCTTATATGTCTCTGTAGATAGGTTCCTTGGGAAAGTAATTAAGTCAAGCCAACAGCTTGCTAATCCGACGTGGTGCGCCGCCAAGTTTGGGACTACCACTGTGATTACAGCGCTATCCCCTAAGGAACTTAGCGGTATAGATCGCTGACAAAGGACTCGTCGACGTTGGGGCGAGAATTAATTGATTGAAGTGAAAGGGATTAAAAAATGATTAAGGCTTGAAACTATTTTTATAAAAGTTAACAATTTTATTGTTTAGCTTACACTCCATGGTTTTACTCGCGTCATTCCTTGGCCTCTATACTACAGAAGCTTTGCATTTTTTGGGTTAAAAAGACCAAGACAAAAGTGGAAAGATGTACTTGACTTTTAGAAAGGACTGGCCTTATGGTAGAGATTAGATATCTTTGGAAAAGAATAAGATAGATATATATGCTCAGGTAGGAAATATATAATTCAAGCAGCTATAATGTAGCCATCTACTAGTGAAAAGATAAAAAAAAACTTTTTAACAAAAAAACTAAACCAACTTCCTAAACAAAACACTGAAACTGAACTGAAAAATAACTTTCTTTTCGGAAGTCGGTGTCTTTGGTACCTATTTCTTTTGTCGTTTTTGACACCGACAAAAATAAAATTATTTTTATATTGTATTGGTTTTGTTTTGGAAGTCGGTTACATAGTCTTTTTTTTTAAATATTATTTTTATGTTTTTAGTTTTGTACCTTATATTACTACGGAAATCATTTAAAGCAAGAGGGCTTCTCATAACAATTCCATTAAGCCTAAACACGACTGGGATACATTGTTTTATAACGCAGTTCCGGTGCCTACCTTCCGAATTCATTACCAGAGCAGTTCGATGGTAACATTTTCATTAGAAACCATTTATTTAAATTTGCTTCATCACAGTCATTTAACTATTCGGGATATCTTATATCCCTAACATACCTACTTAACGCTGAGATGTTCCAGTGGCCATATGTGGTCTTCTTCATCAATTCTATTTCACCAAATGATACTTTCTGAATGTAAATGCTTGCCATGTTGATGAAAATACCAAAGTCGCTACATGTATGCCTATACAATTTGAGGAGTTCCCTCGATTTCCATGGGATCCCCTCATCAGATCCTGACTTAGTGAAAATGGGACCACCTCAAAAGTACACCCTTTCTAACAAACAAAATATTCTTTCATAATCGGTTCATAGTTGACGCAGCAATCGGTGAAAATATACAAACAAACTCGAACATAGAACCTCCTCCTTTTTGGAAAGTCCGTTAAAATTTGTAATCTGAACAGAGTACTTCCAGAGATCTTTAACAAACATATGAAGAAACAAACTACCTTTAACATTATTAGTTTGCATAAACCAGGTGTTGATAAGAAACCAGCATTACAGCTGCTCTAGCAGCATATAATAAAACTCGCTCACAACTTCACAAGCCGTTAAATATAAGGTGGCAAAGGAATTCAAAATCTAGGCTTTAGCCACAGTGTATCGTGTGAAGATGTCTGACATAAATTAACGTAGGTAAGCTCTGAATAAGTGACGAGGTGTTTTTAGGTGTTGTAAGTTATTAATGAGGGCTATGACACTGCGACTTAGCACTTTAAGTACGGTCAGATCCCGGTGTGAGGTACATTATGCACCTCACTAGGCTGAGGATAAATTACGATAATTTTACGTTAATCGGTGTTCGGGAGACATTATAGGTGTTGATGCTAAAGACCTCTAAAGATTTCGTTCGGAAGAGAGATATGGTTTCGAAGGACACTGACAGATGTCAACATGACATAACACCAAAGCACTAGTTTTTGGCGCGTACAAGAGAGAAACAGACAGGAGATTGCGGGCAAAGATGGCGGTCTGGATTGAGTTGATAATTTGTTATAAAACCTATGGACTTATGGAGAAATACCGAGTGAGAGTTGCCGATTGTTCGTGTAGATTAAACTACGTGCTTGTTTGTCGTTTACGTTATTCTCCAATACGTAACGTGATTAGTTACATTGTGACCCTACATACAAGCAAAGATGTTCGTTTGTTTAACATCTAGCCCGAAAAGGAAACATGCAAAGTTTTCAAAAAAGTCTTTGTTTTCTAAATAATTGCGTTATTTACAAAAACATCTCGGGACTAGCAAAGCAGGTTTGAAATTCAAATTCTCCACAAAAAAATTGAATTAAGAATCTGCTAATTGGTTGCTAAACTTTGGCGAGAGTAGTAGGAATGGAATTAATTATTATTTTGACATTCAAACGTTTCGTTTAATGGCCTAATTGAAATAAACGATTTGATTTGATTTGAGTTTGATCTGACTTAACTTTGAGATTTTTTTAAATAATGGCATGTAGGACGAGTTGATGCATTACTCTTCTAGTCGATACAGGCTGCTAAGATAACAGTGCGCTTTACTGACAAAATCAGGGATCTCAAAGAATTTCAGAGCAATTTTTTAGGCTGCTTATTTAAAAAAATATATCACAAAGGTCTATTCAGACGAAAACATAAAAATGTATGTAGACTCAACAATTTTATTGTTCTTGTAAATAAATCTAATAATGTACGTATTCAATCAAATATTTACGTGCCGTACATAACTACATTACATTTTCGACGAAACGAAAACGGCATTCCCAGCAGAACATGCATACACCTGTGACATATAAAGTTTTCATGAAAATGGCCTGTCTGACACTGTCTGGGATTTTTAATATAAATTCTCAAATGAAACATGAATACGATGCGAATGACGCAGGACGGAATGGAGTCATTCCAGCGTCTCTTAAATTTTAAATGAAATACCATAAGAGATGTTTACATAATATGTGGAATTTAATAAGTGACAATATTAAGACAAATAAAAGCCAAAAGCAGATTAGGTTGCGTAACTGTACTGTAGCGATATAAGGTTCTTTAGGCAAGAATCTTACGATATTAGGTTTTCAAGAATGAGTCTGCCTGTTATACAATTACCTACTTCCAGTATCTCAGGAGGTAAGTTAAACTAAAGTGAGCAATTCTATGAGTGACAAAACGTACTATACAAGTTTTTCCGTATTGAAAGGCAACTACAATGGTGAATGTGAATGTTGTATGCGTGGTTTTATCATAAACTGTTTTGTTGGCTTAGACATCACTGAGTAGGTACTCGTATGCCTGTTGCGTTGACTAGACGCTTTATTGGGCCTTGTCCAAGCAATGAGTTGGTAATACAAAAGTTATCTCTCATTGCGAAGCGTAAAAATACTATCACAGACTATCTCTTATTACAATTATAGCTATCCCAACAAATGCGAGTACAAAACATTTATGTTAATACTCCGGCGTGGTCCGTAATATACTGCACCACAATTAACTTATATTTTAGCATATCTGCGACAGTCTATCCGTTGTTTTGACTGCATAATTTGTGAATGCGTTATAGTGAATTAAATGCAGCTCTGGTTGCATTTTCTTGATAAAATTGGAGTTATTTGCAATTCAGATAAGTCTCCGACTCACCAAGATTACTTTGGCTACGGAACAAAACGGTTCCTTTTGACTTGAGCCTTCAATTTTGAATAAAACAGAAGCCGCATGCTGGAATAATGTATTTTTTATTACATTCTAGACTTTCTTGCTTGGTTTCGTATTGTTGACGACTGAGACGTGACCTTATGGCTAATGTAGAACTTTAGCTCCCATATATCCATATTACATCTTAATATTGATGGCTTCATTCAGGTTTTTACACCAAAAGATTATTTCTCTTCTCGGTATCTGTTTCAAATTGGTTTCTTCAACAATTATCCAAAAGCTAACTCCATTAAAATATGTATAGTGTCGAAGTGAACCCAAACTTTCTGGATGCGACCTCAGACATTGCAGCTCTCTTCCAGATTCAGAATTCAGGAGCCCCCGGCTGAATTATAATGAAGCAAAAACTTCGAAGCCAGCTTCGGTACTTCGGTAGCAAGAGGAAGAGAGTTATCTGCGACCGGCTATTGTTTTTAATGAATTCTCAACTTTTGCGAAAGTTCGTCTGAGTTAGGAACATTACCTGCAGCAAATGCCGATACCCATGTTGAGCGATGTGCTAATTATTATAGCATCGCTTTTTGTTTTAGTGTCTTTTTAGTGGTAGTTTTCGGTTGAGTGAATTTTGATAGTTTCTTTTTGTGAAATGCTTTTTGTGTTAGGTATTTTATATTAATGGGATCCTCCTTGCGTCGTATTCTTCAGTATTGAGAGTAGTGACCTCCCTTCTGCATCACTTTCTCTCGTACGATCTTACTCCATCAGTTTCTGTCTCTGGCGGTGTGGAGGGCATTGTAAACTGTTGAGTCAAGAACGGTTCGGATCTAGTCAAACCAACGTATTGGGCTGCGTCCATGAGGCCTTACCCACGTACTTTGCTGTTCACGATGAGCTTCTCGAGGTTGCAACCGCCTTTCCTTGCAATGTGACCTAAGTATTCTAGAAATCTGCGCAGACACTCAGACGACAGTGGGTAAGCCGCTCGGATTAAGTGGCTAATGCACAGTGGTTTGTAGCAGCTGGATGAGAGCTACCGAAAATCGAGACAATTGGCGATTGAAGATATCTATGTCTAGTAATGTATAGAGAACTGCTATATTCTGATGATGATGACGATGATACAGTTGATCTATCTAACAAGTGTAGCAAACTAACACTTGACAGATCCATTGCAGGTCACACGATGTTTTCTTATAAGAAGCCGTTTCCAGGTCGGCACCTATACACGAGTTTACACGACCACATAATGCTCTCATCTCTTCGTAAGTACGAAAATTATACACATTTTAAATCCACTAAGCAACATAACAGTTTATTTATCAGACTCCTACGCACAGAATAACACTTAACATAACTTTAGAATAACATTATTGAAGCCTAAAGCATCTCATTTGCCTGCCTACCTTCCAAATTTTACGATTTCCGGCACCAAGATGTTGATAAACCTTTTGTTTACAATATACAGTGGTTAAAGAACTTTATGGCTAATGAAAAAGTGTACATTTTAAGACAAGCTGTTAATAAGTAAGTTTAACAGCTTAAACAGATTCACCTGTATAGCCCCGCGGTTACTTTAAAGCTTTAAAGAGATTTTACTCGCAGCGAGTAGAGTTCGCATTTGTTTATTTTTGGATTTCTATGTTTTAGTTCTGTCCTTATGTTTTAATTGTTTTTAACACCCGGTGGAAAAAGAGAGGTGCTATTTAATAAGTTTGATGTGTGTACCTGTTTATGGATGTACCTGTCTGTGGCGTCATAGCTCCTAAACGGACAAACAGTTTTTTTTTTAGGTGACTTTATCGAGAGTGTTCTTAGCGTTTGATGAAAATCGGTTTAGCCGTTCAAAAGTTATGTGCGTTTTACTGTTTGAATCGGGCTATTTTCGCTAGATATCGTTTGTATATGTTTACTGTGATCGAAGCGTGTCTACTTCTAGATAAATTATGTAGTATGCATTAAACAAGTGTAGGGGTTTTCAAATTTGATTTGTGTTTTCAGTTAGTTAAGTAACTTTGTCTAAAAAACAGGTTAAAGTTAACTTATCATTTTCTTTTCAACAGAAAGACGTCCACTGTTGGACATAAGCCTTCCCCAACTACCGCATCATAGACTAGTCCAGCCCATTTTCACATCTAGCGAACTCTCGAGCCGATCACAGATTTTGCCCTCTTTGTAGGTGATTTCCTATCAGTCTTCCGGTACGTGGTCACCTCTCGGCCATGTACGCTATTTTCCTTTATCAGGATCCTTAATGGTAGTTAAAGTTTAATACAAATTTTCGTATATCTCTCCGTCAGATTAGATGAACATATACAATTATAAAATGCCATCAGTGTGACAAAATTCTTTTGTACTCGTTAGTCATGTCGACACGAACCCTAATGACATGCTTCAACGATTCCCATATCTAGTTCCCTGTATCAGTATCGAACACCAAAACAAATGAATCGACCGCACTACTTGTTACCGTCACGCCGTCAAAACACCAAGTTATCTATCACGTTGACGATTACAAATGCAGTATGATATATTCCCATTAGGAGCCAGGCCGCTGCAACTGCCATTAGACATGGGTTATTGTGCAATAGTACGTTAGAGGAGAACAAATAGCTGTAATTCGATCCACCAGTACCCCTCAGAGACTCGTATGTTACTACACTATACATTCGGCTCGGAAATTTTCCACTACGTTGTTTGTAAAGAGTGCAGACAATTAATGGTAACTCTAAAAGGTCTTTTAGAGGGGAGATATATTTGTTTGTTTACGGAATGTTAACTGTTTTAAGGAATTATTACTGTTTCTCTGGGGAAGTCGTAAGAAAATAAATAATGAAAGAAATGATTTTATTTGCGTTAGGCGCATATGCTTATTGGAAGGCCTTCCCTAGGTGGGGCGATGACCTGATCATGACTGTAGGATTCCGGTGGATGCGAAACGCACAGGACCGGTCAGTGTGGGAACGCTATCGGGAGGCCTATGTCCAGCAGTGGACGTATTTCGGCTGAGATGATGATGATGATTTGACGCATACAAAACAAGCAGGTTTGAATGATAAATGAAACGATCTGCCTAACCGCTTTTTTTGCAACTTCTGTATGCCAGAATGAATTGTGGCCAGTTGCCATTCACATCTGGAGAGAGGCCATTGAAAAGCACGGGGTAGCGCTTGTCGTCTCCCTCGACATCTCGAAGGCTTTTGACAGGGTCTGGCATGAAAGCCTTATTGGTAAGCTTTTTTCATTCGGTCTGCCCAGTGGTCTGTGCGATTGGACTGCAGACTTCCTAAGGGACCGGTCCATTCGAGTGGTTATTGATAGCCGCAGGTCTGACCAACTGGGTATTAATGCCTCTACACCAATGCTAATCGGTAAAGATGTGGTGGAGAGCATCCACCAATTAACGTACCTCAGGAGCGTCGTGTCAGAGACTAGAGCAACTGAACAGTACATCACTTCACGGATCGCCAAAGCACGAGCAGCCTTCGCGCAGCTGAGACCCATTTGGCAATTGCGGAAACTGACCCGAAGGGTTAAACTAAAACAAAGATCTTCAGGTCCAATACCAAATCCAAGCTGCTCCACGGGTGCGAAACGGTAACAAATGATATCTCACATCAAATCCAGGTCTTCGTCAACCGATGTCTTCGTCGTATCCTTGGTATATATTGGCCCGAGACCATTTCTAAAGAAGTTGGAGAGATGCCATGCGTGCCTGATCGACAGCCAGATTACGCGTCGTAAATGGAAATGGAATGGTCACACGCTCCGGAGGGATTCCGATCACATTCCTAAACAGACCATGAATTGGAATCCTCAAGGAAAAATGTATCGTGGCTGTCCCCGCCACCGTCTTTGAAGCGCCGTGCATCGGAATGACGCGGCGCGAGGTGAAGTGTGGAACTCAAAACCGGTCCCGATGGAGGACTACTGTTGTTGCCCTCTGCCTCAGCTAGGGGACATAGGACCTTAAGTCAAGTTTAGTTGTTAATAGTTACAGTGCAGTGTCGAGATTTTACTTGCTTTGTGATTCTTTATGTGCGATTCAAAAATAGTCAAAATCAATTAAGAGAACCTAAGAAACAAAGTGGCAATCTATCAGTAAACACGATTGTTTATCATGAAGCTTTAGACAAGTGGCATTCGATGTCAGCGATGTCGATAGTCAGAATCTCAAAATGATTGATCACGTGATTTTTCGATATCGCTTGTCAATCCCATACAATTTTGCCCTTTTGAAAATCGCTATCGCCACGCTTTCGAGAAAAGAATGTCTTGTCTAGGCCTTAGCCTCTGTTCATTTTGGAATTTGGACAATTATTTGTTTATTGTCACTTTTCTAGAGCCCAAGGAGTCAGAATTGTATTTGCAAAGTTTGTTTACAAATAGCGTTTCTTTGAAGTAGGGCTTTAATCTTGTGTCTACGTAACAGCCTGTTATTAGAATATCTGTGTATTGGGTACCTACGTATTGTTTTTCGTTTTTAGACACCGACTTCGGAAAATAAAGTAACTTTTCGCTTTGTAGTGTTTTTTTGGAAGGCGGTTTTGGTACCTCAAATTACCATGAAAATTATAATCAAAATACATCTCGTACAATTCCAATAAGCCCAAACAAGATTAGGCCAATTGTTTTATTTCGGCGTTCCAGTGCATACCTTCCGGCATCATCATCGGATCAGCTCGATGTTACCATTTATTTATATGCTTCATCAAAGTCAGTTAACTATGCGAGATATCTTATACCCGTGACATTCTTATCATTAAGGAGTTCCAGTGGCCATCCATCTGTGGTCTTCTTCATCAGTTTCACTTCATAAAATGATACATTCTGAGTGCAAATGATTACATTGTTGATAAAAATACCAAAATCACTATATGTATGCCTATAATATTTGAGGACAATTGGCGGAGTAATCGCGTTTGTTACGCGATTACTCCGCCACAAAAAGAACATACAGTCGAATTGAGAACCACCTCCTTTTTAGAAGTCGGTTGAATAGATCAGTTATAAAGAAATTGCCCAAAACTCAATGTCATCCGCAAACCCGCACATCGCCCGCGTGTTTTTCTCTCTCAGAAAGGAAGCGTGTCCCAGCAACAGGGCAATTTAAGGCTGATTATGTTGAAGTATCTTATTTGCCAACGTTCTTGACTGATCGAAATCATTCATCATCGTGGTATTTAAGTTAATTTGTCGTGATGGTCCAGTGGCTGGGATCTCGCCTCTTGGGCTTGAGGTTGTGGATTCAAATCTGGGCAAGTACCAATGTGACTTTTTCAAATTCATATGTACTTTCTAAGTTTATCTTGGACAACATTTTTTGGTAAAACATCGTGAGGAAACCTGGACTTATATAGTAATGGTAGTCTGGAACAGCCAAGTCAGATGTGGGGTTCCCAGAGGCGGCTTAATTAACTCTGCCACCAGAGGTAGCCACATCCACGAAGAGAAGAGAGTTAATTTATATTTTATCAGGTATATATCTACGTAAGCATGAAAATTATTAGATAACAGTGTTTACATAAGCACCCACCTGTAGTAAGTCTAATATCGAATTTAAATTCTACTTTACGAGACGTGATACATTTTAATGTCCTTCAATTTGTTGACTTAGATTGGCAAACATAGACAGAACATGGAAAGGTTATTTCATAAAAAACCGGCCAAGTGCCATTATCGTAAAAACAGCAAAAAAATAACGTTTGTTGTATGGGAGCCCCACTTAAATATTTATTTTAGTCTGTTTTAGTATTTGTTGTAATAGCGGCAACAGAAATACATCATCTGTGAAAATTTCAACTGCCTAGCTCACCCGTGTATATCATGAACCGTGGTTCAAGAGATACAGCCCGGTGATAGACAGGCAGACAGACGGACAGTGGAGTCTTAGCAATAGGGTCCCGTTTTTACCCTTTGGGTACGGAATCCTAAAAAGACTAAATCAATTGACTAGGCAAAGTAAATTCGTACCTAGAGCTTCATGTATGTAATATATTACGTTTTGTCTGGATTTGAATACGTAAAGAACGATTCCCAAGTGGAATTGGAACTCAAAACTGTACAGTAGGTGCCTGTTTATTGCAGGCAGCCGACTATACAGACGGTACAAAATAGATAGCTGCAGAAGGTCCACTTCATAACAACGCACAGCCGCACGGTTTGATTCGGTTTGACGCTTGCTCTGAACAACGGATCTGCCAAATACCAGCTTGATGCACTTGAGTCGATTGACAGACGGGCCAAGATGCTTATTGGCAACGATGCACTGGTCGCGTCAAAGTTCCAGAGCCTCGAACATCAACGCCGAGTTGCCAGCCTTTCGGTTTTTTATCGGTTACATTTGGGGAGTGTGCGACGGAACTGCACAATTTGATTCCGCCTAGCTCTTTCCATCATCGGACTACAAAACGTACGGCAATGCGCTATCGGTACATGGTGGACATCTACCCTTACGGATAGAGAGTTTTGCTGATACTTTCATTGTGCGCACAGCTAAGTAGTGGAATTCCCTACCGGAGTCTTTGTTTCCTGAGAGCTACAACAGTAACATAAAATAAAATAAATTATTCGAAAACCAAAAGATCCGACTGCTTCAGAAGCGAACTAAAAAGACGTAAACAAGAAGAAAATCATGCTGTGCAGTCGTAGGATACATATTCCCGAGTAATTGCGAGATGCCGTTTAAAAAAAAAACAATCAAACAAGTCAATCGCGAGCTGTCGGACCAAAACCAGACGCATCCTCCGCCTGTACAGCATGATTTTCTTCTTGTTTACGACTTTTTAGTTCGCTTCTTAAGCAGTCGGATTTTTAATTTTTTAACCGTCTTACCAAAAAGGAGGAGGTGCTATGTTCGACTTTATGTTTGTTTTTTAGGGTTCCCACAGGGTAAAAACGGGACCCTATTACTGAGACTCCGCGGTCCGTCTGTCTGTCTGTCTGTCTGTCTGTCACCAGGCTGTATCTCATGAACCGTGAAAGCTAGACAGTTGAAATTTTCACAGATGGCGTATGTCTGTTGCCGCTATTACAACAAATACTAAAAACAGCATAAAATTAATATTTAAGGGGGGCTCCCATACAAAAAACGTGTCTTTTTGCCGTTTTTTGCGATAATGGTACGGAACCCTTCGTGCGCGAGTCCGACTCGCACTTGGCCGGTTTTTCATTGTTTATGTATATTCCGTCAATTGTGGACCGATATAAAAAATATATAATATCTCTGTCAATTGTGGACCGATTATGGAAATTCTTCTTTTTTTGTATGAAAGAGCATATTCTGAATTTGGTCCCATTTTAATTTGGTGAAGATTTGATGAAGAACTTCGGAGATATACAACAGAACTCTTCAATAAATAACGGCAAATCTCTCGGGATTGCTGCAATCGCATCTCTGTTTATTGTTTATACCATTTCAGAACATAACATCACGCGAATACGTTCTAAAGGGGTACGCAGATGCGTACAGTTCACCTTGGTACACTCTGATTTCACCGGATATATTCAGTTTCATGGAAGTCGGTCTCCATAACGCAAAAAATTGGTACGCAAACCAAAGACACTGCCAAAAATAAAGTTATTTTTCACTTTGTAGTTTTGTTATTTGGAAGTGGGTGGTATTTTTTTGTAAAATAGTGTTTTTTTAATTATTTTTCAAGCGTAACCGGACTCTAATTATGTACAACTAATGCCATTCACAAGTACAATGACACTTGCTCACCTACGTAAAGCTTCTTCATATATGCGCGCGTTTTCGGTCGTTGTATGGAGCTATGGAAACAACCTTCTGTGCCTAAACATTTTGTACCGACAGCTTCGCTGGGAATAAATCTATTTGATTGCTTTGCGTGATCTCTGGCGGCTGAAACAAGCCTTTAAACTGTACACATGTTGCCAATAGTTTCCGAATAGCTAGCAGAATATTTGGTATAGTCAACTTTATGAAATGAACAGTTCGGAGAAAAATGCAAGCGTGTGTTTCGATGTTTGCAAGCGAAATGTATGAATTTGTAAATGAGAGAAAAATATTTTGTGGATTTGTTGTACCGTGAGATTATTGGATGAAACTTTTCGTGGTATTTATCAATTGGATTAAAATAAAAAGATTGCATGAAAAGTAAAATTACACACAATGAAACCATCGCCAACGATTTGGCCCAAAGCATGATCAATAAAGAATTTTTACAATTTTGTGTGCCAATGTTTTAATTTTTTGGTGTCAATTTGATATGACGTTGATTATAATAAAATGTATGTGTTATTGAAGTTATCTTGAAAATGAGCCTAACACTAATAAACGTGAAAGTTTCTTAGGATGGAAGGATGGATGTTTGTTACTCTTTATCGCAAAAAATACCTAACGGATTTTGATGAAACTTCATAGAAATATAGCATCAGAATAACACGTAGGTTAAAATTTACTATTAATACGACGCGGGCAGAGCCTCGGACGGCAGCTAGTGGAATTAAATTGTAAGTTTTTTGTGATATTTTGTAGTTAGAGTAAAAGCTTTTGTTCTTTCAAACAAGTAGTTCCGTTAATGATGACTTACCATGAGTGTAAAGATGTGAATAGATTTAATACGAAAGAGACAAAAAAATACTGTAAACCAAAACATCCCTTCCAAATTCAAAATCGCTTTGTTTTTCACACCCAATATGCTCAACACGGTACAGCTACATAAAAATGTGCAACATTACCGATTGTATCTGTCGTGATTTAGATACATTCGGTAACAAAAGCGTTTATTCGCACACCACAAAGCCTGGGCCGGCTCGTAAATAACACGACCACTCTATCCCATGTAACTACAGAGATCATTGGTTCTCAACCAGTGGTCCACAAGAACTAAAATATGGTCCGCAAAAGGATTAAAATTAAAAACTTATCAACATATCTCACATTAGTGCAAAATGTGTTTTTTTATTAAGGTTGTATTTTCTGTAACAATATATTTGTTAGTGTTTTTTAGTATGTTTTACACTAACCTAGTTAGTAGAGTTGAAATTTTAGATTAACTTAACTTAGTTTATACTCAAACTGGCTTAAGCTGGATAGCAAAAAATATCCTAAACCGATGTCTGATAATGTCTTAAATAATTATGTAAAATAGTTATGTGTTTGTAAATAAAGGCTATGTGAATACTTTATACTCAAAAGCATATTGTGGCGTCCTAAAATAAATAATATTAAACGAGTGCACTAAGCATTACTTTATTTCTTAAAATATTATATGTTGTATGCTGGTATGATTGTAAGAGACAATAAGTATGTATTGGCTTATGTCTTATCACCATCATCAGCTCTTTAATATTTCCACTACGGGGACACAGGCCTCCTATCTTTGAGAGGGAATGGGGCTTAATCCACCACCCGGGTCCAGTGTGGGTTGGTGGCAGTCACAAGTCTTCGAAATTTGGTTTGAAGACATGCCGAAAACTCACGATGTTTTCCTTTACCGTTTTTAGAGCAGAGGTGATGAAATAATTTACACAAAGAAATGTGCCTGCCTGGGTTCAAGCCCACGACTTAAATTATAGGTAGGTACGTAAAACAATAGAGAAAATGTATGGCGTTTTTTTATTTGCTAAATAATATACTTATTAGTCTAGTGACAAATATAAAAGAATTTCCAAATATCTTCAACAGCGATGAAATAATAAAGTTGGCAATAAGAGAAATCCGACATGACGTCAAATTCTAGTCCATACAGCTACCATAGAATATAGAAATCGTTTTCACGAGAGGGACATAGATATAGGTACATATTTGTTTAAAATTGTTATATCTCGTTTGTTTTTCGATCAATATTGATTATGTTTTACTATCAATTTTTTACACGCGAGCGAAGCCGCGGGCAGGAGCTAGTATAGTTTAATTTAATCCAAATTTAAACTAAAAAATAGTAGAGATTTCAACTTTTTATTTTAAAATATTATGGACTGCGAAAACCTGATTCCGTCAATAACACAGAGTACTTTTTGTATATATTATTATGTGAAACGACCGGGCATTCCTAGCGTGAGGAGGTATCACTTTGAATAGTATGTTCTAGTTCACGTAAACATATTCAATAAATTGTACGCTGACAGTAACATTTTGATCCGATATTAATTTATTTGTTGATTTATTGGTAAACTGATTAGAAAACAAATACTGTTTGCTATATATTGCTTATTGAGTACTATTGAGTAACATTTTTAAGCTATTGCATAGCTTCTATCGCGGGCCTTGAGCGTGGAGACCGAATCCAGAAATTCCGTAACGAAAAATTCCGTAACGAAATGTGACAATGGTGATCAATGTGGACCTTATGCTAATAATTATATTTTTGTTTTGTTTTTTAGAGTTTTAGTAATCGGAAATAAATGGGGGTTTGGCTCGCTACGTTTTCGAGTTTTAACGTTTTTAATTTAAAGGCTCAAATTCGCTTGGCAATGTCAAGTTAAAATAAGAATTTTTATTATGACGGATGTAGGAAATATTTTTATGTTCTATTGAAGTTGAGGTTCTTTATTTGTATCCTATTTTAAATTCCACCGCGTTCAATGTAGACTTTATGTATGTGGGAATAAGGGTCACTTTGAAAAAGCGACCTTATTGTGGTATACATAGGGGTCACTATTTAAATTTATTATTTGGAGAAAAGGTAAAAAATATGATAATAAGGGGGTTGTTAGAGGGTGGCGTTAAGGGTTTATTATTGTGGGTGGACCGTGATCTGCATTTACTATTTGGGAAAGAAAGTAGATTTTAAGAACAATAGGTGAAAGAAAATTACGTAAATTCTCAAAAATTAAATGCTATGCAATAGCTTTACCGCGGTAGTCCCCGAGTGCCACACGTCTTTTTTTTATTGTTGCTTTTCAATATTATATTCTCTGTATAAGATTGGTTGTATTTTATTATAAGTATAGGAAAAGTCAAGTAAAAAGGAGAGATGCATGAGTGCGCATTCCCTATTAGAGACTTCTATGAGAATACTGCACGTCATTGGTCCTTTGTTGGACTTGCTAGGGCCGTGGTTACTCTCTCTGAAATTTTGCCACGACCAACAGTTGTATCGGTACACCTTTTGCGGTCGTGGGACGTATTGCATAATTAAGAATGTGTTTATATGTATTGTTTTAAGGCAGTAAAAACAAGTGATTATTATTACTATTTTTTGCTACCGGCTTCATTCCAAAGGAACATACTACCGAGACGATCACGCCTCAACGGCTGAACGAATGAATATCAAACTGGCACAGGAGTAGACCATGGCCTGGATTAGGACATGGGATACTTTTTGTTTCGGATTTTTGTTTGTTTATTTAAATTTAAATTGTTTATACGTTTGTAATGAATAATCTCTGGAAGTATCGATCCGATTACGAACATTCTTTCACTGACAGAAAGCTACACTATCTTAGAGTGGCATAGACTTTCTTAAAAAGTAGCATTGCCGTTTCTGCGAGATAGGCAAATGGAGCAAAGCCGCGTGTAAAAGGTAGCCTACGTTTCTGCGAGATAGGCCACTGGATCAAAGCCGCGCGTAACAAGTAGCATAGCCGTTTCTGCGGGTTAGACCACTGGAGCAAAGCCGCGCGTAAAAAGTAGCCGAGCTGTTTCTGCGAGATAGGCCACTAGAGCAAAGCCGCGTGTAAAAAGCTGGTATTTAATAATATCGTTATGAAAAGTATGACTGAATAATAATGTAGGTAATAATGAGTATTTCCCGAAACTGTAGATTTTACTGTGTAATTACTGAATGTTAATTAGTTTTTAATCAGCTTGTAATGTGTGGCTACAAACATTATTTAATTAACGGGTAGGTCATGATTGAGGTAATCTATTGTGTTGGTAAATCGGCTTCTACTTCGGTGTGGTTATGTAGAGTTCGTGATTGTAAAGGTTTAAATATATAGAGTAGTATTATTCAAAAGCAGAAAGTAATTATGTCTAATTGACTCGGTATAGTGTCTTCTGTTATCATCATATCAACCAATAAAAGCCTAATGCAAGTATTTCAAAGAAGAAATTATAGAAAGATTTTATTTTTGGGTTTCACGTCTCTTCTATTTGCTTTAAAAACAATCTAAAACGGACATAATTAACGAGGATGGGTAACCTTAGCCCAATTTGCTGGGCATGAGCCTTCACGGGATAGGATTCTGAACTTTGAAGGCCGGCGTCTAAAAGAGGTGGCGAAATGAAATTCTTCTTCTCAATAAGTATTACAAAAAAAAATTTTGGGTTTCGGAAAGCCTCCAATGACTTCCCCAGTCTTGGTGAAGCGGGAGGGACAGACTTTTACTGACTAAAACTCACACGTGTTCCTTAAGTTTCTTGTGCCAGAGCCGCGGTAACTCTCTTTGAAATTTATCCGCGATTAAGTATATCTAATACCTACAAAGTATATCCATGGTGTCACGACTCCACATCCCGTATTGAGATCTTACGGCTGAGCGCTGTATTAATTACAAGCGTCGTCAAAGGATATTTACATTTCGCGTGGTATGGCTAAGATTAGATAAACTGCGTTCAGTTTCACAGGCGATGTGTCAATGTGACGGGGGTAGAACTTCGGCATACATGATTGATGTACTTCCTTATTGCGACTCTCGAAATAGCTGTGATTTTGACAGTTAATCGATACTGTTACTTTGTTGTTTGTGTGTCTGATTTCTCGTGAACTGGATCATCGTTAGATTCATATGTAGTTAACTAGCTGTTGCTCGCGAGTTAGTCTGCGCAGCATTAGTACTTCAAAAGCTTATTGTTTTATATCGCGCTATAATATTGTAAGTGTCAGAGTTAATTAAGCCGCTTCTGGAATACCCCACAGGCCTCTGACTTGGCTATTTCAGACTTACATTAACTATATAAGTCCAGGTTTCCTCTGACACCAGAGGTGGCGACACCTCACACGAAAAGAAGGAGAAGAAGATTGTAAGTGTGTGGGCCGCCTTACTTAAGAAATTATTGGTTCACCACAAATTACCATCCCCTTTTTCTGTCCTAAAAAAACTGTCCTATGTCCTTCCCATGGTCTCAAATTATGTCCATACCAAATTTCATCTGAATTGGTTTAGTGGTTTAGTTTTTTTTAAATCTTTATTGGAACAAATACACATTTTACAAATTGTTTCGTGCGTAAATAGTTACATTAGTTATAAAACTGCGGCGCAGCTATTAACACCCTCCTCCAAGAGGGAGACGTTAGCGTACAATAACAAATATTACAAAAATAAATAGTAAAAAATAAGATTGTAAAAATTTTATAGTAAAAAAAAAGTATAAAATTTATATAGTAACAATTAAATAGATGAGTGCTTGATGTTATAATATGCATGTGGGAGTATTGTATGTGATGTGGTGCGTGTCTGTGGGTGTGGGAGTATTGTATGTGATGTGGTGCGTGTCTGTGGGGTGTAGGTGTAGAGTGTTAGTTACTTTCGCAATTGTAATATTAAGTATGTATATTAGCTGTTTTTCCAGCGGCTTCACTCGCGTGAATGTCTTAAATTCGTCAACGTACTAACGAGATAAAAATCTTATAAACTAAAGCAAATCTTTGTCCACAAGTGTGCCAAGTTTCATCCAAATCAGAAAAGCGATAGATTGATGAACAAACCTATTTATCTGCTTACGTATCCAGGACACCAGCCTGCAATCCTACACCACATGCAATCCTGCAATCGTATACCACGAGGTTCAATCTTGTTACTATGATTTTGGTAAATTACGTTTACTAATTAGCTTAACATCTTACTAAAGTTCTCGATAACTTCTGTGAAGAAAGTTCACGAGTTATTGATTAAGATAAAAAAATTAATTCAAAATATCTAAAAACCTCGACTGCTTATGAAGCGTACTAAAAAGACGTAAACAAGAAGATTAACATTTTTTTTTTCGTGATTAGGCTGTTTCATGCGCATACCTTTCTAAGTGTTTGCTCATATGTTTTATTTTATAAATCGAAAAGCTCATGCTGAAGGACTTACGGACATACTAAAGATGGATAATATTCTTCTAGGGCATTACCCCTGAAATTTCCATTCTTTTTCTTTTCTTTAAAAAAAAAAACGTTGCCCCACACTAGGAATTTCTTCCTGTATCGTGGGTGCGTTTACAAACATATAAACTCACATACACAACACCCAGAGCCGGAACAACTATCTGTAGGTCATACAAATATTTGTTCCGTGCGGGAATCGAACCCGCGACACGCGGCGCAGCAGTGAATAGCTCAACCACTGCGCCAACTGTGCGCCCAACCCCTTTATGTCCCAATATTTCGAACTATTTCGCTAGTTTTGGGTACGCTAATCCATAACAGCTTTAGGTATTCTGTTTATTTTGGATCATGGTTTGCAAGGGATATTGGAATTTGTGGAATATTAATTAAGATCGAATGTTGGCATTATTGAAAATTGTTGGCGATGGCTTTTGCGGTAGACATTTACATGCGGCTTAGTTCCTGTGACTTCGCAAATTACTTCTTTAGGTATGTTTTTCACTGGGCACGCCACAATTGTAGCGATAAAGCCCCTCTTTGAGGAGTTGCTTGAGAGGCGTCACGGCGTCCTCACTTTCCACCTGACGCAGGCCCTCACCGGACACGGCTGTTTCGGGAGGTCCCTGTTCAGGATAAGGCGGAAGGAAACGCCCGGGTGTCACCATTGTGAGGATCGCCCGGAGGACACGGTAGAACAAACGGTGTGTGTAATTGTGAAGTCGATATGCAATGTTTACTTGTCCAAACTCAATTTTGAAATAAGACTTTATCATCTCTGACTCCTAATTTTTGAGTTCATAAAAAAAAAACTGTCAGTTTTCCCGTATTTCCAACATTGCGGGTAATTTTTTTTACAGGGAACGTCCATATTCGGAATACCTACTACAAAAATGAAAACAAGTCTTCTTCGAGTGCAATTAATAATTTAAGATTTCATATTTCATATTTATCGTATTATGTAGCTGAGGCTAAACTCAGCCTACAATTAAATTTAAAAAAGACGTTGGTCTTTTGAATCAAGAACGAAGTGAACTCATATTTCGAGGCATAATTATTTTAAACTTTTCCAAGATGGTGTCAAGGTCAAGTTTCGGTCAAGTCAATCTTTGAACATATTGTAGCTACTGAGCTAACCGGGGCTCTACTAATACTATGAAAGGGAATACGTATTGGTTAATATTTCATACTTATTACTTCTAAGTTTGTCTTGGATATGGCTGAAAACGGAGAAGGAAAACATCGTCAGGAAACCTGGACTTATAGTTAATACAAGTTCGTAATCGTCAACCCGCATTGAGCAAGCGTGGTCCGTGAATGCTCGTGCCTTCTCTGTATGAGAAGAGGACTTTGCCCTGCAGTGGGATATGATCATAATAATATCCCACTGCAAGGCAAAGTCCTCACAAGTCCTCACAAGTAAGTCATAACTTACCACAGTGTCTCAAGACGAAAGTCTATGACCAGTGTGTGTTGTCAGTGAAAACCTATGGCTCTGGGACGTGGTAGCTCACAATGGGCCTCATCAGAAAATTTACAGTCACCCAAAGGGCAATAGAGCGGGCTACGCTCGGAGTTTTCTTGTGTGATCGAATTAGAAATGTAAGATCCGCAATAGAACCAGGGTTACCGACATAGCTCGAAGAATTGCCAAACATAAGTGGCAGTGGGCAGAGCACATTGCTCGCAGAATGGATGGCCGATGGGGCAAAAAAATTCTGGAGTGGCGACCGCGAACCGGAAGACGTTGCGTTGGAAGGCCTCCCACCAGGTGGACCGACGAACTGATTAAGGTTGCGGGAATGCGCTGGTTGCGACACGCGCGGATCTGTCAATGTGGCGACGCTTGGGGGAGGCCTATTTCCTGCAGTGGACGTCTTTCGGCTGATATGATTATGATATGACTAGCTGACCCCCGGGGCTTCACTCCCGTCAACTGGCTACCTACTACCCTGCCCACCCTGCCTACCCTGCCTACCTTGCCTGCCTGCCCTGCCTGCCTTGCCCACCCTGCCTACCATGCCTACCCTGCCTACCCTGCCTACCCTACCTACCCTACCTACCCTACCTACCCTACCTACCCTACCTACCCTACCTACCCTACCTACCCTACCTACCCTACCTACCCTACCTACCCTACCTACCCTACCTACCCTACCTACCCTACCTACCCTACCTACCCTACCTACCCTACCTACCCTACCTACCCTACCTACCCTACCTACCCTACCTACCCTACCTACCCTACCTACCCTACCTACCCTACCTACCCTACCTACCCTACCTACCCTACCTACCCTACCTACCCTACCTACCCTACCTACCCTACCTACCCTACCTACCCTACCTACCCTACCTACCCTACCTACCCTACCTACCCTACCTACCCTACCTACCCTACCTACCCTACCTACCCTACCTACCCTACCTACCCTACCTACCCTACCTACCCTACCTACCCTACCTACCCTACCTACCCTACCACCCTACCTACCCTACCTACCCTACCTACCCTTCCTACCCTACCTACCCTACCTACCCTACCTACCCTACCTACCCTACCTACCCTACCTACCCTACCTACCCTACCTACCCTACCTACCCTACCTACCCTACCTACCCTACCTACCCTACCTACCCTACCTACCCTACCTACCCTACCTACCCTACCTACCCTACCTACCCTACCTACCCTACCTACCCTACCTACCCTACCTACCCTACCTACCCTACCTACCCTACCTACCCTACCTACCCTACCTACCCTACCTACCCTACCTACCCTACCTACCCTACCTACCCTACCTACCCTACCTACCCTACTACCCTACCTACCCTACCTACCCTACCTACCCTACCTACCCTACCTACCCTACCTACCCTACCTACCCTACCTACCCTACCTACCCTACCTACCCTACCTACCCTACCTACCCTACCTACCCTACCTACCCTACCTACCCTACCTACCCTACCTACCCTACCTACCCTACCTACCCTACCTACCCTACCTACCCTACCTACCCTACCTACCCTACCTACCCTACCTACCCTACCTACCCTACCTACCCTACCTACCCTACCTACCCTACCATACCCTACCTACCCTACCTACCCTACCTACCCTACCTACCCTACCTACCCTACCTACCCTACCTACCCTACCTACCCTACCTACCCTACCTACCCTACCTACCCTACCTACCCTACCTACCCTACCTACCCTACCTACCCTACCTACCCTACCTACCCTACCTACCCTACCTACCCTACCTACCCTACCTACCCTACCTACCCTACCTACCCTACCTACCCTACTACCCTACCTACCCTACCTACCCTACCTACCCTACCTACCCTACCTACCCTACCTACCCTACCTACCCTACCTACCCTACCTACCCTACCTACCCTACCTACCCTACCTACCCTACCTACCCTACCTACCCTACCTACCCTACCTACCCTACCTACCCTACCTACCCTACCTACCCTACCTACCCTACCTACCCTACCTACCCTACCTACCCTACCTACCCTACCTACCCTACCTACCCTACCTACCCTACCTACCCTACCTACCCTACCTACCCTACCTACCCTACCTACCCTACCTACCCTACCTACCCTACCTACCCTACCAACCCTACCTACCCTACCTACCCTACCTACCCTACCTACCCTACCTACCCTACCTACCCTACCTACCCTACCCACCCTACCTACCCTACCTACCCTACCTACCCTACCTACCCTACCTACCCTACCTACCCTACCTACCCTACCTACCCTACCTACCCTACCTACCCTACCTACCCTACCTACCCTACCTACCCTACCTACCCTACCTACCCTACCTACCCTACCTACCCTACCTACCCTACCTACCCTACCTACCCTACCTACCCTACCTACCCTACCTACCCTACCTACCCTACCTACCCTACCTACCCTACCTACCCTACCTACCCTACCTACCCTACCTACCCTACCTACCCTACCTACCCTACCTACCCTACCCTACCCTACCTACCCTACCTACCCTACCTACCCTACCTACCCTACCTACCCTACCTACCCTACCTACCCTACCTACCCTACCTACCCTACCTACCCTACCTACCTACCTACCCTACCTACCCTACCTACCCTACCTACCCTACCTACCCTACCTACCCTACCTACCCTACCTACCCTACCTACCCTACCTACCCTACCTACCCTGCCTACCCTACCTACCCTGCCTACCCTACCTACCCTGCCTACCCTACCTACCCTGCCTACCCTACCTACCCTGCCTACCCTACCTACCCTGCCTACCCTACCTACCCTGCCTACCCTACCTACCCTGCCTACCCTACCTACCATGCCTACCCTACCTACCATGCCTACCCTACCTACCCTACCTACCCTACCTACCCTACCTACCCTACCTACCCTACCTACCCTACCTACCCTACCTACCCTACCTACCCTACCTACCCTACCTACCCTACCTACCCTACCTACCCTACCTACCCTACCTACCCTACCTACCCTACCTACCCTACCTACCCTACCTACCCTACCTACCCTACCTACCCTACCTACCCTACCTACCCTACCTACCCTACCTACCCTACCTACCCTACCTACCCTACCTACCCTACCTACCCTACCTACCCTACCTACCCTACCTACCCTACCTACCCTACCTACCCTACCTACCCTACCTACCCTACCTACCCTACCTACCCTACCTACCCTACCTACCCTACCTACCCTACCTACCCTACCTACCCTACCTACCCTACCTACCCTACCTACCCTACCTACCCTACCTACCCTACCTACCCTACCTACCCTACCTACCCTACCTACCCTACCTACCCTACCTACCCTACCTACCCTACCTACCCTACCTACCCTACCTACCCTACCTACTCTCTACCGAACCGCTAGCCCACTCAGACACGTTTCTGTGAGCTCCGCACCGAAAAATTCAAGTTACAAGTATTTTTACACAAAAAACGCGAATTACACCCCAAAAGTTGCGGGCAAGTACGGGCTATATAATAGTGATTAAACAAAAGAAAGCGGACCAGAGACATAGAAATTACGACAGGAAACAGGAAATTTTTAATCTAAAAAGTGAGAAGTGATTTAGAAAAGTGCGTGCGGCGCGCGATCCGTCGCTGCGACATATATCCAAATTTTATGTAACGCTAGAAAGTGCCATCCCTGTGCCTACACCCCCTGAAAATACAGTTCCATACAG
This sequence comes from Orthosia cruda, assembly GCA_964057195.1. NCBI lineage: Eukaryota > Metazoa > Arthropoda > Insecta > Lepidoptera > Noctuidae > Orthosia > Orthosia cruda. Next base: position 20,948,121 of record OZ059828.1, read on the forward strand.
TTTTCCGAAGACATTAAGGAAGACAAGGCAAAAAACACAGTTCTGTGGAAAAACCGACAAAGAAAACTTCCGCGAGATTTCATCTTGTGAAAAAACATGCTGGAAGCCTGAATCGCCAAAACCAAAGACGAGGACGTCTCCCTGGAGAAGCCAGCAACCGACCCTGAAAATTTCACCCAGAACAAGGGACTACAAATACCAAACAAATCTATTTGCCGTTTAAATTTTGCTTTTTCCGTTTCCGAAATTTATTTTCTATTGTTATAGTTTTTAATTACCACATTTTTGAATTAAACTATATAGGCCATCTAAGGACCTAGTTATTAAAAAATTTCAATTCAAATTCAGAGCTAGTTTTTCATATTAAATCTTCAATAGTTCGTAAACTCATAAAGTTCTCACGCTCTGAATTAACTTTGTTTTTATAATGTTTACGTTTTTATAATTTAAATAGCCTAGATCTCGGCCTGGGACCGATCTAGACAAAAAGTGCGACCGGAGTTAGAGTTTCTAGCACCTAGACCAGTCTTACGTAAAGTTAGAATTTTGGAAACGGTCAAGACAGAGAAGTCCGTTTTCAAACCTGTATCGTAAGTGTTAAAAATTATAAATTATAAGTAGGTACCACGGCTGTGACGAGGTGTTGACGCGCAATACAAGCCCAACCTCGGGCATTCTAGAAGCTCGGCGGCCATTCTATAACAGGAAATTTTCCATATATTTGCTAAAAATCTTCCATTAGCTTTAACAATATCTTCAAATAAATTCAGTACGTCACGGAAGATTTCGAAATCTCAAAAATTTTAAATTAAGTATAGGAGATACTTTTCCCTTTTGGCCTCAAACATTTTTTGTTAACCCTTGTTCACGCGATATCTCCTAAACGGTTGGGAATATCAAAAATCGGACAAAATTTCCCCCCCTCAAAGAAGACACCCCCTCCCAACCGGTACCTGGATTAATATAGGCCCCCCCTAAACCCCCCTTTTTATTAAACCCAAAAAAAAAAAAAAAAAAAGCCTTCTAAAATAGCCTTGCATTGTTTATATATTCCTTTATACACTTATATATACTTTTAATACACACCCCCTCCCGTCAAGACCCCCCGCCCCCCCGCGCCTGTATTTTCCCGAGACCCCAGGGATCCACTCGGGACCACCCCCGCCTCCCCTACCCCCAACTGGAAATTTCCTCACCCCCCCGGACCCTAACTTTGTAACCGGAGGTTATAGACCCACCAAGTTTGGTGTCCCCGTAATCGGGAGGAAAAGAACTATAGATTGGCCCCAAGAGAATTATTATATTACCACCTTGGATTACACTGCGATACAGGTTTGAGGTCTGCATTTTCGTGTTTAGTTTTAGGACATATAGTGGTACTTTTGTGCTACTATATTTTAGGTTAAGACTATACTAAGCTTGTATAGCTTATTTATTGGTGAAGTTTTTAACTGTATTATATTATAGAATAAGATTAGATTAGAAATTTTAACTGGGACATTCTCGCAAGAGAATATTTTATTTTTAAATTTGACATCTGACACACATAAGGGCGTACCCTTTACAGTACCCCTTTTTACATTGACACATAAAAAAGGGTATCTTTACAATATCCCTTTTACTTTTACACATAATAGAGGTGCTCTTTACAACACCTCTATTTGACTATACTAATCCCAGCCACACTCACTTTTCAAAATGACCGGAATGCCTGGTTTACGCACGCCTCTCCAGCACTCGGCGGCAACCAAACCCCCGACTAAAAGCCCCCAGAGGGCACCTGAGGAGGCAGGGCCTTCGACGCAGAGCGTCAGGAGGAGCGTGGGTGAGTGGGAGGCGGGTAAAACCGTCACAAAGAGGACTCCCCCTAAAAAGCTGGACCAACCATCACCAGTAACATCCATATCCTTTGAGATCGGGAGCCCGCCTACCCAAAGGAGTAAAGTCGCCGAGGCTAGGATAGCCTCAAACAAGATCAAGGCCCTAATGACAACCTCCAAAACAACAAGAAACGACATTAGGGCGGAGGTCAAGGCGCAGGCAGACCGGCTCTACCAGCTGGTAAAAGAGCTCGAACAGGGAAGAGCCACCCCAACTGCAAAGACCATGGCATCGACCGGGACCCAAGTCCAGGAGGAGCCAAGGGTTGAGCAAGCCCCCCCCCCGTGTTCAGAGGCTATCAGTGAGGTCGAGACGAACTCCCTGAGGCGAGCTCTAGAAGAGCATAGCCGAAACCTGGCCGAGAACAGCCTAAAAATGGACAGGCTGAAAGAGGCGCTACAAGCTAGCCGAGACCAGATGGTATCGTATGCTAGCGTGGCAGCAAGTCGGCCGTCCAGTCAGGCTCCAAAGCAGACCACACTACATTCCATCGTAGTGTCGGCCAGGGACGAGAATGAAACGGGGGAGCAAGTCCTGGACCGACTTAGGAAGGTGGTAAATGCCAAGGAAGGGGGTATAGCAGTAGAGAAAGTGAGGAAAGCGAAAGATAGGAGAGTAATTATAGGCTGTAGGTCAGAAGAAGAGAGGGAAAAGTTGAGGGAAAAGATCAGGAAGGCGCCTGAGCTGGAAGCGCAAAACATTAAAAATAAAAACCCGCAGGTTGTGTTGCGCGACGTAATGCAATGCAACGCAAATGAGGAAGTACTCAAGGCACTCAAAAACCAAAACGCCGCCATCTTTCGAGATCTCCAAGATGAGCAGGCGAAAATGGAAATAATTTATAGAAAGCGAGCCAGGAACCCGCTAATGTGTCACGTAGTGATGAGGGTCGCCACAGAGGTTTGGAGGCGCATGCTCGAGGTTGGGTCGGTGCACGTGGAGTTCAAGCGGGTGAGGGTCGAGGACCAATCCCCGCTGGTTCAATGCTCGCTCTGCCTCGGGTACGGGCATAGCCGACGCCTTTGCACAGAATCTGTGCCAAAGTGCAGCCACTGTGGCGGTCCCCACATGAGGACGGAGTGCGCGGACTGGGCCGCTGGCCTACCTCCAAAGTGTTGCAATTTCGCGCGCGCGAGGATTGACAGCGCCAACCACCATGCTTTCAGCTCGGAGTGTCAAGTTAGACAAAGGTGGGATGCAATAGCCCGTTCTGTTATAGCGTACTGCTAAGGGCACCCCGGAGACTTCTGCCCAACAAAATGCAAGACCATACCGTGTGGCCCAAGCAAACCTACAACGAAAGGATCTGGCAACGACCGAACTCTTTTTAGAGGCCAGTAAAAGGAAGATCGCATGGGCGCTTATCCAGGAGCCGTACGTGGGGGGGGCGCGAGGTATGAAGAACTACCGAGGTTCGCGAATCTACCAGTGCGAGGTTGATGGAAGTGGGAGGGTAAAAGCGGCAATTGCCGTCTTTGATGATGACCTGGACGTCATTCCCTACCCGAAACTCACCACAAACAACATCGTTGTGGTGGGGATCCGGACCAAAGCCTGGGAGATCGCAGTAGTTTCTTACTACTTCGAGCCAGACCAACCCATAGGGCCATACCTGGACCAGTTGACCCGGATCAAATCGGAAGTGGCCACCGGTAGATTGCTAATAGGCGGCGACGCGAACGCCAAGAGTCCTTGGTGGGGCAGCATCATCGAAGACTCCAAGGGCGAGGAAATGTCCGGAACCCTGGAGGACTTAGAGCTTCAGGTACTGAACACTGGTGACGCTCCCACATTTGACACAATCAGAAGTGGTCGAGTGTATAAAAGCCATGTGGACGTCACGGCATGCTCGCTCGACCTTTTTGACCTGGTGGACGGCTGGCGGGTCGACACAGGAGCAACATCCTCGGACCATAACACCATATTTTTTGAAATAAAAGTTAAAAGGGAAAGGGGGGATGCATATTTGTAGGACCACCAGAATATTCAATACTAGGAAAGCAGATTGGCAATTATTTAAAATTAAATTGGGGGAACTTATAATTGAAAACAATATTAACGTAGAATCAATAGCTAATATAAACAGTAAAGATATTTTAGAAAAAACAGTAGTTAAACTCAGTAATGTCATAGTAGAAGCATCCCAACTAGCAATTCCTAAGGTCAATCGTAAAGTAAAACTAGCTTGTCCATGGTGGTCCGAGGAGCTCACTGTGAAGAAGAAGGAGTTTACCAGACTTAAGAACCGCATCCGCAATGCCGCGCCGGTCCGGCGAGCGAAGGTCGTCGACGCGTACCTTAAGGCCAAAGAAGAATACGAGATGCTAGCAAAGAGCGCCCAATTCGCCAGTTGGAAGGAGTTCTGCCGGAAACAGGATCGGGAAGGGGTCTGGGAGGGCATCTTCAGGGGTATTGGTAGGACCGCCAGAAGGCAGGAGGAACTGACCCTATGCAGCGATGGTGTATTCCTCAACCCAAGTGAATCGGCCGCCCTACTTGCAGATACGTTCTACCCCGAAGACAGAGTAGACCAGGACAACGCTGACCACAGGCGAATTAGAGAAGCGGCCAGTCGAGTAAATGAGTGGGTTTATGATGAATATCATGATCCACCATTTACCTCGCTGGAGCTGAAGACCGCCGTGGCAGGTTTCAATCCCAAAAAGGCACCAGGAGGGGATGGACTGACGTCTGATATCTGCAGTCGTGCGATCCACCAGGACCTGGATGCGTTCCTTGCCCTCTACAATAAGTGCCTTAACTTGGCACACTTCCCGAACATCTGGAAGGAGGCCACAGTCGTGGTCCTCAGAAAACTGGGCAAGGACGATTACCTAAACCCCAAGGCATACAGACCAATAGGTCTACTGCCGGTTCTGGGGAAGGTCCTGGAGAGGATGGTAGTAGCGCGTTTAAAATGGCAGCTTGTACCGCGGTTTAGTACTCGCCAGTTTGGTTTTATGCCCCAGAGAAGCACTGAGGACGCCCTCTATAAGCTAGTGAAGCACGTACAGGACAAGTTGAGGCTGAAGAAGCTAATTGTCCTGGTGTCGCTGGATATAGAGGGAGCCTTCGATAGTGCTTGGTGGCCAGCCATCAAGGTCAGACTGGCTGAGGAAAAGTGCCCGGTGAACATAAGAAGGCTGCTAGACAGCTACCTCGACAGTAGGAAAGTCAAGCTTCGTTACGCTGGGGAGGAATGCACGCGAGTGACTAGCAAGGGCTGTGTTCAAGGGTCAATAGGTGGTCCCATCCTGTGGAATCTCATCCTAGACCCACTATTGCAGGAACTGGAACAGCGCGGCATCTTCGTGCAGGCGTTCGCCGATGACATCGTCTTGGTTCTGGATGGGGACTCAGCGACCGAAGTTTCAACATCTGCCAATGCAGCCCTCACCCTTGTTCAGAGTTGGGGCGTCAAAAACAAGCTGAGGTTCGCACCGCACAAAACCTGTGCGATGGTCGTAACCAACAAGCGCAAGTATGATACCCCAAGGCTGAGCATGGCCGGGGTCGACATCGGTATGGTTAAGAAGATGAAGTTGTTGGGTCTAACCATAGACGAGAAGCTCACCTTCAACGAGCACACCGCGAACGTCTGCAGGAGGGCAGCTAACATTTATAAGCAGCTGTCCCGTGCCGCTAAAGTGAGTTGGGGATTGGACGCACAGATCATACACACAATCTACACTGCTATGATTGAGCCTATAATAACGTACGCGGCCGCAGCCTGGGCTCCCGCTACGAAGAAGCTGGGAATACGGAAGAAGCTAGGCTCGGTCCAACGAGGGTTCGTCCAGAAGATCTGTAAATCTTACCGTACTGTCTCCCTGAACTCGGCACTGGTACTGTCCAGAATACTACCTCTAGATCTGCGCATACAGGAGGCAGCCGCCCTGTATGAAGCGAGGAGAGGGTCATCCCGGTTTGTGCCAGGAGATAGGGAGATCGAAAGTGCGGTGGGGTTTGCAGAGGCTCCTCATCCAGCTACGCAGATGCCCCTGGAGTTCATGTGCCTGGCAGACCAACAGTCGCTAGACAGCAACAATGTGCAGACGGTGCGAATCTTCACCGACGGCAGCAAGATTGAGGGAAAGGTCGGAGCCGCATTATCCATATGGGATAATGATGGCGAAGTCCGGAAGCTCAAACTTAGCTTAGCCGCGTACTGCACAGTCTACCAGGCGGAACTCCTGGCCATCTGTAAAGCGACGGACGTGATACTCGCGCGGCAAGAGACGAGCTATGGTTTGTACAGCGACTCAATGTCAGCATTGGAGACGCTTGCAAACCATGGCTCTCTCCATCCCCTGGCGGTTCACGCGCGCGCCAATTTGGCTCAAGCCCTGGGCCAGAGCAAAGCTGTGTCTTTGTTCTGGGTCAAGGCCCACGCGGGCCTGCCGGGGAATGAGCGAGCGGACGAGTTAGCAAAGGAAGCAGCATTGTCGTTACGGAGGAAGCCGGACTACGACCAGTGTCCGGTTTCATTCATCAAGCGACAGATCCGTTTGGAATCGCTTGATGAATGGAACCGAAGATATGTGTCGGGCGAGACAGCCTCTGTGACGAAAATGTTTCTTCCGGATGCCATAGCGGCTTTCCGTATTATAAAACAGGTGCGGCCGACCGGCGTTCTCACGCAGGTTTTGACGGGGCACGGCGGGTTCTCTGAATACTTGAATCGCTTCAAGTGTAAGGAGAGCCCATCGTGCGTCTGCGATCCAGGCGTGGCAGAGACTGTCCAGCACATACTTGTAGATTGCCCGTTATTTATTAGGGAACGCTACCAACTCGAATGTGAGCTGGACAGGAGACTGACGAAGGAGAGCCTGCATGGGCTCATGAGTAAGCAACACAGGGAAAAGTTCCTGGTGTACTGTGTTCATGTGGCTTCCACCGTTATTGCACGAAACCGAAGTTGAAGCGGCACTATGCTTCACTAGTATTATAAGAATATTTGTAAGAAGCATAGAATAGCACGCACAAAACTGCAATGACGAACGGTGCACTGGGGTAGTACCTAGCAACAACAGATTGTCTGTATGGTGAAAAGCACTGTTGTGCTTCTCATCCCTATTTGTAAGGCACTATTTATATAATTTTGATATTTTCCTGTGATATATATATTCTGACTGTAATAAATAGCACTTTTGTACATTGTATTTATTAACAGCACTTCTTGCACATTTGTAATTTTCTGTTTGTATATTAGCACTTTTGTCTTTTGACCCAATTTTAATAAATAAAGCTGCCTTTACATAATTAAGAAAGTGGGATTCCCACCCACCGTATACAAGAGATGTAAGCAAGAAGAACAATTAGTATGAAGAATGAAAGTACGAGAGGCATGAAAGAGGAATGGAATGAAAGGATTTGCACAGAATAGGCGCCAACTTTGTTGAGCGGGATTAGTATTATAAATAAAAAAAAAAAAAAAAAAAAAAAAAAAAAAAAAAAAAAAAAAATACCTACCCTACCTACCCTACCTACCCTACCTACCCTACCTACCCTACCTACCCTACCTACCCGACCTACCCTACCTACCCTACCTACCCTACCTACCCTACCTACCCTACCTACCCTACCTACCCTACCTACCCTACCTACCCTACCTACCCTACCTACCCTACCTACCCTACCTACCCTACCTACCCTACCTACCCTACCTACCCTACCTACCCTACCTACCCTACCTACCCTACCTACCCTACCTACCCTACCTACCCTACCTACCCTACCTACCCTACCTACCCTACCTACCCTACCTACCCACTACCCTACCTACCCTACCTACCCTACCTACCCTACCTACCCTACCTACCCTACCTACCCTACCGTCCCTACCTACCCTACCTACCCTACCTACCCTAAGTAACTACCTACCCTACCTACCCTACCTACCCTACCTACCCTACCTACCCTACCTACCCTACCTACCCTACCTACCCTACCTACCCTACCTACCCTACCTACCCTACCTACCCTACCTACCCTACTACCCTACATACCCTAACTACCCTAACGTACCTAATAATACCTACTACTACCTACCCTACCTACCCTACCTACCCTACCTACCCTACCTACCCTACCTACCCTACTACCCTACTAAAGTAAGTACAGTTAAGTCAAACCTACCCTACCTACCCTACCTACCCTACCTACCCTACCTACCCTACCTACCCTACCTACCCTACCTACCCTACTACCCTACCTACCCTACCTACCCGTCCCTAACCCTACCTACCCTACCTACCCTACCTACCCTACCTACCCTACTACCCTACCTACCCTACCTACCCTACCTACCCTACCTACCCTACCTACCCTACCTACCCTACCTACCCTACCTACCCTACCTACCCTACCTACCCTACCTACCCTACCTACCCTACCTACCCTACCTACCCTACCTACCCTACCTACCCTACCTACCCTACCTACCCTACCTACCCTACCTACCCTACCTACCCTACCTACCCTACCTACCCTACCTACCCTACCAACCCTACCTACCCTACCTACCCTACCTACCCTACCTACCCTACCTACCCTACCTACCCTACCTACCCTACCTACCCTACCTACCCTACCTACCCTACAGCCCTACCTACCCTACCTACCCTACCTACCCTACCTACCCTACCTACCCTACCTACCCTACCTACCCTACCTACCCTACCTACCCTACCTACCCTACCTACCCTACCTACCCTACACCCTACCTACCCTACCTCCTACCTACCCTACTACCCTACTACCCTACCTACCCTACCTACCCTACCTACCCTACCTACCCTACCTACCCTACCTACCCTACCTACCCTACCTACCCTACCTACCCTACCTACCCTACCTACCCTACCTACCCTACCTACCCTACCTACCCTACCTACCCTACCTACCCTACCTACCCTACCTACCCTACCTACCCTACCTACCCTACCTACCCTACCTACCCTACCTACCCTACCTACCCTACCTACCCTACCTACCCTACCTACCCTACCTACCCCTACCTACCCTACCTACCCTACCTACCCTACCTACCCTACCTACCCTACCTACCCTACCTACCCTACCTACCCTACCTACCCTACCTACCCTACCTACCCTACCTACCCTACCTACCCTACCTACCCTACCTACCCTACCTACCCTACCTACCCTACCTACCCTACCTACCCTACCTACCCTACCTACCTACCTACCCTACCTACCCTACCTACCCTACCTACCCTACCTACCCTACCTACCCTACCTACCCTACCTACCCTACCTACCCTACCTACCCTACCTACCCTACCTACCCTACCTACCCTACCTACCCTACCTACCCTACCTACCCTACCTACCCTACCTACCCTACCTACCCTACCTACCCTACCTACCCTACCTACCCTACCTACCCTACCTACCCTACCTACCCTACCTACCCTACCTACCCTACCTACCCTACCTACCCTACCTACCCTACCTACCCTACCTACCCTACCTACCCTACCTACCCTACCTACCCTACCTACCCTACCTACCCTACCTACCCTACCTACCCTACCTACCCTACCTACCCTACCTACCCTACCTACCCTACCTGAGTCACCGCGAACCGCTAGCCCGAACGGCCACGTTTTTCCGAGCTCCGCACCTTAAAATCCAAGTTTGAAGTCTTTTAAAGGCTAAAAAGGGAAAATTTGTACAAAAAGTTGCGGGCAAGTGCGGGCTAAATAATAGTGGTTTCAAAATAAAAAACAAGTGTAAAACATAAAAACTGTCAAGAAAACAAATTTTATAAAACCGACAAAGTGACGACCAAATAAGGAAAGTGCACGCGCCGTGCAATCAGCCGCTGCGGGCCATAGTTTTTGTCTGACCCAAGGAAGGGCCATCCCAGTGCCTACACCCCCCTGAAAAATCAGATTTTTCAGACGCGCCTAAGGGGGCTTTCCACAGTGTTTTCTATAACACCAAACGAAAACAGTGCACAAAGACGCAACTCCGAGGGGAAACGAATACGGCGTGCGATTGGTCGCCACGACCTACATATTTTAAGGTACATTAAATTATAAAAACTCAGTGCGCAAGTCCCCCAATAAGTTGGGCTTCTATGGACACAGTGTCAGCTTTTGACAACAACTTTTCCGATTTCGGAGAGGAAGCGTGACAAACCTCTACACATACAGTTTATCCAACCCGAAATCGAGGAGTGCTCAGCCATTCCGTGTCTTGCGGTGAGCTTCTCAGCGCCCCCGACAGTCCTGGTGATTTTGGGACTTTTTCTATGAGATCGCAGGACGTCGCAGACAGTTCCAGCTGATCAAATTTTTTCCCGCGAGCTTACAGCTCACGAAAGACCAGCTTGGAGACGCGACCTGCAGGATCTGAGGACCTGCGCTGCACCCTGGAGCAGACAGCAACCACCTTAGAGACAATAAAGTAAATCCTAATATTATTAACACCTAAACCAGGAATTTGCCATTGAGATTTTGTTCCTCCCCTTCTGAAAGATTTTTCTTTAACTAAATTAATATTATTAGTCCTACTTTTAAATAACTTTCGCATAGAGTAATTAATAAACTAACATAACACATTTTTTTTTCCGCTAGAAATCTATCCATTTTCACGCATAAAACGAAAATATTCACAACTCCATTGCGTTCCCACGCTCAGAAATAACTTTGTTTTCTTTGTATTTTTATTTTATAATCAAAATCAGCCTGGATCTTGGCCTAGGATTGACCTAGCCAAAAAATTTAAATAGATTAAGAGTTTCTAGCACATAATCTAGCCGACTGTAAACTTAGATTTCGAAAAGGGGTAAGGACAAAAAAGTCAGTTTTCAAACCTGTATCGGGAGTGTAAAAAATTTCCAATCTAAAGTACGAACAAAGTGACGCGCTGTGACGCGTTGTTGACAACTTAAAACAGCCAAACCTTGTGAACCTTCGAGAAGGTTTCGACCATTTGCAGTCAGTATTTTTCCGTGGATCTTTGGAACATTGTTCTAGATAACACTAAAGTATCTATATACCTTAAATATATACCAGCCCCCTCAGGACCCCACCTTCCCCTTTCCCCCTTGTCCCCCGAGACCCACTCGGGCCACCCCCGCTCCTCCCCCCCCCCCCATCAAAAATTTCTTCACCCCCTCGGACCCTAACTTTGGCACCCGAGGTCACAGACCCATCAAGTTTGGGGTTTCCGAAATCGGGCGGAGAAGACCTGTAATTTGGCCATAGTAGTACTTTTGTGCTACTATATTTTAAATATTGACATCTGACACACAAAAGGGGTACCCTTTACAGTACCGCCTTTTTACACTGACACAAAAAAGGAGTATTTTTACAATATCCCCTTTTTACCTTTACATAAATAGGGGTGCTCTTTACAGCACCCCTACTTGAAACGATACTAATCCCAACCACACTCACTTTTCTAAAATGACCGGAATGCCTGGTTTACGCACGCCTGTCCAGCACTCGGCGGCAACCAAACCCCCGACTAAAAGCCCCCAGAAGTCACCTGAGGAGGCAGGGCCTTCGACGCAGAGCGTCAGGAGGAGCGTGGGTGAGTGGGAGGCGGGTAAAACCGTCACAAAGAGGACTCCCCCAAAAAAGCTGGACCGACCATCACCAGTGACATCAATATCCTTTGAGATCGGGAGCCCGCCTACCCAAAGGAGCAAAGTCGCCGAGGCTAGGATAGCCTCAAACAAGATTAAGGCCCTAATGACAACCTCCAAAACAACAAGAAACGACATTAGGGCGGAGGTCAAGGCGCAGGCAGACCGGCTCTACCAGCTGGTAAAAGAGCTCGAACAGGGAAGAGCCCCCCCAACCGCAAAGACCATGGTATCGACCGGGACCCAATTCCAGGAGGAGCCAAGGGTTGAGCAAGCCCCTCCCCCGTGCTCAGAGGCTATCAGTGAGGCCGAGACAAACTCCCTCAGGCGAGCTCTAGAAGAGCATAGCCGAAACCTGGCCGAGAACACCCTAAAAATGGATAGGCTGAAAGAGGCTCTAAAAGCTGGCCGAGACCAGATCGTCTCGTATGCTAGCGTGGCAGCAAGTCGGCCATCCAATCAGGTTCCGAAACAGACTACACTACATTCCATCGTAGTGTCGGCCAGGGATGAGAAGGAAACGGGGGAGCAAGTCCTGGACCGACTTCGGAAGGTCGTAAATGCCAAGGAAGGGGGTATAGCGGTAGAGAAAGTGAGGAAAGCGAAAGATAGAAAAGTAATTGTGGGCTGTAGCACAGAAGAGGATAGGGAAAAGTTGAAGGAAAAGATTAGGAGGGCACCCGAGCTGGAAGCCCAGAACATAAAAAACAAAAACCCACAGGTTGTGTTGCGCGGCATAATGCAGTACAACACAAACGAGGATATACTAAAGGCACTCAAAAACCAAAACGCCGCCATCTTTCGAGATCTTAAAGATGAGCAGGCGAAAATGGATATACTATACAGAAAGCGAGCCAGGAACCCATGCCTCATCACTACGTGACACACACGTGTCACGTAGTGATGAGGGTCGCCACAGAGGTTTGGCGGCGCATGCTCGAGGTCGGATCGGTGCATGTGGAGTTTACGCGGGTGACGGTCGAGGACCAATCCCCGCTTGTCCAGTGCTCGCTCTGCCTCGGGTATGGGCATAGCCGACGCCTTTGCACGGAGTCTGTGCCAAAGTGCAGCCACTGTGGCGGTCCCCACATGAGGACGGAGTGCGCGGACTGGGCCGCTGGCCTACCTCCAAAGTGCTGCAATTGCGTGCGCGCCAAGACTGACAGCACAGACCATCATGCTTTCAGCTCGGAGTGCTTAGTTAGGAAAAGGTGGGATGCAATAGCCCGATCAGTAATAGCGTATTGCTAAGGGCAACACGGAGACTCCTGCCCAACAAAACGCAAGATCATACCGTGTGGCCCAAGCAAACCTACAACGTAAGGACCTGGCAACGACCGAACTCTTTTTAGAGGCCAGTAAAAGGTAGATCGCATGGGCACTTATCCAGGAGCCGTACGTGGGAGGGGCGCGAGGTATGAAGAGCTACCGAGGTTCGCGAATCTACCAGTGCGAGGTTGATGGAAGCGGGAGGGTAAAGGCGGCAATTGCCGTCTTTGACGATGACCTTGATGTCATTCCCTACCCGAAACTCACCACAAACAACATCGTTGTGGTGGGGATCCGGACCAAAGCCTGGGAGATCGCAGTAGTTTCTTACTACTTCGAGCCAGACCAACCCATAGGCCATACCTGGACCAGTTGACCCAGATCAAATCGGAAGTGGCCACCGGTAGATTGCTTATTGGTGGCGACGCTAACGCTAAGAGTCCTTGGTGGGGCAGCATCGTCGAAGACTCCAAGGGCGAGTAAATGTCCGGAACCCTGGAGGACTTAGAGCTTCGGGTGCTGAACACTGGTGACGCTCCCACATTTGACACTGTCCGAGGTGGTCGAGTGTATAAAAGCCACGTGGACGTTACGGCATGCTCGCTCGACCTTTTTGACCTGGTGGACGGCTGGCGGGTCGACACAGGAGCAACATCCTCGGACCATAACACAATATTTTTCGAAATTAAAGTTAAAAGGGATAAAGGGGTAAATATCACCAGGACGACCAGGAAATTTAACACAAGAAAGGCGGACTGGGATACATTTAAAGATAAATTAGGGGCAATTAAAATTGAAAATAATATAAATTTGAATAGTATAAGGGGAATAACTAGTAAAGTAGATTTAGAAGAATTAATTGTAAATTACAGAGATAGTATTTTAAAAGCATGCGAAGATTCTATTCCCAAGACTAGTATTAAAAGTAAAATCACTTGTCCGTGGTGGTCCGAGGAGCTCACTGTGAAGAAGAAGGAGTTTACCAGACTTAAGAACCGCATCCGCAATGCCGCGCCGGTCCGGCGAGCGATGGTCGTAGACGAGTACCTGAAGGCCAAAGAAGAGTACGAGATGCTAGCGAAGAGCGCCCAATTCGCAAGTTGGAAGGAGTTCTGCCGGAAACAGGATCGGGAAGAGGTCTGGGAGGGAATCTTCAGGGTGATTGGTAGGACCGTCAGAAGACAGGAGGAACTGACCCTACGCAGCGATGGTGTATTCCTCAACCCAAGTGAATCGGCCGCCCTACTCGCAGATACGTTCTACCCCGAAGACAGAGTAGACCAGGACAATGCTGAGCACAGGCGAATAAGAGAAGCGGCCAGTCGAGTAAATGAGTGGGTTCATGATGAATATCATGATCCACCATTTACCTCGCTGGAGCTGAAGACCGCCGTGGCAGGTTTCAATCCCAAAAAGGCACCAGGAGGGGATGGACTGACGTCTGATATCTGCAGTCGAGCGATCCACCAGGACCCGGATGCGTTCCTTGCCCTCTACAATAAGTGCCTTGAATTGGCACACTTCCCGAACATCTGGAAGGAGGCTACAGTCGTGGTCCTCAGAAAACTGGGCAAGGACGATTACCTAAACCCCAAGGCATACAGACCAATAGGTCTACTGCCGGTTCTGGGGAAGGTCCTGGAGAGGATGGTAGTAGCGCGCTTAAAATGGCAGCTTGTACCGCGGTTTAGTACTCGCCAGTTTGGTTTTATGCCCCAGAGAAGCACTGAGGACGCCCTCTATAAGCTAGTGAAGCACGTACAGGACAAGTTGAGGCTGAAGAAGCTAATTGTCCTGGTGTCGCTGGATATAGAGGGAGCCTTCGATAGTGCTTGGTGGCCAGCCATCAAGGTCAGACTGGCTGAGGAAAAGTGTCCGGTGAACATAAGAAGGCTGCTAGACAGCTACCTCGACAGTAGGAAAGTCAAGGTTCGTTACGCTGGGGAGGAATGCACGCGAGTGACTAGCAAGGGCTGTGTTTAAGGGTCAATAGGTGGCCCCATTCTGTGGAATCTCATTCTAGACCCACTATTGCAGGAATTGGAACAGCGCGGTATCTTCGTGCAGGCGTTCGCTGATGATATCGTCTTGGTTCTGGATGGGGACTCAGCGACTGAAGTTTCAACATCTGCCAATGCAGCCCTCGCCCATGTTCAGAGTTGGGGCGTCAAGAACAAGCTGAGGTTCGCACCGCACAAAACCTGTGCGATGGTCGTAACCAACAAGCGCAAGTATGATACCCCAAGGCTGAGCATGGCCGGGGTCGACATTGATATGGTTAAGAAGATGAAGTTGTTGGGTCTAACCATAGACGAGAAGCTCACCTTCAATGAGCACACCGCGAACGTCTGCAGGCGGGCAGCTAACATTTATAAGCAGCTGTCCCGCGCCGCTAAAGTGAGTTGGGGATTGGACGCACAGATCATACACACAATCTACACTGCTATGATTGAGCCCATAATAACGTACGCGGCCGCAGCCTGGGCTCCCGCTACGAAGAAGCTGGGAATACGGAAGAAGCTAGGCTCGGTCCAACGAGGATTCGTCCAGAAGATCTGTAAATCTTACCGTACTGTCTCCCTGAACTCGGCACTGGTACTGTCCGGAATACTACCTCTAGATCTACGCATACAGGAGGCAGCCGCCCTGTATGAAGCGAGGAGAGGGTCATCCCGGTTCGTGCCAGGAGATATGGAGATCGAAAGTGCGGTAAGGTTTGCAGAGGCTCCTCATCCAGCTACACGGATGCCCCTGGAGTTCATGTGCCTGTCAGACCAACAGTTGCTAGACAGCAACAATGTGCAGACGGTGCGAATCTTCACCGACGGCAGCAAGATTGAGGGGAAGGTCGGAGCCGCATTATCCATATGGGATAATGATGGCGAAGTCCGGAAGCTCAAACTTAGCTTATCCGCGTACTGCACAGTCTACCAGGCGGAACTCCTGGCCATCTGTAAAGCGACGGACGTGATACTCGCGCGGCAAGAGACGAGCTTTGGTTTGTACAGCGGACTCAATGTCAGCATTGGAGACGCTTGCAAACCATGGCTCTCTCCATCCCCTGGCGGTTCACGCGCGCGCCAATTTGGCTCAAGCCCTGGGCCAGAGCAAAGCTGTGTCTTTGTTCTGGATCAAGGCCCACGCGGGCCTGCCGGGGAATGAGCGAGCGGAGGAGTTAGCAAAGGAAGCAGCATTGTCGTTACGGAGGAAGCCGGACTACGACCGGTGTCCGGTTTCATTTATCAAGCGACAGATCCGTTTGGAATCGCTTGATGAATGGAATCGAAGATATGTGTCGGGCGAGACGGCTTCTGTGACGAAAATGTTTCTTCCAGATGCAATAGCGGCTTTCCGTATTATAAAACAGGTACGGCCCACAGGCGTTCTCACGCAAGTTTTGACGGGGCACGGTGGGTTCTCTGAATACTTGAATCGCTTCAAGTGTAAGGAGAGCCCATCGTGCGTCTGCGATCCAGGCGTGGCAGAGACCGTCCAGCACATACTTGTAGATTGCCCGATATTTACCAGGGAACGCTACCAACTCGAATGTGAGCTGGACGGGAGACTGACGAAGGAGAGCCTGCATGGGTTCATGATTAAGCAACACAGGGAAAAGTTCCTGGTGTACTGTGTAAAAGTGGCTTCCACAGTCATTGCACGAAACCGAAGTTGAAGCGGCCCTATGCTTCACCAGTATTATGAGAATATTTTGTAAGAAGCATAGAAATAGCACGCACAAAACTGCAATGACAAAATGTGCACTGGGGTAGTACCTAAGAAAAACAGATTGTCTGTGTGGTGAAAAGCACTATTGTGCTTCTTATCCCTAAATTGTAAGGCATTATTTATACTTCTTGATGTTCCTGTGATAAACAGCACTTCTTGCACATTTTAGCGATAAACCGCTTTTTTTGTATATTTTTGCATTCTTTGTATTATCTTAACCAAAAATTTTGATCACTATATAAAGATGCCCGTAATTAAATTAGTTTGCACAGAATAGGCACCAACTTCGTTGGCGGGATTATGTAAGGCAGGAGGGGTTTAGTCAGTTGGAGCCTGACACTATCCAGACTGGCTCACTTTTGAGGCACTTTGGTGTAAGTCCGACCGGATTTCCCCTCCTGCCACTAAAAAAAAAAAATACCTACCCTACCTACCCTACCTACCCTACCTACCCTACCTACCCTACCTACCCTACCTACCCTACCTACCCTACCTACCCTACCTACCCTACCTACCCTACTACCCTACCTACCCTACCTACCCTACCTACCCATACCTACCCTACCTACCCTACCTACCCTACCTACCCTACCTACCCTACCTACCCTACCTACCCTACCTACCCTACCTACCCTACCTACCCTACCTACCCTAACCTACCCTACCTACCCTACCTACCCAACCTACCCTACCTACCCTACTACCCTACCTACCCTACCTACCCTACCTACCCTACCTACCCTACCTACCCTACCTACCCTACCTACCCTACCTACCCTACCTACCCTACCTACCCTACCTACCCTACCTACCCTACCTACCCTACCTACCCTACCTACCCTACCTACCCTACCTACCCTACCTACCCTACCTACCCTACCTACCCTACCTACCCTACCTACCCTACCTACCCTACCTACCCTACCTACCCTACCTACCCTACCTACCCTACCTACCCTACCTACCCTACCTACCTACCTACCCTACCTACCCTACCTACCCTACCTACCTACCTCCCTACCTAACACCTACCTACCCTACCTACCCTACCTACCCTACTACCCTACCTACCCTACCTACCCTACCTACCCTACCTACCCTACCTACCCTACCTACCCTACCTACCCTACCTACCCTACCTACCCTACCTACCCTACCTACCCTACCTACCCTACCTACCCTACCTACCCTACCTACCCCTACCTACCCTACCTACCCTACCTACCCTACCTACCCTACCTACCCTACTACCCTACCTACCCTACCTACCCTACCTACCCTACCTACCCTACCTACCCTACCTACCCTACCTACCCTACCTACCCTACCTACCCTACCTACCCTACCTACCCTACCTACCCTACCTACCCTACCTACCCTACCTACCCTACCTACCCTACCTACCCTACCTACCCTACCTACCCTACCTACCCTACCTACCCTACCTACCCACCTACCCTACCTACCCTACCTACCCTACCTACCCTACCTACCCTACCTACCCTACCTACCCTACCTACCCTACCTACCCTACCAACCCTACCTACCCTACCTACCCTACCTACCCTACCTACCCTACCTACCCTACCTACCCTACCTACCCTACCTACCCTACCTACCCTACCTACCCTACCTACCCTACCTACCCTACCTACCCTACCTACCCTACCTACCCTACCTACCCTACCTACCCTACCTACCCTACCTACCCTACCTACCCTACCTACCCTACCTACCCTACTACTACCTACTCCTACTACCCTACCTACCCTACCTACCCTACCTACCCTACCTACCCTACCTACCCTACCTACCCTACACCCCTACCTACCCTACCTACCCTACCTACCCTACCTACCCTACCTACCCTACCTACCCTACCCTACCCTACCTACCCTACCTACCCTACCTACCCTACCTACCCTACCTACCCTACCTACCCTACCTACCCTACCTACCCTACCTACCCTACCTACCCTACCTACCCTACCTACCCTACCTACCCTACCTACCCTACCTACCCTACCTACCCTACCTACCCTACCTACCCTACTTACCCTACCTACCCTACCTACCCTACCTACCCTACCTACCCTACCTACCCTACCTACCCTACCTACCTACCTACCCTACCTACCCAACCTACCCTACTCCCTACCTACCCTACCTACCCTACCTACCCTACCTACCCTACCTACCCTACCTACCCTACCTACCCTACCTACCCTACCTACCCTACCTACCCTACCTACCCTACCTACCCTACCTACCCTACCTACCCTACCTACCCTACCTACCCTACCTACCCTACCTACCCTACCTACCCTACCTACCCTACCTACCCTACCTACCCTACCTACCCTACCTACCCTACCTACCCTACCTACCCTACCTACCCTACCTACCCTACCTACCCTACCTACCCTACCTACCACCCTACCTACCCTACTACCCTACCCTACCCTACCTACCCTACCTACCCTACCTACCCTACCTACCCTACCTACCCTACCTACCCTACCTACCCTACCTACCCTACCTACCCTACCTACCCTACCTACCCTACCTACCCTACCTACCCTACCTACCCTACCTACCCTACCTACCCTACCTACCCTACCTACCCTACCTACCCTACCTACCCTACCTACCCTACCTACCCTACCTACCCTACCTACCCTACCTACCCTACCTACCCTACCTACCCTACCTACCCTACCTACCCTACCTACCCTACCTACCCTACCTACCCTACCTACCCTACCTACCCTACCTACCCTACCTACCCTACCTACCCTACCTACCCTACCTACCCTACCTACCCTACCTACCCTACCTACCCTAGTACAGGAGTACAGGAAGAGGACCTCAAAAGGATGCGTACAGGGATCGATTGCGGGGCCCACGTTCTGGAATCTGCTCCTGAACCCGCTGCTTGAAGAACTGGAGGAGAGAAAAACCTACTGCCAGGCATTTGCAGATGACGTGGTGCTTATTTTTTCCGGAAAAACAGCTTTGGATCTGGAGATCGAAGCCAATGCCAGCCTGGCACATGTGCAGCGGTGGGGTGTTCGAAAACAAACTAAAGTTCGCGCCACATAAAACACATGCCATGCTGCTAACTAAGAAGCGAAAGTTCGACACACCACGGCTGCGCATGGGCGGAGTCGATATTGCGCTGGTGGAGGAAATAAAGCTGCTCGGACTTA